>VZQC01007701.1:466541-552436 GCA_009823505.1 Rhizomys pruinosus | reverse complement strand
GCAGGGACTCAGCACAGCAGAACACACACTCCTGAGTCAGCATGCAGGGACTCAGCACAGCAGAACACACACTCCTGAGTCAGCATGCAGGGACTCAGCGCAGCAGAACATGCACTCATGAGTCAGCATGCAGGGACTCAGCACAGCAGAACACACACTCCTGAGTCAGCATGCAGGGACTCAGCACAGCAGAATACACACTCATGAGTCAGCATGCAGTGACTCAGTGCAGCAGAACTCCACGCACTCATGAGTCAGCATGCAGTGACTCAGCGCAGCAGAACTCCATGCACTCCTGAGTCAGCATGCAGGGACTCAGCGCAGCAGAACTCCACGCACTCATGAGTCAGCATGCAGGGACTCAGCGCAGCAGAACACACACTCATGAGTCAGCATGGAGGGACTCAGCGCAGCAGAACTCCATGCACTCTTGAGTCAGCGTTCAGTGACTCAGCACAGCAGAACTCCAAGCACTCATGAGTCAGCATGCAGGGACTCAGCGCAGCAGAGCACACACTCATGAATCAGCACTAAGGGACTCAGCGCAGCAGAACACACACTCATGAGTCAGCATGAAGGGACTCAGCGCAGCAGAGCACACACTCATGAGTCAGCATGAAGGGACTCAGCGCAGCAGAACACACACTCATGAGTCAGCATGAAGGGACTCAGTGCAGCAGAACTCCACACACTCATGAGTTACCATGCAATGACTCAGCAAAGCAGAACTCCAAGCACTCATGAGTCAGCATGCAGGGCCTCAGCGCAGCAGAACTCCACACACTCATGAGTCAACATGCAGGGCCTCAGCGCAGCAGAACTCCAAGCACTCCAATGCAGAGCATCTTACGTTGCTTTCCATCAGCTTCCTGAGATTCATTGCTCTTATGCATGAAGCATGTGGGATCAGGGTGCACACGTGTAATTCGGAGAGGTCTACATGGGAATCCAGACACAGCTTCATTTTATTCATCCATTAAAGCAGAGCATCCTAGAAAAAAGAGAGCAAAATCTCCAAGCAATGATTCAGAAATCCGGATGTTGAGATTCGGGCATATGATTGCCATGGCATCTAGCCAAGACATGAACTTCGAGAAGAACCCTGGCAGACAAGACACTCTGCTCCCAGCCAGAGCCTTGCAAAGAGCAACCTATCTAAGATCCACTGTCACTGGAAAGTGGGAGTTCTCCTGTCCCTGAACAAGGTGCAGCTTGTGCACAGGGTTCCTACTTTTAGTGCCTTAATCTTGATCAGGAAAAGCTAGGGAAAAAATAATAACTTGACATACAAGAGGATATCTCTCAGAGGAAATATGAAGATCAAAATAGAGAAATAGAAAAAGAAAGAAACAAACAAAAGCACAGGATTAGGGTCAATGCAGAGTGACTCAGAAGAAACTGCACAAGAGCAATATCCTCAGAGAGATGAGAGAGTGTATTCATGAAGCAAGAACAGAAAGCTAATAAAAATGAAGCATTAGGATTCAAATGTTCTTAGAAATTAAAATTCAATACAGAAACAAAGATTTAAGTAGAAGGTTTTGAAGACAAATCAAGAGCAGAAACTGATGAAAGATTTTTAAAGAGAGAAGAAAATATTAGAAAAAAAGGAGGAAAAGAAAAAATTAGAGGGTCAGGCACAAGAATATCCTTAAGATATTAGAAATAACCTAAGAATATTCTTTTTTGAAAGAGAACAGGAAAAATAGGGGTGAGGAGATAACCAGAGAAATAATTGAAAATAATATTTATGATCACAGGGCACAAGTTTCTAGGCTTAGGGAACTCTTTGAGAGCTCATTTCTAAAGGGAAAAGGCTTATAACAAATTGTATTATTATAAAATAATAAAAAATGGAACAAAGAGACTCCTAAAAACTTCTGAGAGGGGGAATATGTCCTTTGAAAAGATTACATTAGAATAGATTCGGATCTCTTGACGAGAACAAAATGAGTTAAAAAATCAATCCATGATTCTATAAGCATTAGAATTTCACAGAAAAGTAGGGGCTTGAGATGGTGTGCTGGGTACAGTGTGTGCTGCATGAACACGAGGACCTGAGTTTGGGTCCCCAGCACCCAAAACTAAATACATTATTACTTGAATTTTTTTAGAAGTAAAGTTAAAAGCCAGGCTCACACCTTTAATTCCAGCACTTGGGAGGCAGAGGCAGGTAGATCTCTGTGAGAACGAAGCTAACATGGTCTACATAGTGAGTTCCAGGTGAGCTGGGACTACAGGGAGACCCCGTCTCAACAAACAAACAAACAAACAAACAAACAAACAAACAAACAGATTAAATGGTAGGGAAAAATAAATATAGGTTTTTGACTAAGGGAGGGATAAGACCAAAGTTGCACCTGGGAGGGTGTGGTGATTTGAATGAGAGTGTCCCCCATAGGCTTTAAGTATTCAGACATTTTGTCTCTAGTTGGTGGCACTGTTCTTGGAGGTCTTAGAAGGTGTGGCCATGCTGGAGGAAGTAGGTCATTGGGGGCAGGCTTAGTGAGTTTAACAAGCCTTGCGGTCTCCAGCCTCTCTCTCTTGACTTCCTGTGCTCATTGCGAGATGTGAACCTCAGCTTTCTGCTCCAGCCCCCCGCCACCATGCCTCCTGCCACAATGGACTCTAATTCCCTGGAACCATCAATCATAAGCTCAAATAAACTCTTCCTTTTATAAGTTCCCTTGGTCATGGTGTTTTATCACAGCAACAGAAAAGTGACTAATACAGAGGGTTTGTGGTGCGCTGAATGGGGGCCAGGCCAGTGACATGGTCAGACAGCAAGCTCAGGCAGGAGTTCTGTGAAGTAGCCTAAACACTGGGGCTCTATGTCACTAGGAAGGACAGAAGGAGTGACATTGAGATCTTCCATTGAAAGTGAATGAGAAGGACTTTGCCTATCTCATCTGAGGTTAGGAAACGAAGTTTTTTTGTTTGTTTGTTTTGTTTTTTGTCTTTTTGAGACAGGGTCTCCCTGTAGCTCTGGCTGTCCTGGAACTCACTCTGTAGACCAGGCTGGCCTTGAACTCACAGAGATCTGTATGCCTCTGCCTCCCAAGTGCTAGGATTAAAGTTGTGCACCACCATGCCCGGCATTTATTTATTTCTGTATGTGTATCAATGTACTGTCTGCATGCAAGTTTGTGCACCCATGTCATGCAATGCTGCAGAGGTCAGAAGAGGGTGTCGGATTCTCCCAGAACTGGAGTTCTCCTGGAATTGGAGTTTCAGGCAGTTCTCGGGTGCTGGGGATCAAACCAGGTCCTCTGTAAGAGCGGACGATGCTCTTAACCTAGACCATCTCTCCAGCCCAGGAAACCAAGTTTTGAAGCAAAATGCATGATCATACCCTTGGCCTTCATTACTTGTCACTTGCTAGACATAATATATATATATATATATATATATATATATATATACAGTGAAAATGTGAATAGTTCAAAAATATGTAGCACAAAAGTATTTCTCCTTTCTAATTCAGATCCCAGACGATCTAGTTCTTCTTCCTGGAGAGATGATCACTCAACAATGTTTTGATCATTTTTTAAATCAAAACCTATGAACAATTGTCTGAGCACAAAGGAGCCAAGACCATCCTCTGTGTTTAACAAAAACATAACTGTCCTGCACACTGTCCTTGCTTATCTGTCTCTGGAGTGTGTCTGTCTATTCAGACTTTCTGGGGGACACACAGTTTTTAAAATCATTTTGATTTTGAGGTGGCCTTCACTGTGTTGGGCTGCTTCACGACTCTGTGTACCACCTGAGCATTTGATTCATGCTCATAGACCTTTCTGATGTTGAATAAAATGTTGAGCCTCATGGAGATAGTTGCCCCTTTAACAAAAAATTCACAGGTTTTCTATGGTTTTTAAGTTCTTGTATGTTTGTGCGCACATGTGTGTGTGTGTGTGTGTGTGTGTGTGTCTGTAGGGCAGAGGTCAAGTTGGATGTTTTATTCAGTCTCTTTCCAGCTTATTTTTGAGAGAGCGCCTTTAATGGAACCTGGAGCCCACAGATTTGGCTTCGTTGGCTGAGCAGTGAACTTTGAGGACTCGCCTGTCTATGCCCTAGCACTGGAATTATGGATGAGCACTTCTAGGGCTTTTACAGCTTTTATGAGGGTTCTGGGGATTTGAGCTCAGATCCTCCTGCTTTGTGGCAAGCATTTTAGAGACTGAGCCACCTTCTAGCCCCAGGCTCCAAGTTCTTACAGCAGGGTTTTAATCAGTTTCCACTGCTCCTCGTTCTGCTCTGAACCTATTGTGAAGCAACCCCATTTTTGCAGAGTCAGGAATGCTGATGGATCCTGAAGCTTTCTGTAGTTAACACCGATGCTTTTCCATAGTCAGAAGTGTTTGCCCTATACCCGTCTATGTCAGCCGAACTTACTACTGTAATTGGGTAAATTAGTTGGCTATCACACAAAACAATAAAATGTTAGTTTGAAAAGAAATTGGTTATATGAAAAGTGAGCAAAATGCTTTAAAAACTGAAAACTGACTAGTTAAGATAAAAATTCTGCTTATTCCTGAGCAAAAAGAGCTACACAGGGGGGATCTCTATACCAGACTTCAAACTATACTACACAGCTATAGTCATAAAAACAGCCTGGTACTGGCACAAAAACAGACCTGTTGACCAATGGAACAAAACCAAAGATCCAAACCTGAGCACATACAATTTCAGCCATCTCATATTTGACAAAGGGCCAAGAAGACACAGTGGAGAAAAGACAGCATCTTCAGCAAGTGGTGTTGCCAAAACTGGATCACCACTTGTAGAAGAATGAAATTAAACCCCTACCTCTTGCCCTGTTGGATCAAAGACCTCAACGTGAAACCCCAAACTCTGAAGGCGATAGAAGAAAAAGTTGGCAGCAGACTACAAGACATAGGCATAGAAAAAGACTTCCTAAATCAGACAGCAGCTGCACAAGAATTAAGGTCAACAGTTGACAAATGGGACCTCATTAAACTCAAAAGCTTCTGTACATCAAAAGAAACAATTAAGGAAGTGAAGAGAAATCCCACAGAGTGGGAAGAAACCTTCACTGCAGAAACATCTGACAAAGCATTGATTTCCAGAATATATAAACTACTCAAAAAACAAAGAAGAAAGAAAACAAATGACTCACTCAATAGATGGAGCAAAGAGCTGAACAGAGACTTCACATGTGAGGAATTAGAGATGGCTGAGAAACACCTTAAGAAGTGTTCAACATCACTAATCATTAAGGAAATGCAAATCAAAACCACTTTAAGATATCATCTTACTCCAATAAGACTGGCTAGGATCAAGAAAACAAATGATACCAAGTGCTGGAGAGGTTGTGGGGAAAGGGGAACACTCATCCACTGCTGGTGGGAATGTAAACTCGTGCAGGCACTATGGAAAGCAGTATGGAGAACCCTTGGAAGACTTGGAATGAACTTGCCACCTGACCCAGCCATACCACTCCTAAGTATGTACCCCTAAGACTCATCCCACATCAGAGATACATGCATGGCCATGTTTATTTCAGCTCTCTTCACAATAGCAAGGAGCTGGAACCAACCCAAATGCCCCTAAACTGATGAGTGGATAGAGAAAATGTGGTACATCTACACGATGGAGTTCTATGCAGCAGTAAAGAAAGACGACATCGGGGCTGGAGAGATGGCCTAGCGGTTAAGAGCGCTGACCGCTCTTGCAGAGGACCTGGGTTCGATCCCCAGCATCAACATGGCACCTAAGAACCGTCTGTAACTCCAATTCCAGGAGAACTCCAGTTCCAGGGGAATCCGAGACCCTCTTCTGACCTCCGCGGCATTGCACGACACGGGTGCGCAGACCTACATGCAAACAGTACATTCATACACATAAATAAATAAAATAAAATAAAATAAAAGAAAGAAGACATCATGAGCTTTGCAGGAAAATGCTGGAGCTAGAGGACATCATGCTGAGTGAAGTAACACAGTCCCAGAAAAACAAATGATGAATGGTATCCCTCATCTGTGGATGCTAGTGCCAATTACCTAGTTGTAAGTATTTCTTGTGCATGGCCCCTTGAGCTTTTGTCCAAAGCAGTTGGTAGTGATGCATATTGGAAACAACAACAACAACAGAAAGGACTGCATCAAAGAACTGACTGAAACAGTGAACTTCTGCTCAAAACAGTCAACTTCCACATGGAGAATATTGAGAAAGACTGAGAAAGAGATGAAAAGCATGTTTGGCAGAATGCATGAGCTCTAGTGGGGTGTGGGGGATGGGGGGACATGGGTCTAGATTTGATTAAAAATATATAAATAAATAAATTAAAAAAGAAAAAATTCTGCTTATTTGGATGCTGGTAGAGAGCTGTGGAAAAAGGGTGAAAATTATTTTATTAAAAAGAGCTTAAACTCTTGTGGTGGTGCATGACTTTAATTCCAGCAAATTTAATTCCAGAAGCAGGTGGATCTCTGTGAGATCAATCAAGGCCAGCCTGGTCTACATAGTGAGTTCCAGGCCAGCTGGGGCCACAGTGAGACCCTGTCTCAAAAAGACCAAAACCAAACACAAACCAACAAAACAAAAATAAAAACAAAAAAACAGGGTCTCATAAAATATTTATTGAGCTGTATATAAAAAATAAACAAAGTTGGGGCTGGAGAGATGGCTCAGAGGTTAAGAGCACCAACTGCTCTTGCAGAGCCTGGGTTCGATTCCCAGCACCCACATGGTGGCTAAGAACTGTCTTTAACTCCAGTTTCTGGGGAATCTGACACCGTCTTCTGACCTCCACAGCATTGCATTACTTGGGTGCACCTACCTACATGCAGACAGTACACTCATACACATAAAAATAAATAAATAGCAGGGTGTAATGGTGCATGCCTTTAATTCCAGCACTCAGGAGGCAGAGGCAAGAGGATCTCTGTGAGTTCAAGGCCAGCCTGGTACAGAGTGAGTTCCAGGCCAGCTGGGACTAAAAGGGAGACCCTGTCTCAAAAATACCCCCCAAAATAAAAATAAATAAATAAATAAAGCACATACTTGGCTTCAACTATAAGACTGTGAAATGATTGTACTTTATTTGCGTTAATGTAAAAATGTTCAAGTATGTATGTGTCATGTAAAAATTTTTAATTATTTTTTATTTTATGTATATGACTGTATTGCCTGCATGTATGTAAGTGCATCTGTGTTGTGCAATGTCTGAGGAGATCAGAAGAGGGTGTTGGGTCCTCTGGAACTAGAGTTACATATGGTTGTGAGCCACCACGTGGCTGCTGGGAATTGAACCCAGGTCCTCTGCATGAGCATCCATTGCTTTTAACTGCTGCCCCATCTCCCCAGCCCATATATCATTTTTAAATGATGCTTTATTTGTTTTTTATTTGTGGCCCACTACCAGGCCCGATAGCTTCAGGCTTTGGCTGTAGAAGATGGATGATTTGACAGAAATCCCTGATTCCATGGTCATCATTTATTCAAAGTTGTATCCTGCACAGCTGTGTCAGTGGCTTACCAACATCAAGACATAGTTATGGATAATAACAAAATCCTTGATTTTAATTATTCCTGGAATGGAGATAGTATAGTGTTCTCAGTTCTCTGGAAACTCCTTTGTTCTGACTGATTTCTTTGTTTATTCTAAAGGGTCACGTTATTGGTGTGCTGGGGTTTTCAAGGTCTGCTAATAGAATTCCTTGTAGCTTGAAATACTGGGCTTCCAATCTAGAAGGACTGTTGATGGCCGTTCTTTGCCCTGACCACTATCTGTACATGGCACAGGGTGAAAGGTTCCTGCATCTCTGTGAAGTTACACAGTCAAAGAGATGGCCTGAAATGCAAGTGCTATAGGACTCCAGATGAGTCCCTGGAATTTGGTACAATGAAGCTTATTGGTCTAGAGATACCGAAATGGGTCCTTTTACCTTTTAACAAGTTATTATACTTTTTTCTTCTCTTCATTCTTCTGGCTCTCATTTCCAGTAGTGGAATGGCCCTGAGTGCTGTGTTCCCGGAATTTATAAACAAAATAGCTCAGGTTTGTATACTAAATAATTCAGGCCTTTGTTGAGGTTTCCTAACTTATTCTGGCAAAATTATACCACGATATTTTTCCCCCTTTACTTTAGAAAAGTGTTTTACATCCCGGTTACTTTACATGAACTGGATAGTGTGGTACAATGTAAAGAGTCTGGAATGGGAGCTGGGCATGGTGGCACACTCCTTCAATCCAACATTTAGGAGGGACAGGTATCGGATCTCTGTGAGTTCCAGACCAGCTAGGGCTAAAGGGAGAGGGTGTCTCCAAAACAAAAATGAACGCAAAAAGAGTCAGGAATAGACTCAGAAAAGAAAAATGTGTCTCGTTGCTGACTTTGATCATGGAAATTACCCAGTATGGCCAAGCAGGTGGCCCTGTGACTGTGGGCATGCACTTCATGGAGACTTCAATGGTCCATTCCCCTAAGAGGATTCCCGTGCCTATTGAAAGCTCCCAGGCTGACCCCCTGCCGGTCTGTATTCCCCCACTGGGTCATATTTTGCCACTTCTCTATTCTGTGACATTTCTTCTATATCCTTCAAATTATTGTTTTTAATAGTATTTTTGTTTATTATTTAAGAATTTCATATATGTGGGGCTGGAGAGATGGCTCAGAGGTTAAGAGCACTGGCTGCTCTTGCAGAGGACCTGGGTTCGAGTCTCAGCACCATCATGGTGGCTTCAGTTCCAGGGGATTTGACACCCTTTTCAGACCTCCTTTAGAATTGCACAACATGGGTGCACCTACCCACATGCGGGCACTACACTCTTACAATGCATATAAAGAAAAAATAAAATTAAAAAATTTTTTATATACATATACAATGTATTTTGTTTATATCCACTCCCCTCCTCAACTTTACCCACACCCCAACACATCCCCCTTCCAACTTCATGTCTTTTTTTCTAAAATAATAATAATAATATTTATAACCTGCTGACTCCATATAGTGCTGCTCGTATGTTCATGAGCCTGTGGACATCCCCGGAGCATGGAAAACCTACCGATGGCCACACCCCCAAAGATAAATGCCTCCTTTTCCCCAGCCGTCATCCACTGCTCATAGCTGCTCAGCTAGGATGAGGTGTTGAGCGAAGCTCCCCGATCTGGGCAGGAATTCTGGCTGGCCTGACCTTGTTCAGGCGACCACAGCTGCTGTGACTTCATGAATTCATGAGTGTGACAGCAGTGTCATGTCCAGAAGTTCACTGTGCTCTTCCTCACCTCTCCACCTTCAGTTTATTTTCTCTCTAGTTTTCTTTCTAGATATAAGTGCAATTTTTACTTTCCATTTTATGCTACTAACTTGTTTCCAAAGAAAAGAAAATTCCACGTACAAGTTGCCTACGTTGGGTGTAGGGGTGCAGATCAGCAGATGAGTGATTGTCCCGTGTGTGGAAGGTGCCGCGCTTGATTCCCAGGACAGCAGAAAGACGAAAACAAAATTGGAACTAACAAAAACGCTGTGTCCACACCTTTTTCTTTTCACAGCTACTTTTCTTTTCTTAATGTTTTTCCTGGGAGTGACTTGAGTGAGCCACGTAAGGCATTCCTTCATCCAGCCACTACTCTGTGCGACAAGCCCGCAGGTAACAGACTGACCAAGGCAGAGCTGAGCATCATGGGAAGAGGCAGACGCTAAGCACATAAATAAACAAACAGAATTATTTAGCAAAAATGTACACAAGATTGTTATAGATGGAGGGATAGGGCCATTTTAGATGGCTGGGTAGAGGGAGGGCAGGAGAGATGAGAAAGATGAGATTTAAGCTTAGAAAGAAGTGGAGTAAATTAAGATCGGAATGAGCATCCACCAAAGACTCTGGGTGTTTGACTTGGTCCCAGTTGCTGACACTCCTAATGGTGGGTTAGGATGTGAGGCCTTGCTGGAGGAAGCACTTCCCTGGGGAGGCCTTTGAGAGCTCTTCAGCCTAGCCTGAGTCCCAGTTCTTCTCATTTCTTCCTGTGCGTGCTTCAAGATGTGAGCCTTCAGCTCTCTGCTCTGGCCGCCTCCTGCCAGGCCTCTCCACCATGATAGACCCTCATCCATCTGGAAGCATAAGCCAAATAAACTCTTCCTTCTGTAAGTTGCCTTGGTCATGATATTTTATCACAGCAACAGAAAAGTAACTAATACATTGAAGCAGGTCCATTTTAGAGGGTGTTGAAAATGAGATTTAATCTGAGAAAGAGATAGCCACATGCAAAAGGAATTTGTTGAGATAGCTTGACTGATAAGGTTGGAGTCCAATGGACGCTAGGAACAATGGTGTTGAGTGTGAAGGGAGGTAGGGCCAGAGAAATTAACGGCAAGACCATATTTGTATTCCTGGGTGTTATAACTTTTATGTTATTGCATATTGCACAAATACAGCCAATAAAACTACTGTCAGTGGAGCACCTCAGGGTGTGCCAGAAGCTGTCCTAAAAATGTTATATCTTTTACATGATTTATTTCACAAAATCCCTATGAGATAGGTACAATCATCACTCCCATTTTTCAGATGAGGAAACTGAAGCACTTTGATGTTCAATAACTTGCCTAAAAACCTATATGTACCAGTAAGATTCAGGCCCAGCCAGTCTGGTTCTAGGGCCTGTCAATTTAATTGGGGACAGGCTTTGAGAGCTCAGAGTCTCCTTCCAGTTGCAGTTTCTCTTTGTTTCCTGCAGGTGCTTAAAGACATGAGCTGTCAGATCTGTGCCCCGCCCCCTCTGCCACCATGGCAGACATAATGGAGTTGTAAGCTAAATAAACTCTTCCTTCTAGAAGCTGTCTTGCTCATGTTTTATCACAATAATGACAAAGTAATTGATATACCATAATGCAGAGGAAAAAAACCTGAATTGTGAATGAGCCAGAGCCAGCAAGGAACGTGGGTGTGCTGGATGTGGTCAGCTTCAGCTCATCCTCTTTGCTCTATTATTATTTTGTGTGTGTGTGTGTGTGTGTGTGTGTGTGTGTGTGTGTGTGTGTGTTTTGTATGCATGTGCATATGTATGTGTAGGAGTTCATATTTGTGCACATGTGTGTCAAGGGCAGAGGTTGACAGTTTAGGTGTCTTCCTCTATCTCTCACTTGAACCCACAGCATGTCAGTTTGGCTGGTCTAGGTAGTCAGCTCTAAGGACCACTTGTCTATGCCTCCTGAGCTCTGGGATTGCAGGAGAGGCCTAGCTACCTACCAAATCTGGCATTTTTCATGGGTGCTGGTGATTCAAATTCTGTTCCTCATGTGTGTGCAGCAAGTGTTTGATCCATTGAGCCATCTCCCCAGGCCCATTATTTTATCAGTAACAATAAAACAAAAGTCAACCTACATGATTTTTATTACATAGCCCAAATAACACTATTTTATTTAACAAATAATTTTAAATAACATGTAGCCTATATTCAGGATTTTTTTTTGGCCTTTTTGAGACAGGGTCTCCCTTTAGTCCCAGCTGGCCTGGAACTCACTGTGTAGACCAGGCTGGCCTTGAGCTCACAGAGATCCGCCTGCCTCTGCCTCCCAAGTGCTTGGATTAAAGAGATGTGCCACCACAACTCACAATTATCTCAAAACATGTTCTTTCAAGTACTTTTGTCCAACCCAAGATCACACATTGAGTCTGGGTATTATGTCTCTCATGTCTCTCATGTCTCTTACTCCCTGACTCAGTGCATTTTCCTATAATCTTATTGACATCAGGGTCCTAAAGCTGTCTTAATTGTAGTTGTTAAGCTGTTTCTTCACAACATATATTAGCTTATTCTCATATCTTCTGTGTTTCTTTTAGGCAAGAAATTAATTTAAAAGTTTGATAATTCAAATGAAACTATCTTGGGTCAGAATATATTGTAAGTGAGCTATGTGTTTTATTTTTCTTTAAGAATAGTTTACTAATACACAGATATAAAAATTGTACCTTTCTGGGGATGGAGAGATGGCTCAGTGGTTATTAAGAGCACCCACTGCTCTTGCAGAGGACCTGGGTTTGATTCCCAGCACCCACATGGCGGCTGAGAACCGTCTTTAACTCTAGTTCCGGGGGAAGCCGACACCCTCTTCTGACCTCCGCGGCATTGCACGACACGGGTGCACCAACCTACATGTAGACAGTACACTCATACACATAAAAAAAATTGTACCTTTCAATGAGTGTTCTTTTTTAAAGGGTCATGCATGCATATACATGCTGCTGCGTTCAATTGCTGGCATTATCCCATCAGACTAAGACACACCTTTCCATCTACTCACAACATCCCCTAAATGCAGCTTCATATATTTGGAGAGATGGAGACAAATGCCTGTGAGCTGTTAAAGCTATAGACCAAATCCTAAGCAGTGATGTGGAATGACCTCGTCTCTTCAGGTCTACCATTAACTTTTGCTCTAAAATCTCTCTTTTCATCCCAAGTATTCATACAATTCCATCTCATTCCAACTCCTGCAGTTTCCCAAGCTTCTCCAACTCTACCCTCTTCCAACAATATGATGTTCTTATTTCAAAATTTATTCTTTGGTCTCCAACCCAGGATTAGTCACATATTTGCTCAAGGATTCCTTCCGAGTTGGAAGTGATGACTGCATATTCTGAAATTTAAGAACAAATACGCCTCAACATGTAGTTTTTCATCATTATTAAACAATCAATTTATCTCTTAAAAGAGATGATCTCTTTTGAGTTTGGAGATTTATACAATTTGGAATCACTGGCATAAATTTATTACAGATCTTTAAAGAACATGTATCCAAATCCACACAATCTCTTCCTTCTTTAAATGTGGTTCTCATGGTGTGTGTGTGTGTGTGTGTGTGTGTGTGTGTGTGTGTTACAAGAATGATATAGCTGTCTCCATTTTCAGGTTCCTGAGAACTTCAGAGATTTCTGGCTGACTAATCCTCTCCAGGATATTCCATTTTCCCTAAGGGGACTAGGCCTGAAGGATTGTAGAAGGGACTAGGAAAGGAAGTCCCCTCAGAATTAGAATGAAACCGAAGGACACTTTGGCTAATGAGCCTGCCTGACCCTGAAACTGCAGGTCTTCAACACCGGTACTTCATGATGACATTTGATGGATGGCGAAAAGTTGCCTGGGGACTGAACTGCTGTAAGTAGAATTGATTTGCAATTGGATGGAAGTTGCCAGTAAGACAATAGCACTTTGGGGATAATGTCTCTATCAGGAATTTTCTAATTAATTAGTAAGGACAGGGGCCTGACATGTAGTCTTGATTATGAGCAGGGGTTGCCAGGGCCAATGACAGAACTAGAAAAAGATGTGGCTGAGGCACGGTGAGATGTCTGTAGGGAGGGGAGTGGGCTGCTGCCGCTACTCAGGCTGCCTCTGCTGAATCTACTACCACCAGTTCCTCTTTCCTTTTTGATCACATTATGGGCCCACTTAACTATCAGGGTGCCCTGAGTGTTGTTCTCAGACCACTTCTGTTCTCAATCAGCACACTTTCCAGAGGCTCTTCCACCTTGTGTTTCCAGAGTGCACTGGCACCTCAGTTGCCTGTCAGACTTCTCTTCTGATTTCCCTAGCACCTTGACCCCAGCAAAGCTAAAACTGAACATGGGCAGGCAAGTTGGCTCAGTGGATAAAGACACTGGTCAACCTGAGTTCAATTCCTGGCACCCACAGTGGAAAGAATTAAGGGACTCTCGCAAACTGTCCTCTGACCTCCACATGCATGCTGTGACAAGTATGTACTTGCACATGTACACAGAATGCACATGCACTTCATAAATGCAGAGAATAAAAAACACTCTGTCATCTCTTCTTCCTACTGCAATCTTCCTACTGATTTCCAAACCCCAACTCTTTCCACCACCTCCATTCCTCAATTTTGTGATCTTTTTATTATCGCTGTGTGTGGTATGTTTGTGCATGTGTGTAATCTATTGAGTCCATTTAGTATTACTTGTATGTACACGTGTTTAGGGATTAGATGGCCTGTTGAGGAGCTTGTTTCCACAGAAAAAACAGATTCTAATGACAGGCAGGGAAGCTGCACCCATGAAGTCTTGCCTAAACACGACCTGCATAGTGACCAGGGCTTCTTCAACTGTTTCCCTCATTATCCCTCTTTGCATGGGTAATTTTTACATGATTCTTGATATATATATATATATATATATATATATATTCTTTATACATACACACATATATGTATATGTATACTGTCAAGTAGGCATACGTGGGGCTGTAGAGAAGGCTCAGTGGTTAAGAACACCGGCTGCTCTCACAAAGGATCCAAGTTTAGTTCCCAGCACTCACATGGTGGCTAACAACCATCCATAATACCAGTTCTAGGGGATCTATTATCCTCTTCTAGCCTCTGTGGGCATTTTATAGCATGGGTGCTTGTGCTGGATGGCTTTAGTGTCAACTTGACACACCTGGGTTGAGGGAGCCTCATTTGGGGAATTGGCTCCATTGGATTGGCCTGTGGCCACATTTGTGGAGTATTGTCTTGATGGTCGAGCAGTGTGTGTGGGGGGGCAGCCTACAATGAGTAGTGCCAGCCTGGGCAGGTGGTTGTGTATAGTATAAGAAGGCAGGCTGGGCATGAGCCAGAGAAGCAGCAAGCCAGTGAACAGCCTGTGCTTCAGCTCCTGCCTCCAGGTTCCTGCCCTGAGTTTCTCTCTTGGGCTCCCTTGGTGATGAACTGTGACCCAGGAGATGTAAGCTGAATAAACCCTTTCCTTCCCAAGTTGGTGTTGGTCAGAGTGTTTTGTCACAGCAATGGAAGACAAACTAGGACAGAAATTGGTACCAGAAGAGTGGGGTATTGCTGTGACAGACCTGACCTTGGTGTTTTGGGGAAGGATTGTGGAAGCATTTGGAACTTTGGGCTGGGAAGATCATTGAATATCTAAAGATTGTTGCTGTGGAGCTTGGAGCAGTTTTGTTGAAGGAGTTGTAGACGATGGAGGCCTGGTTTGTGAAGTTTCAAAGGGGAACAGAGATCATCAGGACTGTAATCTGTGGGTTCTGGTCAGCTGGGGCTGAGGAATCAGCTGTAAGTAACAAGAGACCAGAACCTGAAGTGAAAGATTTGTTGTACTGGGACAATTGATGCTGGTTAGCTGGGGCTGAAAAATCAGCTGTAAGTAACAAGAGACCAGCATCACTGTGGTGAAATCTTCTGGGAAGAATTTCTTCAGGGTCAGCACACAGAAGCTGTGATCCAGAAGGGGCCTGAGCCTCCATCTCAAGCCAGAAGCAGGACTTGGTAATGTGTAAGAGTCTCCTATATGGTTCCGGTGTTGAAATTTGAGGGGGTCACAGAGAGCAGCCGAGGCTTGGCACTGTGAGAGGTCAGGAAAGACCATTGGTGGAAGTGCACCTCGGTTGCAGTGAAGACCCCAGGATTGCAGGGGTCATGGAGAGAAGCTGAGGCTTTGCACCAGGAGAGGTCAGAAGAGACCATTGGTGAAGGTGCTGCCTCAGTTTCAGTAGCGACCCCAGCTTTTTGGAGATGCCGGTACCCTGGGACGACCACCAAGAGCAGCGGTAGGTGTAGAATGGAGTCGGCCTGGGCCTGCGAGATGAGTGTGCCACGGACGGCAGAGTCGGAGAGGGGGAGCTGCCGAGACCCTTTGGAGCCCAGAAGATCGTGAGTGAATCCCAGGTGTCCAGCCTTGAGCTACTTGCTGGACTTAGGTTTTGTTTGAGAGTGCCTGATTCTTCCCTTTGAAATAAGACAGTACTTGTTTTGGATTTTACAGCAGCCCACAGTTAAGAGACTTAATAGACTGAACTTTTAAGTGTTTGGACATTTTAAGGACTGTAGGGCTTTTAAGATTGTTCTGTCTTAGGTTGTGATTAATGTTAACATCATACTTTGGGGATAAGAACTGAAAAGGTGGTGGTTTAATAGTGATGTGTTTTGTGTGTCAAGTTGACAAGGGGTCAATTGTGCTGGATGGCTTTAGTGTCAACCTGACACACCTGGGTTGAGGGAGCCTCATTTGGGGAATTGGCTCCATTGAATTGGCCTGTGGCCACATCTGTGGAGTATTGTCTTGATGGTCGAGCAGTGTGTGGGGGGTCAGCCCACAATGAGTAGTGCCAGCCTGGGCAGGTGGTTGTGTATGGTATAAGAAGGCAGGCTGGGCATGAGCCAGAGAAGGAGCAAGCCAGTGAACAGCCTGTGCTTCAGCTCCTGCCTCCAGGTTCCTGCCCTGAGTTTCTCTCTTGGGCTCCCTTGGTGATGAACTGTGACCCAGGAGATGTAAGTTGAATAAACCCCTTCCTCCCCAAGTTGGTGTTGGTCAGAGTGTTTTGTCACAGCAATGGAAGACAAACTAGAACAGTGCTCTTACATACATACAGTCAAAGCACTCATACATATAAAAAATAAAGTAGGAGCAGGGCATGATGGCGCATGCCTTTAATCCTAGCACTTGGAAGGCAGAGGCAGGCAGATCTTTGTGAGTTCAAGGCCAGCCTGGTCTACAGAGTGAGTTCCAGGACAGCTGGGGCTATAGGATGACCCTGTCTCAAAAAGACCAAAAAAAAAGTAGGCATACAAATGAAGCATTTACTTATAGTAAATCATAAAGAAATTTAATAATTCTTTTGTGTAAATATAATTTTACCTTTTTTTGAAGGTGAAAACAAATTTATATAATAATGAGATGGATTTTTTAACATAAAGAATTAAACATTGGTTTGAATATTTGATAATTTACAGTACAGAGCACCTTTTAGAGTTGACATTTTGATTTTATATCTGTTAATGTTGAGAATCTTGCTTTGTACAAATATATAAGACAAAACTGTAGAAGTATGTTTAGGGCTCTTCAGAAATTCTTGGAAATTCTGTTCTAATACCAACCTCAAATTTATTTAATGATTTAAAAAAGTTTTTTATTGGCATATACTGATTATATATAATAATGGGTTTCATTTTGACATTTTCATACATGTGTATAATATATTTTGATCATATTCAGCCCTAATTACCCTCTCATCCTCTTCCCACCCCAGTGAGCACTGCTCCCCTTCCTCTTTCAATCTAGCCCCTTTATACTTTCATGCATTTTTTTGTGTGTGTGACCCAATTTTTTGTGTGTGTTTCATTGGGACTGCTTATAGAAGCATGGATGAGACATTATCTACAGGAACGCAGGCCCCTTATCAACAGCCAAACCACTGAAGACAGTCCCTCCTTTTCCTAGCAACCATTAATTATCCATTAATTCATGAAAGGTTGGGGCCTCTTGAACCCTTCTTCCTCCATGAGGAAATGTTGGCAGGGTCAAGGATGTGCAGGTAACCACAGGTACTGTGCGTTCACGAGTGTAACGGCTGTCTCATACGTGGAAGACAGTGTTCCAGAATACCCTGCCTCTTCTTCCTCGTACATTCCTTCTTGTCCTTCTTCCATGATGTTTTCCGTGGCTTGGAAAAATTATATTAATTCTCATTTAGGGCTGAGCATTCAATTGTCACTAATTCTCATCACTTTGACCAGTTAGAAGCCTCTGTTTTTTGTTTATTTTTCTTTTTGTATTTTTGACATGAGTCATCCTTCAGTCTCAACCAGCCTGGGACTCCCTAAGTCTATGTTCCCGTATGCCTCAAGGACAGAGCCCAGGGAGAGTGACCTCCCAGGGTATCCATGTTGGAAAACATTTTTATTCATCAGGGAAACACGAATTAAAAACTACTCTGAGATTTCATCTCTATACCCTACCTGAGTAGTCAAGAACTCACACAGCAATTTTAATAAGTCAAATATTTTTGTCTAATATAATCCAAAGATGTATATCCTTGATAATTTGATACTTACATGCTCAGGACTGATGGTAGGAAATAGTAAGTCTTTTACCTTCTGTAATTAAACTATTTTATTTTCACCAGGGTAGAAAACATTGTGTGTACAGTAAGAATACTGTAATTCCTAATGTAAGAGAGCTTTGAACCTGAGCCAAGGTGTTTCAGGCAGTGTTTGTTGGCATTGCATGGCTCAATGGTATACACACTGCCATGGTCACTTGTGTTCAGTATCAAGGGTCCACTGAAGTTCTGTGATTCAATAGCCCAGCAATGCCCCAAATATCTTATGTTGTTTATGAGTTTGATTTCAATTAATTAAAAATACTTTATTATCTATGTCTTCATGTGTGAGTCTGTGTGTACATACATGTGCATCTGGTATCAATGGGGGCCACAGAAGAACAATGGATCCCAGGGAGCTGGAGTTACAGATAGTTGTTAGCCAACATGTGGGTGCTAGGAACCAGACTCCAGGCCTCTGGAAGAACAGCAAGTGCTTTTAACCACTGAGCCATCTTTCTAGCTCCTTGACTTAACTTTTGTTAAGAACCTTATACTATTGCCTTACATATTGGTCATAGCCCACAGCTGAAGAAGCTGGAGCTGGGCCATCTTCTTTTCCCTGTCTTTTGCCCAGACTTCCCTTATCCACTGTCGTCTTTTCCCCAGACTTCCCTTATCCACCCTTAGCATACCTCACAGGCACTCAGTGGCTCTGCATCATGACAGCTCCCTCTGCCCTCTCCTGTAGTGTGCAGGCTGTTTATGATGTATGTCTCATTTCCACCCCTAGCTTTATTTTCTCTAGTGTCTTAAGGTAAAAGTGAAAGACCCAGTCATACCACTCCCGGGTATATACCCACAAGACTCATCGTACTTGCAATGATACATGCACATTTATCTTTATTGCAGCTCTTTTCACAATAGAGAAGAGCTGGAACCAAGCCAAATGCCCCTCAACTGACGAGTGGATAACTAAAATGTGGTACATCTACACAATGGAGTTCTATTCAGTGGTAAAGGAAAACATCATGAACTTTGCAGGTAAGTGGATGGAACTTGAAGCCTTTATGCTAAGTGAAGTAACACAGTCCTAAAAAAATGAACGATTTCTCTCATTTGTGGATGTTAGTACCACGTCCCCCAATTTGAAAGGCAAGCTGAGCAACGTTATTGTTATATATGTCTTTCTAGCTGAAAGCAACTGTGATGTTATAATGTGAATCTCTTTTTTTAATATAATACTTTTATTGGCATTTTGTGTATTTCATACATCATTTTTCAGTTCAATTTAGACATATTCCCCTTTTCCTCCCCTCACTGTATTCCAGTTCCTACATTCTGCCATACATGTCCTGTATCTTTCTGTCAGTCTTTTCCAAGTTTTCCTCTGCAAAAGTCTATTGTTTTGGGCAGAATTTAACTATATCAGTCAGTTCTTTGACCTAGTTCCTATTTTTCATTTATTATTATTATTGTTAAACTTTTTCCATAGGTCATACATCATCTCTCGATCGAATCTAGAGTCGCTTCACTTTCCATGCCCCCCACCCCACCCGAGTCCCTGCATTCTGCCTACGTGTCTTGCATCTTTTTCTGAGTCTTTCCAGTTTTTTTCAGTTCTTTTGTTGTTGTTCTCTCCAACTTGTACTGCTACATTATATATACATATATATACATAGTTATATATATACATAAATACATAAATACATACATACATACATACATATACACATACATACATAAACATATCACTTTGAACTGGAGGATTTTTTTTTTTCTTCCCTAAAAGATGTCATGTTTTCCTTAAGGAAGTGCTTGAAGGTTCCTCCTTGGCAACCCCAAACAACCATCAATCCTGCACTTTTGCTCCACATGGGGGTCTTTCCCTCCCATGGTCCCCCAAATGAAGTCCAGTAAGCACGCATCCTGTCTCGATCCCCCTGCACTGGCCTCCATGATACAGCCCAGGTAGTCCAACAATGGCAGTCTACACTATGACGAGGCTGACATTCTTAGCTGTTTAGTTTACAAGCTGGGTATCTCAGTAGTCCCCATCTGGCATGGAAGGTTTGGAGGATTCTTAGAGAGACCTGAGTCCTCAGTCCATATGAGGAGGCTAAAAAGCTGTGTCTCATGCCTTTGAGGAGAGGCAAAAGCACTGGCAGCCACATAGTGGATGCACTTGCCAGTAAGAATTGAAGACAGGCCAAACAACAGTACTCTCTCTTTATTCTTTTTTGTCTTTTTACTAAGATCTCAAGTTCTATGTCTGCAGTACAGTTTCTCTGGTCTTACTGATTATTTCTGGTTGTACTTTCCTTTTGGATGCTTAAGGCCACAGTTAGCCCAGATTAACCAAGGTTTTTGTTTTCTCAAGGTCAATTGAGGATCTGGTCCTCAGGGGTCTCTCAGGTTCCTTTTTTTGGGGGGGGAGAGAAGGGTGGGAACCCCTTGCTCCTTTCAGCTTTTCATTCATAATGTGAATCTCTTAATGAGCCCTAGAATTAACTTACCATTTACTTTCAGACATGGTAATTAATGTATATGGGTGGAAGGTATATATCCATATTTTAGAGTAATATAAAATTAAAAGGAAAAAATGTGAATTCCTACACATATATCAGAGTTAATGTACAGTTTATTCCTGGAGGACATAATTCTGGTACATATATGACATATATATAGGCATACTTTGGAGCAATACAATTGGGAGGGAACCACAACAACATAAGGACTGGGTCAAAGAATGGACTGATATAGTTAAATTCTGCCCCAAACAATAAACCTTTGCAGAGAAAAACTTTAAAAAGACTGAGAGAAAGATGCAGGACAAGTATGGCAGAATGCATGAACTGGGATGGGGTTGGAGGAAGGGAAAGGGGAATATGTCTAAACTGAATTGAAAATTGATGTCTGAAATACAAAAAATCAATAAAAGTATTATATTAAAAAAGAAAATAGGGGCTGGAGAGATGGCTCAGCGGTTAAGAGCACTGACTGCTCTTACCTGGGTTCAATTCCCAGCACCTACATGGAGGCTAAGAATCATATTTAACTCCAGTTCCAGGGGAATACGGCACCCTCTTCTGACCTCCACAGCATTGCACAACACGGGTGCACCAACCTACATGCAGACAGTACATTAATACATATAAGAAATAATAAATAAAAATATATAAATATTTTATTGCAGTTAAATTTAGCTGCAATGTAGAAGGGTAACTTTAAGGCTCAGGTTTTATTTATTATTTCCTCTTTACCCATGATTCTTGATAGGTATCCCTAAAAATAGTTTTGAGTGTTTATTTTCTTTCAAACTTCAAATTTCATTATTTGTATTTCATTTTATTCTTTGATATGAACTTTCATCTTAGTGTTCTTTTAAGATTGTGGAATACCATATTTCCTCTCACAATAAAAGCTAATGGATTAAATTTTAAAAAGTGAAAGGCTTACATGACCTAGAGAGAAACCATAGAATAATTCTAATATTTTTCACTCTGGTTATATCAAATGATTTGCCATTTTCAGGTTTTACTGGAAATGCTTTGAGACTTTCTCTATGATATTGGCTGTGGGCTTGTTGTGTATTGCCTTTATTATGTTGAGATAGGTCTCATGTATCCCTAGATTCTCCATTATTTTCATCATGAAGGTCTGTTGGGTTTTTGTCCTAGGCCCTTTCTGCACTAATGATGTAATCATGTGATTTCTGTCCTTGCATCTGGTTATGTGGTAGATTACATTTATTGATTTACATATGTTGAAACATTCCTGGTATTCTGGGATAAAGCCAACTTGATCATGCTGGATAATCTTTTTCGTTGTGCTCTTGTACTCAGTTTGTGTGGAGTTTATGGATGTTTTTGCATCTATGTTCATCAGATAGATTGGCCTATAATTTTTCCTTTTGTTAGGTTTTGGTATGATTTTGGTATCAGAGTTATACTGGCATTTTGGAAAGAATGAATTTGGAAATGTTTCTTCCATTTCTATTTTATAGAATTAATTTGACAAGTATTGGGTTTAATTCTTCTTTGAAGGAGAAATCTGCACTGAATCCATCTGGTCCTAGGCTCTTTTTAGTTAGGAATTTTTTTAAATTACAAAATACGTTTTGGCATTCGCATTTTTCCCCTTAATTTTATATTACTCTAAAACATGAATACATATTGAGAAGTATACCAATGCTAAGAAAAAGGCCGAATCAAGGCAGGCTTTTAATCCAGGAAATTGCTCTCCTGGGCAGATCTGGGCAGATCCAGGCCCTTTTGGAGTGAAGGACCATCGGAAAAGTGTGCACTAGGGAGGCAGGGAAGGTCTTTTAAAGGTCAGGGGAGAGGAGATGGTGAGATGTTGGAATCAGCCAATCAGGTCCTGTGGTCTCATGGGAATTTGGAACTCCATCCAGTGATTTTTTTGCAGCCAAACAAACACAAGCTCCGGAGCGGAAAAGAAAGAAAGGTCCTTCCTGTCTATGCCATCTTGGCTTTTTGCCCCCAACCCAACCTAACACATATCTTCCACCCATATCCAGTAGTTACAGTATCTGAAAATAAGTGACAGGTCAATTAGGGCCCATTACGGAATTCACATTATAACAACACAGTTACTTTCAGATAAAAAGAAGTATAAAAATAATGTTACTCAGCTTGCATTTCAACTGGGGATTTGGTGTTAACATCCACAAATGAGGGAAACCACTTGCTTTTTTTTTTCTGGGACTGTGTTACTTCAGTTAGCATAATATCTTCTAGTTCATTTGCCTGCAAATTTCATGATGTCATCTTTCTCTACCGATGCATAGAACTCCATTGTGGAGATGTACCACATTTTTGTTATCCACTCATTAGTTGAGGGGCATTTGGTTTGTTTCTAATAGTTGGGGACATTTAAAAAATAATTTATATTTTTTAATATTTTATTATTTTCATTCATTTATGAGTGTATTGCTTGCATGTAGGTAAGTGCATCCATGTCGTGCAGCGCTAAACAGAGGTTAGAAGAGGGCTTTGGATTCTCTGGAACTGAAATTGGGATGGCTCTTAGCCATGATGTGGGTGCTGGGAATTGAATCTGGGTCCTTGGCAAGAGCAACCAGTGTTCTTAACCACTGAGCCATCTTTCCAGCCCCAAGTTAGGGACATTTTTAACTATTATCTTTATCTGTATGAGTCTGTTTGAATTATTTGTCTTGGTTAATTTTTATAAGCTGTACATATCTAAAAATTCATTCACATCTTTGAGATTTTTCCACTTTAGGGGAATATAGATATTTAAAGTATGTCCTTATAATGTTCTGAATTTCCTCAGGGTCTGTTATAATGCTTCCCTTTTCATCTCTGATTTTATTACTTTGGATCCTTTCCCTATTTTGGTTAATTGGGCTAAAGGTTTGCCAATCTTATTAATTCAAAACCAACTCTTCATTTTTATGATTCTTTGTATTAATTTTCCATTTCTATTTAATTAATTTCTTTTTTTGAATACAGAGAACTAAAGAGAGAAGAATGAAAACCAAAAAAACTAGAGGATAACAATGACAAAACTCAAAAAGATAAAGGAACAGATCTAATAGCAACTTCCACAAGATAGAGGGGAGAAAAAAAACCAAACTCCGAAAGAAGTAAACACTGAAAAAAAGAACCCAACTCACGAAGGAAGGAGCACAAAGAAGAGATGAGAAGCACAAGAAGAGATTGAGAAACAAAAAGAATGATAGTCTAAAGAAACACAGAATGAAACGAAAAAGGAATTAGAACACACATTCAATAAGAAGAAAGGAAAGGAAAAGCCACAGAAAGAAGGAGGGAGCAGAACAAAAGAATATCAGATCTGAAGATAACACAGAGCAACTAAGCTCAAATAAAGATTAGTGAAAAATTAAAAATCACACAAAGTGGACAAACAGGAAATGTGTGACACTATGAAAAGATAAACCTCCACATCATAAGAAAAGAGGAAGGAGAAAAGTCTCAGATCAATAAGATTGACCAGATCTTCAACAGAATAAATAATAAATTCCCCAAACAGAAATAAACTAAACCATACAAATCAGAGAAAGCACATAGGAACTCAAAGACAAGGACACAAAAGACCCCACCATATCATAGTTAAATGCTAGATGCCCCAAAACAAAGAAAAGATACTGAAAACTGCAAAAGAAAAACAACAGTCACAATACAGAGGGTAAACCCATCAAACCACAAAGACTCTCGACTCAAACCATGAAAACAAGAAGCCACATGCGCAAAGCATTCCCAGGGTTAAGGGACAACAGATGCCAACTTCTAAATGTTACCCACAAAAAATGTCGACTGTAGTCAAAGGAGAGAGAAAACTCTTCCAGAACATAAAAAAGATGATGGAACATGTCTGGAAAACAACTCTTCTAGAGAATACTTGAAGTAATTGAAAGGGCAGAAGAAGAGGAGCAACAATCCTCAAACACCTAGGAAAGAAAACTAATAAAAGATAACAGCCTAAAACAATAAGCTAGCCAAGAATCAACAGGCTAAAAGAAGTCAAAATAAGGAAAATAAAGAAAAACAACCATCCATCTTCAATTAATAACCCTTAAAATTATGGGCTAAACTCCCCAATCATAAAGGCAATGATCTTGGGAGAATGATTTAGAAACAAAACACTATCTATGTGCTGTCTATCAAGAAACCCATCTCAATTTGAAGATAGGCACCAACGAAGACTGAAGGATGGAGAGAATATCCAAGCAAATCGTACCAAAAAAGAAAACAGGCACTATACTCAATAAACAAATAGAAAAAAAAAACTTCAAAGCAAAAAAATAAAATAGAGACAAAGAACGCTTACATCTTTATGAAAGGAACAATTAACATGAAACGATTCACATCATAAATATATCTCACTCAAACATTGGTGCACACAAACTTTAAAGTAAAACAGATTCTTCAGGATGTCAAGAACACAGATTAACCCAGCACACTATACTAGGGACTTCAATCTTCCATTAGGTCCCCTCAGACAGATCAACAGACCAAAGGATAAAATTTCAGAGAGACATTAATTGAACTAAGTATAAATAAACCAATGGACCTCAGAGACATACATATGATTTCACCAAAACACCGAAGAAACACCTTTCATCAGTCACTCATGGAACATTCTCTCAAAATAGACCATATACTGTGGACACAGAAAGAAAAATTTCAACAAATATGAAAAGATTGAAATAATCTCATGCATGGGTATCAGACCACAGTGCAATAAAACTCAATATCAACATGAGATATAACACCCTCAACCACAGAACATCATGGAGACAGAACAACAACTCGCTGAATAAGAGTGGGTCAAGAAGAGATAAAGAAAGTAAAATTAAGAAACATTCCTGGAAAACTGAATGAAATATAAAACAAACACAGCAAAATCTATGGGACACATCAAAAGCAATCCTAAGAGGAAAGTTACATACTCAAGAATCCTAGCATATTAAAAAAAGACCAGAATGCAACAAAGTAATGATTCTAAATAAATGGCAAAAATAAAAAAAACTTTGAGAGACAACAACAAATTGACCCTATACGAGATCAATCAAAGAAGAATAATAACAAAAAGTCAGAGCAGCAGAGATCAATGACAATAGAAAACAAAAAACATACATAAAAAAAATGATGAATCCAAAAGTTGCTTTCTTGAGAGAATAAACAAGATAAGAGACCCGTACAACCCAGTTAACCAAAACGAAGAGATGACAACCCAAATCAATAGAATCTGTGACGAAAGGGAAATATCTAAAACAGAAATTGAAAAGATCCAGTACAATCATGAGTGGAACTCGACTCAAAAAACTATATTCCTATCTAAGTTGAAAACCTAAGAAGAAATGGATGAATATCTGAAATCCTGGGAATCACCAAAGCTCAATCAAGAAGAGATCGACAGCCTAAACCGACCAATAGTAAGAGGAAATATTGCAGAGTAATGATAGCCTCCCAACCAAAAAATGCCCAGGCCGGTGGTTTCAGGCAGATCTATAAAAATAGTTTCAAAAAGACTTACAACCATTACTACTTAAATGTTTAGAAGGATACAAATCGAGGGACTTCCCCAAACACTTCGAATATGAAGCCACAAAGGACTACCCAAACCAGGAAAGATACAACAAAAAGGTAGACTATAGACCCATCTTCTCCCCTAATGAACACAGATGCCAAAATTCTAAGAGAATACTGCAAATGCATACAGCTCAATCAAGAAAATCATCGCACATGAAACTCAGTTGGATTCATAACCAAGATGATGCAGGGATGTTCTACATACGAAGAAATCAATAAATCATCATTCAAACATGTACATGGACCGAAGGTACGTGAAAACCACACCATCTATCTCCAATTATGAGAGAAACTTTGATAATCCAGCATCCTTTCATGTTTAAGAAGCCTGGAGGGAATTGGTCTGGAGGATTCATTCCTCAATGTAATCAAAAGCCATATACAGGAAACCCACAGCCAAATCATCCTAAATGGGGAAAAACAGAAGCATTCCCCTTTAAAGATAGAACTAGACAAGGCTGCCCCTGTCACCACTCCTTTTCAAATTAGAGGCTGGAAGACCCTTGCCATGGGCAAAGGCAAAAAAGGAAATTAAGGGAGTTTAATTGGAAAAGATGAAGTCACTATCCTTTTTTTGCTGATGAGTAGATTTGATTGTCTACCTAAGTGATGAGAACTACTTAAGAACCAGAAAACTCCTAGAAATGGTTAATGAGCTGCGTAAAGTGGGGATATAAATAAAGTCTGAAAAACATGAAGTAGCCTTTCTTTACAACCAACAACAACAACCTGAGGAAGGAATACAAGAAGGAGACCTTCCACTCACAATAGCCTCAAAAACAAATAAAAACTAAGGAACAAACTAACCAAAGACACCAAGGACCTCTACAAAACAAAATTTTAAACCCTGAAAAAGGAAATGAGGAAGTACATCAGAAGATGACAACCTCCCATGCTCATGGATTGGGAAAATAAATTATAGTAAAAATATCCATTCTACCAAACTCTATGTAAGATATAATCAATCCAAATCAAAAATCCCCCAAGAATTTCTTCACAGGTTTGGAAAAAAACCCTCAATTTACTTTGGAAAAACAAAAGACCCCCAATAGCCAAAAGCAACCTGAGCGAATAGAGCAATACATGGTGGGATGCTATAACCAGATCATCAACGAGACTACAGGGGCTTTAGTCATAAAAATAGTTGGTCTGGCACAAAAACAGACCAGTTGATCAATGGAATAAAACTGAAGGATCCAAACCTGTGCACACACAATTTCAAGCCAACCTCATATTTTACAAGGGGGGCAAGAAGACAAATGAAGAAAAGACAGCATCTTCAGCAAGGGGTGGCAAAATTGGATCACACTTTAGAAGAATAAATTAGAAACCCTACCTCTCACCTTGAACAAAAGTCAACTCCCCGAGGTGGACCTCAAAGACCTCAATGAAACCCAAACTCTGAGGTATAGAATAGAAAGTTGGCACAACTAGACATAGGCAAGGAAAATATTCTTCATGAAGCAGGACCGACAGCAGTCCTGAAGTCTGTAAATGTGACAAATGGGACCTCATTAAACTCAAAAGCTCTCTGTACACAAAAGAAACAGATAAAGGAAGTGAAGAAGAAAACCCACAGAGTGGGAGGAACCTTTCACTGCAGATCACCTGACAAAGCATTAATTTTCCAGAGTATACAAGCTTACTCAAAAAAACAAAGAAGAAAGAAAACAAATGAAACACTCAAAAGATGGAGCAAAGATCTGAATAGAGACTTCACAAGGAGGAAATAGAGATGGCCGAGAAAAAAATCTTAAGAAGTGTTCAGCACTCTGATAATTAAGGAAATGCATTAAAACCACTTGAAGATATCACCTTACTCCAATAAGACTGGCTAGGATCAGAACACGAAGTGATACCAAGTGCTGAGAGGTTTGCGGGAAAGGGGAACACTCCATCCATTGCTGGTGGAAATATAAACTGTACAGCCACTATGGAAAGCAGTGTGGAGAACCCTTAGAAGACTCAAAATGAGTCTTCATTTGACCCAGCATACACTCCTGGGTATATACCCACAAGATACCATCTTACTGGCAAAGATACATGCACGGCTATGTTTATTGCAGCTCTGTTCCAATAGCAAAAAGCTGGAACCGCCCCAGTGCCCCTCAACTGATGAGTGGATAGAGAAAATTGGTACACTGTATCAATGGAGTTCTATGCGTGGTAAGAGGGACAACATCATGAATACTTTCCAGGTAAATGGATAACTAGAAGACATTATGTTAAGTGAAGTAAACAGTCCAGAAAACAAACAACAAATGGTGTCCTCACATGTGGAGTGAGTACCAATAACCCAGTTATAAATATTCTCTCGTGAGAGGGATGCGATAGTAAAAGAGAAACACACAGAAAAGACTGCATCAGAAAACGACCGAAATGGTGAATTGGGAAGGGGGGAGGGGTGGAGAGGGACAGCGGGTGTATATTTGATTAATGCATATTTAATGACATGAGTTCAACAAGAACCCAGTTTTGCCTAGACACTTAATCTACAGGATACATGGTTTTGGGACTTGTAAAAGTAAATATTTGTATATTAAAAACAACATTGGTTTACAGCTCTGATAAAAACAGTAATGCATCTGAGTTAAATGGAGATATAAATCAGCTGTTGTCCACATTTGTTTTACATAAAATGTGTAGAGCAATAACTTTGGGATTGGCACATACAAAATTTTCTCTATAATTCCTCTGTTGACTGTTTCACCTTAGCATTCTCTTTAAGATGATTTAATAAATAAATTAAGTTTGCTTCCCAATTAATCATATATATAGTCACCCAAAACAACATGGGTGAAAGATGAAATCTGTGCCTTGATTCTACTCCTATTGTATGTATAATAAACTGCTTCTGTAGATTCATAGGGTTAAAAAGGGGGGTACAGATAGACATAAAACCTTTTCGTCAAAAAACCTTGCAATTAAACCTTAAATCTACTACGGGAAGATTTGTGGGCTCCAACAGGACAAAATGTCACCAACTTAAACGGCTGAGAAAGAAAAAATACAGCTTGCATTGAGTAGAGGTACCAGAAAGTGCCAAGAAAGGTTGAGCCCGTCTGAACATGAAAGAAGAAAAGCCTCAGATTGCTAAAAAAATCAAACCCCTCTGTGGATCCTACATGTAACAACTATTTATAATGAGTCCTAATGAAACTTACCTTCTAGGTGCAGCAAAGGTTTTGATATTAGAGACTCTTGCCTCCCCCCCAGAAACAAGAGAAATATGAGATGATGAGGACGCTCTCCAACTGTAAATTGAGACAACTATTAAGAGGTATCTTTTATAAAACCAGTAAAACTGCCTTCTCTAATTGACTAATAGACATAAGAACTGTGAAAAGGATTATTCTCGTTCAGAACCAAATATAATACTAAAGTCCTTAAACTTGCACTTAAGAACAATATATAATCAGGAGCTCTGACATCAGACAATGGATTATTCTACCAGGAGATGTTGGCCAGGGGATTCCAAAGGCCCCACAAGATTAATCTCCTTGCCTCTCTAAACTGGGATACTGCAAGAAGAGAGGGATAAGGCCCTGCTGCCGAAAACCTATGTTAACATGGAAAGATGTATTGAGAACCCACACTAAAGGTGTATCAGAATGGCCTCTGAACACCAGAGAGTGTTCAAAAGGCCACTAAACCAATAAAGCAAATACGGGTCCCTTGAGTCAAAGCAAGACTCATCACCGTCAGCACCAGCGGACACACTCACCTGCCTGGAAATAGCTGTGGCAGCAAGAGGCAGCATTATGCCTGTATATCCCAATCTATTTGGCTATTGGCTCTCTCCTTGAGGAATAACCCATGGCTGATGCCAAAAGCTTACATCCTCTACAGGTAAGGAGAGTTATAAGCCACATAACCCTGTGCTATATTTAACAGGGAAAAAATGTAATTCAGATAACATACATCCAAACATATGTCATACCAAAGTAACCTACATACACTATTAGCTGTTTAAATCTATAATCTAAGCTGTGCTCATTAGTAAAAAGGATCGAAAGGTTATTCCTAGCAAACTGTCAGCCATGAAAGGAAAAGCCAGAACTGACCAGAGTCCAAGACACCAGCTCCAGAGAGAGTGACTGTTTTGCTTCTCATCCACTCTGTGCCCCTTTTCTAAGCCTAAGGAACAATCTGCAGAAGAGAGGGCGTGGAAGAATGTAAGGGCTGTGATGGGGTGAATGGTGAAACTACATGCAATGAAGTCTGGATACTCATTTGATCAAACTTGATGAACATGCAACCCCTCACCCCCGCTGGAAGGTGGGGCTGTGGGGTTTGCACAACAGCTGCAAATTGTTTTACATGAAGGATGCTTGACTCAGGATATCACTTATTGCTAAAAATGAAAAAAAAACAGAGAAAGATGCAGAAAAGTTAGAGAATGGCATATCGTGGATGGGGGTGGGGGGGGTGGGGGGAAGGGAAAGGAAATATGCCTGAACTGAATTGGAAAATAGTATGAAATGCACAAAGCATCAATAAAAAATGTTAAAAAAAGAAATTAATTAAATAGAAAATGGAAAATTAATACAAAGAATCAATAAAATGAAAGAGTTGGTTTTGAATTAATAAGATTGGCAAACCTTTAGCCCAATTAACCAAAATAGGAAAGGATCCAAAGTAAAAAAATCAGAGATGAAAAGGGACATTATAAACAGACCCTGAGGAAATTCAGAACATTATAAGACATACTTTAAATATCTATATTCCCCTAAAGTGGAAAAATCTCAAAGATGTGAATGAATTTTTAGATATGTACAGCTTATAAAAACTAACCAAGACAAATAATTCAAACAGACTCATACAGATAAAGATAATAGTTAAAAATGTCCCCAACTTGGGGAAAATGGCTCAGTGGTTAAGAACACTATTGCTCTTGCCAAGGACCCAGATTCAATTCCAGCACCCACATCATGGCTAAGACCATCCCAATTTCAGTTCCAGAGAATCCAAAGCCCTCTTCTGACCTCTGTTTACACTGCACGACATGGATGCACTTACGTACATGCAAGCAATACACTCATAAATGAATGAAAATAATAAAATAAAAAAATATAAATATTTTTAAATGTCCCCAACTATAAGAAACAAACAAATGCCCCTCAACTAATAGTGGATAACAAAAAGTGGTACATCTCCACAAGGAGTTCTATGCATCGGTAGAGAAAAGATGAACATCATGAAATTTGCAGGCAAATGACTAGAAGATATTATGCTAACTGAAGTAACACAGTCCCAAAAAAAAAAGCAAGTGGTTCTCCCTCATTTGTGGATGTACACACACAAATCCCCAGTGAAATGCAAGCTGAGTAACATTATTTATTTCTTTTATCTGAAAGTAACTGTGTTGTTAAATGTGAATTCCGTAATGGGCCCTAATTGACCTGTCACTTATTTTCAGATACTGTAACTACTGGATATGGGTGGAGATAGTGTTAGGTTGGGTGGGGGCAAAAGCCAAGATGCATAGACAGAGAAGGACCTTCTTTCTTTTCGCTCGGAGCTTGTGTTTGTTTGGCTGCAAAAAAATCACTGGATGGAGTTCCAAATTCCCATGAGACACGGACCTGATGGCTGATTCCAACATCTCACCATCTCCTTCCCCTGACCTTTAAAAGACCTTCCCTGCCTCCCTAGTGCACACTTTTCCGATGGTCCTTCACTCCAAAAGGGCCTGGATCTGCCCAGATCTGCCCAGAGAAGCAATTTCCTGGATTAAAAGCCTGCCTTGATTCGGCCTTTTTCTTAGCTTGGTATACTTCTCTCAATATGTATCTCATGTTTAGAGTAACTAATAAAATAAGGAAATNATATGCCTGAACTGAATTGGAAATGATGTATGAAATGCACAAAGCATCAATAAAAAATGTTTTTATTTTTTTCTCTCTCTAGTTCTTTCTGGAGTTTGTCAATCTGTTCCTTTAGTTCTTTCTGATGTTTGTCATTGTATCTCTCTAGGTCCTTTTTGAGTTTTTCATTCTCTCTCTTTAGTTCTCTGAATTCCTCTTTATGTTCTTTAATTTCTCTGCATAGGTCTGCAATTATTTCTCTAACATCTGTTCCTTGGGTCTCTTCCAAGGGATTCCCATTGTAGCTATCTCCTACTGGTTTGGTAGCACTTGGTGCAGGATTTTCCTGTGCTTTTCCCATGTTGTCCCTTCGTCGTGTCCCTGGCACGTGGGCTTCCCTTTTGTGGTTCAGATCACAAATACCTTTTCACTATGTTAGGGGATGGTTTTGCTTTCCTCCTTCAGATGCTTTTTTTCCCCCCCCTTTCCTCCTCCTTGTTTATGGAGTATTGACTTGTCTAGTTTTCAGTTTTGTAAACCACTCTTCTCTTCTTGTTCTGAAGGTTCTCCAAAAAAAGTCCACTTGGATTCTCACCAATCTTGGGGGGGGGCAGCCCAACCAAAGGTGCAGACCACTAGCCTGACCCTCTGGCCCTGACGCCAAAGAAAGACGTGGGGCGGTCCCGCCCAGAGACATGACCCCCTAGCTGTGGCCCCAGAACGAGCCCACCTGCAAAGATGCTTGCCCAAGTCTATTTAATTAATTTCAGCCATGTTTTAGTTTATCTCTTTATACCTACTCAATTTATTTTATTTTTTTAAGGAAAGTTAATTAATTTTTAAAATTTTATATGTATGAGTGCTTTTCCTACATGGATAGACGTGCACCATGTGTATGCAGTGCCTGTATCAGATCCCCTGGAACTAGAGTTAACAGACAATTATTAATCATCATGTGGGTGCTGAGAACTGAACCTGGGTCCTGTGAAAGAACATCAAGTGCTCTTAATCACTGAGCCATCTCTCTAGCTCACATCTACTCATTTTAAGTGTTGTTTGGTTTTGGTTTTCAAAAGCCTTCAGGTGCACCATGAAATTATTAATATGAATGTCTCTAATTGTCTAATGTATGTACTTAGTGCTATAAATTTTCCTCTTACGACTGGCCTTGTCATGTCCATAGATTTTGGTATATTGTGCTTTCACATTTTTTTAAATTTATTTTTGTGTATGAATGTACTGTCTATGTGTGTAGGTTTGTGCACCCATGTTGTGCAATGCTGCAGAGGTCAGAAGAGGGTCTCGGATTCCCCTGGAACTGGAGTTCTCCTGGAATTGGAGTTACAGACAGTTCTCAGCCGCCGTGTGTGTGCTGGGGATTGAACCCGGGTCCTCTGCAAGAGCAGTCAGTGCTCTTAACCGCTAGTTATCTCTCCAGCCCCATGCTTTCACTTTTATTTAATTTTAGGAACTTTAAGCTTTCCTTCTTGCCAGGCTTAGTGGCCCATGCTTTTAATTCCAGCACTCAGGAGGCAGAGGCAGGCGGATCTCTGTGAGTTCAAGGCCAGCCTGGTCTACATAGTGAGCACCAGGCCAGCTGGGACTAAAGGGAGACCCTGTCTCAAAAAAGACAAAAAAAACCCCAAAGAACAAAAACCAAAAACCAAAATTTTCCCTCTTCATTTTTCTCTTAATCCAGTATTCATTCAGTGTTGTGTTGGTTAGTTTATGTACTCGTCCCCTTATTTCTATTGTTTTGTTACCCAGCTCTATTCCTTTGTGCTCAGATAGAATACAGGATGCTATTTTAATTTTCCTAAATTGGTTGTGACTTGCTTTGTGTCCTAATATGTGGTTGATTTTGAAGCAAGTGTCGTGGGCTGCTGAGAACAAAGAGCATTTTTTGTTATTTTGGTGGAATGTTCTGTAAATGTCTCTTAAACCCATTTGATTTATGATGCCATTTAACTCCATGGTTTTCCTATTTAGTTTTTGTCTGAATGACCCCATCTATTTGTGACAGTAGGATCCTGAAGTCACCATTACTGTGTTGGAGCCAATATGTGACTTTAGATTCAGTAGTGTTTGTTTTATAAAATTGGGTGCCTTTGTGCCTGACGCATATATTTAAGGCCGTAATATCCTGTAGATGGACTTTTCCTAAATAGGAAGCATCCTTCTTTATCTCTTCTGACGAGTTTTAGCTTGAAGTCTATTTTGTCAGATATTAACAGCTACACCTGCTTGTTTCTCAGTTCAATTTACATAGAATCTGCTTTTCCATTCTTTTACCCAAAGGCACTCTCAATCAAGGCAGTGAAGTTTGGTTTTCTGAGGCAGCAAATTGATGGGAACTGTTTTATAATTCAGTTGGTTAGTCTGTGCCTTTTTATTAGGGAAGTGAGACCATCAATATTAAAAGGTATTATTGACCAATGCTTATGAGTTACTGTTATGTTGGTGTGGTAATGTTTTTTTCTTATACTTCTTTTGATTAACTGTTCTGGAATTTTGTTTATTTATGCATTGTGTCCTCTTGGGTATGTTTAATCTTCTCTTCAGACAAAAGTATTCCTTCTAGTATCCCATTTTTATCATAGCACATTTTTCATTATTTGATTACAATTGATAGTTTTGCTGGACATAATAGACTAGGCTGGTATCCGTATTGTTTCATGACTTTTAAGGTATCAGTTACAAACCTCTGTGACTTTCATAGTCCTTACTGAAAAGTCAGCTGTTATTCTGATGAGCCTTCCTTTATATGTGAATTGATCTTTTTTTTCATGAAGCTTTAAATATCTTTTTTGTTCTGTATATTTTGTGTTTGCATTATTATATGACATAGGGAGGTTCTTATTTTCTGGTCCTGTCTACTTGGTGTTCTGTGCCTCCTGCAACTTGATAAGCTTCTTTTGCCTTGGGAAGATTTAGGAAATTTTCCTTTATGATTTTTATCAAAAATATTTTCTTTGCCTTGACCTGGGTTTCGTCTCCTTCTTCTATACCTATGGTTCATATGTTTGGTCTTTTCATAGTGTCCCAGAGGTTTTGCATGTTCCCTTTCTTGGTTATTTTAGGTTTAACATTTTCTTTGACTGAGTAATTAATTTCTTCAACCTTGTCTTTGAGAACTGATATTCTCTCTTCCACTTGAGCCAATCTATTAGTGAAGATTTCTTCTGAGCTTTTTGTCAGATTTCCTGAATTTTTAAAGTTTTATTTAAGTTGGGGTTTTCTCAGAAATTCTGTCTTTTTATTCTAATTTTAAATTCTAATGTCATGTTTTGAATTGTTTTAGTTATTTAGCTGTTTGAATTGTTACAGCCTTTTTAAAATTAATTAATATATATATATATATTTTTTTTTTATCAAATCTAGACCCGTCTCCCCTCCATCCCCCCACCCCACCAGAGCTCATGCATTCTGCCAAACATGCTTTTCATCTCTTTCTCAGTCTTTCTCAATATTCTCCATGTGGAAGTTGACTGTTTTGAGCAGAAGTTCACTGTTTCAGTCAGTTCTTTGATGCAGTCCTTTCTGTTGTTGTTGTTGTTGTTGTTTCCAATATGCATCACTCCCAACTGCTTTGGACAAAAGCTCAAGGGGCCATGCACAAGAAATACTTACAACTAGGTAATTGGCACTAGCATCCACAGATGAGGGATACCATTTGTTGTTTGTTTTTCTGGGACTGTGTTACTTACAGTCTTTATTCATTTAGTCACACCATCTTTAAGTTCCTTGAACATATCTAAAATTGCTATTTTGAAATAATTGTCTTGTGCATCAGCTAGGCTGCTTTTCTTAGGAAACTTTAGAATGGAAGTGCTGATTTCTTGAGGGGACATATTTTCATGGTTATTCACATTGTTGGTGTTTGTGTGTTGGGACTGAGGCCTCTGAAGTTATGTCCCTGATGGTGTTTCTTGGTATGGACAGTTAATATTGTCTTTGTTGAGTTAGTGTTTGTATCTTTGTTTGCTGTACCCCAGCTTGTCAGGTTGTGGTCCAGATGAGTAGTGCTCAGTGTTCAGTCTTGGAGCTACTCTGTGTTAATGTAAGAATGGGGTGCAAAAAGTCATCTCAATTATAGGGATGAGTGCATCTGCTGATCTTGAGGCTCCAGGACAGAGTGCACATGGTCCTGAAGCAGCAGGGTATGCTGGGTGACTCTATCTGCCTCTGTTGATTTTTTATTGGAGGGATGGGGCGGTTAATTTCATTTCAGTGGTAACCAAGTAAACATGAAAATGTAACTTTACATCTGGGGTAATGTAAACCCTAGCTGAGCCAAGCTGGGTTGTGATAGCTGAGCTAGGCTTGAGGGAGTGGGATGGTCCAAAGAAAATACTGGGGTTGGGGAACTCACAGTTCTGGTGGATGCACTGGTGTGCATGATCCTAGCTGGGCCCAGGATTGTAGACATGGAATGTTGGGGTTAGCGACCTCACAGGTCTCGATTTTTTTTTTTTGTAAAGAATGTTTATCTCATTGCATCATTTCTTGTCCAAGTTTTGAATTTTTCATCAAAGTTTTGAATGATTTCTTTACACTTACCTGTTTATTTGAATGGACTCAATTGATTCTAAATGATTGACTGGATTATTGATCTTTTAAAAATTAAACTCTTAAATTATTTGACATTTAAGTTATTTCAGTCTCTTTTAGTTCAGTTATTTAAGAGTTATGGAAAACCTGGGCTGGAGAGATAACTTAGCAGTTAAGAGCACTGACTGCTCTTGCAGAAGACCTGGGTTTGATCCCCAGCACCCACATGGTGACTGAGAACCGTCTGTAATTCCAATTCCAGGAGAACTCCAGTTCCAGGGGAATCCAACACCCTCTTCTGACCTCCACGCCATTGCACGACACAGGTGCACAAACCTACATGCAGACAGTACATTCATACACATAGAAAATAAATAAATTAAAAATTAAAAAAAAATATATAAAGAGTTATGGAAAACCCACAGAGTGGGAGGAAGACTTCACCACTGATACATCAGACAAAGCATTAACATCCAGAATATATAAGCTACTTAAAAAAGAAGTAAGAAAACAAATGACCTACTCAAAAGATGGAGTAAAGAGCTGAACAGAGACTTCACCAGTAAGGAAGTAAAGATGGCTGAAAAACATTTTAAAAAGTGTTCAACATCTTTAATAATTAAGGAAATGCAAATTAAAACCACTCTAAGGTACCATCTCGATCCAATAAGACTAGCCAAGATCAAGAAAACAAAAGACACCAAATGCTGGAGAGGTTGTGAGGCAAGGGGAACACTCATCCACTGCTGGTGGGAATGTAAACTGGTACAACCACTGTGGAAAGCAGTGTGGTGAACCCTTAAAAAACTCAAAATGAGCCTACCATCTGACCCAGCCATACCACTCTTGGGTATATACCCACAAGACACATCCTACCGCAAAGATACATGCACAGCTATGTTTATTGCAGCTCTCTTCACAGTAGCAAAGACCTGAAACCAACCCAAATGCCCCTCAACTGATGACTGGATAACAAAAATGTGGTGCATCTATACAATGGAGTTCTATGCAGCAGTAAAGAAAGATGACATCATGAGCTTTGCTGGTATATGGATGGAACTCGAAGCAATTATACTAAGTGAAGTAACACAGTCCCAGAAAAAGAAAAGGCAAATGGTTTCCCTCATTTGTGGATGCTAACACCAAATCCCCAATTGGCAGGCAAACTGCGCAACTTTACAATTCCATTGTATCTGAAAGCAACTGTGCTATTACAATGTGAATCTATAAATGGGCTCTAGAATTGTCCTACCACTTATACTCACACATTGTAATTACCATATATAGATGGAGGATATGTAGTCATATTTTAAAAAAGAATGTAAAGTTACACGACTTTATACCTGCATGCAAATTTACTGTTAGAAGTGAATCTCTAAATGTGTTTAGGAATCAACCTATAGTTTATTTTCAGAATTTTAAATTTTGACTTATGTGTGGAGTGTATATATGCATACTTTGGAATAAAATAAAAGAGTTATGGACTTTTGGAAGAGATGTTCTACTTTGTTTCTTTATATTTCTTATGTTTTTATGTTGTAATTTGCCTGGATCAATATTTCTTCTAGTTTTATTTGAGAGTCTTAGTGAGCAACCCTCTCTTGAAGGTTCAAATCCAGTAACATTCAGAGAGGAGAACACAAACTTCTATAATAGCAATAAGACCAAAACAAACCAGATTTAGAATCATACTAAAAATTAATTAAATGTAACTCTTATACACCAGATAATAATCATGGAAAAGAATTTGGCAAAATCATATGTACAAAATTTTGAAGTTAAAATTAATTTCAAGAAAAGAATAATAAAGCCAGATCTGGTGGTACACACCTTTAATCTCAGCACTTGGGAGGCAGAATCAGGTGGCTGTGAGACCAAGGCCAGCCTGGTTTGCATAGTGAATTCTATGCCAACAGGAACCATAGAGAGACCCTGTCTCAAAAATAAGTAATAATAATAAAAGAATGAAATAAAAAAGGTGTAAGGGAAAGTGATAAAAGAAAGGAACAAGGTTAAGTAAAAACTGAAAGAAACAAATAGGATTTAAAGGAGTAAGAATGTTAAGAATCAGAGGAAAACAGCAAAAGGTAAAAAAATGTAATTTGGGGGTAGACAGTTGGGTAAAGGAATGAGTGAGGACAAAGTGTAATAACATATGCATGAGAATTCTATTATGTAACTTATCATTTTGAAGGCTAAGGTAGGAAATTAATAAAAAGCCAGCCATGGTGGCGCACATGCCTTTAACACAGACTGGGTAGCAGAGGGAGGTCCAGCTCTGTGAAATATATAGGGATTTCCAGACTAGCCAGGGGTCCGTAGTGAGACACCCATCTAAAAGAAAAAGAAAAGAAAGAGTATATAAAATTAAATAAAAAAGTTTTAAAGGAATAAAAATAAAGGAATAATTTTTTTTGTCTTTTTGAGACAGGGTCTCCCTGTAGCCCCAGCTGTCCTGGAACTCACTCTGTAGACCAGGCTGGCCTTGAACTCACAAAGATCCATCTGCCTCTGACTCCCAAGTGCTAGGATTAAAGACATGTGCCACCACACCCGGCTTATAAAATTTTTTTTTAAACCCAAATGCTTAAAAATACAGTAGAAAGAAAAAATATATAATTAGAAAAGAAGACAAAGTTTTGGAGAAGCTTCTTTCTGCGTTGTCTAATATTGGGACCCATTGGGTCTTGGAACTTGGGTGGCTGGGTCATAACTGGAGACTATTGCAGTTCTTCTCTGTTCCGGCTGCACTGCTTGGTATTCTATGCAGGCCAAGGGCCAGGTCAGGCAAGAGTGTTGTCAGCGTCAGCCTACCTTTATCTAGAAGCTTTCTGTCTGCAATTGGAAGCCACTGCTGGCTACAAAGCTCTAGAAAGTAGCTTGCCACCTACTTTTGAAGCTCCTGTTTATATACGCAGAGGCAGCAAATCTCCAGGCTGAGGCAGCTTCCAAGCGCACGGAGTCGGGGGGAATAAGCAGAGCTCTACAGGACGAAAAGATGCGAGGGAAATGGACACGTTGCCTGCTCAGCACTTTTGGTTTCAGCTCAACAGGAGAGAAGAGCTGTGGACATGGAATGATCCACCAGGCATCGGCTCAAAGGTCTCCATCCTGCCTGTTAGGCGAGACAAAATGCTGGGCACAGGCAAGACAAAAATGGCAGGTAGGCTGCTGCAAAGGCCAAGCAATCTCCGGACAAGGAGTGGGAACTCTCATTTTCCACGGTAACCACAGGCCTGGGCCTGTATCCTCCTCACACATTGCAGGAGCATCAAGCACTGGGCCCTCTGTAGCTCACACTCTCCTCTTTAATGGCTTCTATGAGTTTGCATCCAGCACTCCCTCTCTCCACGGCCGCCCCTCATGCCAGTGTCACATGCAGACACCGGAGCATGTTGTCCTGATGCCCCAGGACTTAATTCCTCTAGTGTTTCCTTAAAGGGTTACTCAGTCTCAAATAATGTGATTCTCTCAAGATGGTGTGTGGCTTACTCTAAAATTTGGAGATGATACAATGGATTTCTACTGTGCTAGCCTGTCATGCTTGAGAAATCACCATTCCCCAAATCCTCACACTGGATTTAAAGCAAGATGTGAGGGTTGAACTGCACCTCTGTTGTCAGCAGGGCTTCCTTGCTTGCCTGGAGGCTGTAGTTTCAGTTGCCCTCTCTCCACCTGGGTTGGAGTTGTGGCCTCTCCTACTTTTCTTTTTGTTGTCTTCTGTTTCTGGTATATTTTAGTCATTCTATCACCTCTGACTTGAGTCTTGATGCGCTTTTCCTTTTTATTCCCTTCAGAATACAGACTTTCTTTTTCTTTCTTTTTCTTTTGTTTCTTTGTTTCTTTCTTAGGTGGTTTGATTTATGATACTGCTCTTTTTAAGGAATTTAAACTTTGTAAACATCTACCCAACATAGTCATTTTACTTGAAAAGGATCAATTTCACCTCTGAATTTGGCTATTTTTAGTCAAGTGTTGTAGTCTAGACTTTATAACTTATAATACACTTCTTAGACTTGAACCAAGATCAATATTAATTTCTAACTTTAATATTAATTACATTGGTAAATGTCCCCGACTCTATTATTTTCAGACCAAGGTATTAGTCCACATTGGAACTGTGAAGAAGATTGACAGGAGCCGTAATAATAGTGTATCTACTTCGGATTGCTTGAAAAATCTGAGAGCATGTAACCATTAGCTAGAAGAACTCATACCTATGGTCAGTACATATTAAAATGCCTGGTAGTTTATGGTTTTTTTATTTGCTAATATACATACAAACCCTAGTTTGCACCTCATTACAATGAAGTGTGATGTGGTGTTCTTGTGAGATGGCAACCACGGACATCCACTGAGTAGAGTAGTCACTTACCACAGGAGCTTTTGATTTTAAATATCACGACTCAATCCAGTGTGGATGATCANGCCTCTACCTCCCGAGTACTGGATTAAAGGCCTGCACTACCACCTGGCTAGTTTTTCTTTTTTTATCCTAACCTTTCTCATTCATAAAGTCAAATGTAGGAACCTTTTAAGTCAACATATTCTTTAGGTATCTCATTCCAATTTAAATTTCAATCCTGTCTTCTTTGTGTTTTTACTACATAATAAAAATTATGTCAGTGCAATATCTTCTTTGTACAGGGTATTTTATTTTCTCATAACTAAGATTTTAAAAATCTGATGCATTGGTTTTATCCTTCAAAAAGCTATTTTCTAAAATTCTAGGAGTAAAGGTGTGTAAAATTAAATTATGCTATGATGACAGTTTGGTAAAGTCTCATGCTACTGAAAATTTTCTAATGTTAAAAATCATAAGAATATGGTATGCGAATTCAAACCTATAATTTTAATATTTTTTGTTAACTTCACAATCTTGAATTAATACTAACTTTCGTTAACATAATTCACTTGAATATCTGGATGGTATATTTTATTTATGCTCCCTTTTGCATTTTAAATGAACTCTATCAAAATATGCATTTTTGAATTTTAGTAATATTAATGTTTATTTTTTAAGACACTTTTTGTCTTAGGTATTGTATTTTTCCATCACTATAACCACGATATCTGACAGAAACAACTTAGAAGAAAGATTTATTTAGTTAAGAGTTTCAGAGGGCTTTTAGTCTATAATATTGAGAAAGGAAGGCATGAATGTGTAATAAAGGAATTTACATGCAAAATGGTGGATGTGGTTTTTGCTCATTAAGAAAAAGGAGAGATTTTTATACCAGAGCATGAAAGAAAGAAATGAACTTATTCAGATGTGTGGCATGTGCCAGCAACCCTAGGACTCAGAAGGTTGAAACTGAAAGATTCTGATTTAAGTCAGCCTGGGGTTAGAGGGCGAGTTCAAGACCAACTAAAGCTGCATAGTAAAACTCCGTCCAAAAGGAAGCAAGACAGAGACAGAAACAACTTATTTTCCCTGGATTTAAAAAGGAGTTTTAATAAGAAATAAAATGTGTAAAAACAATGAAAAAGTTTGTTCAATGTGATGGATGTGTAAAGATGAAAGAATATGTATATGTATATATATATATGTGCATGTGTTTCATATATATCTGTGTATACACACACACATACACACACATACACATGAACTAGACTTTTTTTTTTTTTTTTTGTCTTTTTGAGGCAGAGTCTCCCTTTAGTCTCAGCTGGCCTGGAACTTGCTCTGTAGACTAAGCTGGCCTTGAACTCACAGAGATCTGCCTGCCTCTGCCTCCCAAGTGCTAGGATGAAAGGCGTGTGCCACCACGCCCAGATAGACTTTTTTTTTTTTTTACCACAGATCATTAGAAGGGTTAGTTGAATTCTGTTTTAAAGTGGACAAGCAAATCTGTGCCTAGAAAACAGTCATATTGGAATAACGGTACCAGGGTATTTCAATATCAGAATATCTGTTTATTATCTAGACTCTTAGTGGCTCTTGAAACACATTTGTAAAAGTTTAATTTTAAAAATAAATTAAATTCCTAGTAACTACTACTATTACTTCTTGCTGTTTTTGTTAAACACACACAAAAATCAGAATTGTTAAAACTCCTTTTAATATTAATCCTATGGTTACCAGTTACATTTTATATATTGGGATATATTTCCTATGCTATGACTATAATATAGCCTTCTGTTGTTTCTGTGATCTAGCTTTTCCACATTTCTTCTTTCAATCAATTTTATCTTTAGAGTTAACATACATCTTTTGTAGAAAGAGTATACTTAGCTTTTATTTATTTTAATATAGCCTGATAATCTATGGTGTTTGACTGGAACATTTAGTCCACTAATATTTAAGATAATTATTCATATGGTTATATTTCTGCCAGCCATGTTGCTATTTTCTATTTCTCTCTGTCCATCTATCTTTGCTTATATTTCCTTTCTTTTGTTTTAATTAAATATTTGATAGTTCTCCATTTATTTTATTGGTTTCTGGCTACACTAAGTTGCATTAGTTTAGTTATTATGGTTATTAACTTTTCTGTTATGATTTAAATTTGAAATGTTGCCCACAGACTCATGGATTTGGTGTACTTTTGTGTATGTTTTTCCAATTTCATACATGTATAGTAGTGCATTCTCATTGCTCTCATCTCCACTCTGAATCATTTCCCCCCTCCTCCCCTGACTACCTGTCTCATCTCTACTAAACTGTTTCCTTTATTTGTATCTTTTTGTTTTGTCTATGTCCCTCTGAGCTTGACCAGGGATGTCTGTGTGGTTTTGGGGGCTCATGTTTTGAATGCTTTTTTCCTTCTGGTAACATGTTGGGAGGTTCTAAAGGCACTGTGGGGTAGATCTAGCTTGTAACTTTCTATTTTCAACCACATAAAATAAACCCAAGGGAAAAAAGAGTCATAACCTGAGCCTAGTATTTCATATAGTACCTTCAATTAAAGCATGATTTTCTTTACTGCCATTTTATTCTGAGTGCAAGACATATACAGAAAGACAACAAGCAATTATGAAATTTTAAAGATTCATTTTATTTTTAAGTGTGTGTGTGTGTGTGTGTGTGTGTGTGTGTGTGTGTGTGTGTGTGTGTGTAGTGCCTGCAAAGGCCAGAAGATGGCCTTTGCCATCTTCTGGTCAGATGCCCTGGAGCTGGGTTTGCAGGCAATTGCGAGCTGCCTCATGTTAGTGCTGGGAACCAAATGTGGGTCCTCTGCCAGAGCCAGGTGGGTCTGTTTGAGTTCAAGGACAGTTTGGTCTACATAGTGAGTTCCAGGCCAGTTGGGGCTACAGGGAGACCATGTTTCAAATAGACAAAAACTAAATAAATAATCAAAATTTTATTGAGCATTTGGACATTTCATACAATGGTTCTTAACCAAATTTCCCTCCCCCCATGCCCCACTCAACCACCCATCAGAACTCATGCATTACAACATCCAATTTAAATCCTATCCAAACTTTTTTTTTTTTTGTCTTTTCGAGACAGGGTCTCCCTGTAGTCCCAGCTGTCCTGGAACTCACTCTGTAGACCAGGCTTTTGAACCCAGACGTCCTTCTGTGACAATTCATTCACTGGAGTCTACTGAGCACATCTAGAGATCTTAGGTAATACTCTGCCTCACCCGGCAGTAAACAGTCTCCTGTAGTTCTCAGTCCAAGCCAGTCCACCGTCCATTTATCTTCTCCACTCTGAGACCTTGTCTGAGTTGGCATGGGTCCCATGCTTGATGCCAACATCATCACAAGTACACATGTGAAAGCTTCCAGTCAAATATAAACCACTGCTTCTCTACATTCATGCACCAGCCCTAGCTCTTTCAGTCTTTCTCCCCCTTCTCTCACAGGGAGAATACACACTCTGCAGAATCCCATTCTTTGAAGCGTGGCTAGTTGTAGCCTTCTGTTCAAATTGCCATCTATTATATAAGGAGGAGTCACTGGTGAGAATCAAGGGGTGCACTCATCTTCTCCTCACCCCTCATTCTGTGCATAGAGGTTCAACTGTAGCTGTGTTTCCTAGGATTGGGCATTTTTCAGATGTATATTTTCTGTATCTGACCATTTGGGACACAGAAAATATATAACTGGAAGTCTTTATTTGAGATTCTGCAGTAGCCTACATCTGTTGCAAATAGAAGCTTCTTTGATGTGTGCTGTACAGTACACTTGTCTGTAAATATCACATTCCATATTTAACATATGGTAAGAAATTTAATTTGTCTGGAGATATGAGACCAATAGGGTGTTCTGTAGGCTCTATGTCCTCTCCAGCTCTGTGCATTTGGTTGAGTTTGCAATGGATCTCATGAGTTCACTCCAATAGAGAGGTATTTAAGTCCAATTAGATAGCTGTTGATTATTCCTCAGATAGCAGTACCACTACAGCACCAATAGAGGTAGTTTGCTATGCAGGTTATTAGGGTGATTAGGGTTGTACCAATGATTGATTTTTCTCCCTTAACAATGTGCATATTGTCTAGAATTATGACCAGTAAACTTCAGGTAGAAGACTTCCAGGTCAGTTCCTGCTTCATTACTCTAAGTCCTATTTCTGAAGTATGTCCTGTCTTGAGTAGTAAGGTCTTATTTTCTATTTCTGGTAGATAATTGAGAGCTTTGGCAGTAGCCTGTGTTATTCTGAGAGTCTCTTGGATCACTCTCATCGACCACACAAAGGGAGGTCTTCTGTCTGGCACTGTGTTCCTTGTCATACAGCCCCCAGGTGTACCTGTGCACTAATGTTCAGACAGCATATGCTCATGTCTCAAGGGGTCTTGGGGGCATCATATTACTCTCTGTATTCCCTAGCCACCCAAGATCCAATCATCTCTATTCTTTCCTCTTCCCTTTCCACCTCCCTCCTCCTTCCCCAGTACCCCCCATTATCTTCATAACATATAACTATTCATGTATATTTTTACAGAATTTTTGTGCATTTTATATAATAAATCCTTAAAAAATTTTTAATAATAAGTAATGAATACAAGCATCCTTCATGTAAAACCAATTTGCAAGCAACTATGCCCAAATTTATACAACCCAAGGCCCCCATTGTCCAGCTGGAGGGGCTTGTATGTACAAGTATGATGATCAAATAAGAGTCCAGTCTATATTGCTGTAGTTTCACAATTCACCCCAATCACAGCCCTTACATTCTACCATGCCCCCTCTTCCACAGATTATTCCCTAGTCTTTAGAAAAGGGGCACAAGAGGGCGAGAAGCAAAGCAGTCTACTTTCTCTGGAGATGTCATTGTGAACTCTGATCAGTTCAGGCTGTTTCCCTTCATAGATTGGCGGTTTATCCAGGAATAACCTTTGAATCCTACTAATGAAGCACAAGCAATTATATACAGGCATTTAAACAGTACTAATTATTATGGTAGGTTACATTAGTCTAGACACAGATGTTTGGATGGTATACTAATCCATGAACTATAGCTTTTCTGTAAAAGATGACAAGGTCTTATTTTGGCTTATAACATCTCCTAAGCACTAGAGGATGTAAGCTTGTGGCATCAGCCGTGAATTATTCCTCTAAGGAGAGAGCTAACAGCCAAATAGATTTGGGATATACAGGCATATGGCTGCCATTGCTGCACAGTATTTCCAGGCAGGTGAGGTGTAGCTGGTGCTGATGGAGGAGTCTTGCTTGACTCAAGGAGACCAATATTTGCTTTACTGATTTAGTGGCCTTTGGTAACACTTTCTGGCATTCCAGAGACCAACTGTACACTTGCAAGTGTAGTCTCAATACATCTTTCCCATGCTTACACCAGGTCTTCAACAGCAGGGCTTTACTGCCTCTCTTCTTGCAGGTATCCCAGTTTACAGGCAAAAAACCTTTACCTTTTTGGGGGTTGGATCCCCTGGCTAACATCTCCTTGGTAGAATAATCCATTGCTGATATCAGAGCTCTCCTGTATTAATATATTTTGCTTAATTGCATAGCTTATAAAGACTTTAGTATTATATTTGGCTCTGAATAGAGAATTATCCTTTCACAGTTCCTATGTCTATTAGTCAATTAAAGAAAGCAGTTTACTGGTTTTTATAAGAGATTACCGAATGTGCTCATTAACATGTTGGGCTCTAATTTACATTAGGGAATGAGTTCAAATTACCATCATGTTTTCTTTGTTCCTATGAAAAGGAGGTAAGAAAGTTCTGTCATACATTAAATCTTGTGCACCTGAAGTAAAGCTCATTAGGGACAGTATTATAAATAGTGTTACAAATAGGATCCCAACAGGATGTTTGATGCCTGTTAGCAGTTCTGAGGCTTTTTATGTTTAATGTTTTCTTCCTTTTAATGTTTAGATGGACCAACTTCTTTGCTGGTATTTCTTGATACACCTGCACAATTGAAAAGCTGTATCTTTCTTTCTCAGACCATAAGTTTGGTGAGTTTTTGCCCGTGGAACATGCAAATCCTTTCCCATAGTTAGTTTTACTTAAATATTTCACATTTGAAAAATTTAAATAAAGGTTTAATATTAACTGTATCCCCCCCTTTTAATTTAGATTTTTATTTTGGACCCATGGATGAATCTCAAAAAGGCAGTTGTATTACACATACCTATTCGGGCCAGGAATCAAGGGTAATTTTCATTAATTTACCCAGCTTATCATTGACCGTATGTTGTTAATTTTGGGAAGCTAAACTAATTCCTTAGTTAAATATCCTACAGGTAAAAGAAAATGTTTACAAGATGACTACAGTACAACAAAAGGTGTAAGGAACATTTGTGATACATTTAACCCAAAGTTGTTGTTATAACAATTTATAAGGTAAAACAAATGTGCGACAATAATTTATATTTCCATTATTTAGATGTTATTACCGTTTTTATTGAAACCTTTTACCAAATGTTTGTTTATATAGTACATTTTTTACTGTTATACTAGTCCTAAAATACTAATATACATATGTGCAAATGTTTGGGAAAATTTGGACACCTGTTAAACTCACATCAATAAAATATACATTAATCACGTTATAGACCATGTCTCCCTCCTCAACCTCCACCCCACCAGACTCACCATTATCAGTTTTTTGATGAAGTCTTTTCTGTTGCTTGTTGCTTGTTTTTCTTTCCAATATCACCACTACCACTACTACAAGCAAAGAAATACAACTGTTATTGGCCTAATCATCCACAATGAGGGTATACATGTCATCCGTTGTTTTTCGGGGAACTGTGTTACTTCACATAACATATTTCTTCTTAGTTCCATCCCATATTATCTGCAAGTTCATGATGATTTATTATATCTTATTTATTTATTTATTATTTTTATTATTTTTATTTAAATTGAATGTACTGTCTGCAGTAGGTCATGCACCTCATGTCACATGCAATGTCAGTGAGGTCCAGAAGAAGGTGTCAGACCCCTGGACACTGGAGTTCTCCTGGGAATTGGAGTTACAGATGGTTGGTTCTCAGCTGCCATTGTGGGTCTGGGGATCGAATCTGGGCCTCTGCAAAAAAAAAAGCCGGCCGTTTCTTAACTGCTAGGCCGTCTCTCCAGCCCAATGTGTCTTTTTTACCTGCTGCATAGAATCTCCCTTTTGGAGATATGTACAACCATTTCTTTATCCACTCCTCAGTTGAGGGGCACTTGGGTAGTTCCAAGCTTCTTTGCTATGTGTGAACAGAGCTGCAATAAAATAGCTGTGCAGTATCTCGGTTGGTAGAGATGAGTCTTGGGTCCTCATACCCAGGAGTGGTATGGCTGGGTTAGGTGGTAAGGCTCATTTTGAGTCTCCAAGGGTTCTCCACACTGACTTTCACTAGTGGTTGTGCTTTTTACATCCCAACAGCAGTGGATGAGTGTTCCCCTTTTCCCCACAACCTCTCTAGCACTTGGTACATTTTTTCTTTATCCAGCCAGTCTTATTCAGAGTGAGTGATATCTTTAAAGTGGTTAATTTGCATTTCCCTAATTATTAATGATGTTTGAAACACTTTTTAAGATGTTTCTCAGCCATCTCTAATTCCTCACTCATTGAAGTCTCTGTTCGCCTCTTTGCTTCATTTTCTTTTGAGTGATTTATTTTTTTTTCTTTCTTCTTTTTTTTTGAGTTTATATACTCTGGGAAATTCATGCTTTGTCAATTATCTGCAGTGAAGGTTTCCTCCCATTCTGTGGGTTTTCTCTTTCACTTCCCTGATTGTTTTCTTTTGTTGTACAGAAGAAGTTTTTGAGTTTAATGAAGGTTCCATTTGTTAACTGTCGACCTTAATTCTTTGCAGCTGCTGTCTGATTTAGGAAAGTTCTTTTCCTATGCCTATGTCTTGTAGGCTGCTGCCAAGTTTTCCTTCTATCACCTCCAGAGATTTGGGGTTCACATTAGGGTCTTTGACCATCTGGAGTTGACTTTGTACAGGGAGAGAGGCAGGGGTTTAATTTGATTCTTCTACAAGTGATGATCCAGTTTTGCCAACACCACTTGCTAAAGATGCTGTCTTTCCTCCATTGTGTCTTCTTGGCTCCCTTGTCAAATAATGAGGTGGCCGAAATTGTACGTGCTCAGTTTTGGATCTTTGGTTTGATTCCATTGGTCAACAGGTCTGTTTTTGTGCCAAGTACCAAGCTGTTTGTGGCCTATAGCCCTGTAGTATTTTTTGAAGTCTTGTATAGAGGTCCCCCCTGTATTGCCTTTTCACTAGGGTTGCTTTGGCTATTTGGGGTCTTTTTGTTATTCCAAATGAAATTTAAGGACTTTTTTTCCAAGGCTGGTGAAGAAACTCTTGGGAGTTTTAAATGGGATTGCATTTAAATCTGTACAGGAGGTTGGGTAGAATGGACAATATTTACTATTATTAATTTTTCCAATCCGATGAGCATGGAGGGATTTTCCATCTTCGATGCCTTCTTTCCATATTTTGCCTTCTTCAGGGGTTTAAAATTTTTGTTGTAGAGATCTTTGGTCTCATTTGTTAGGTTGTTCCTAGGTATTTTATTGTTTTTGAGGCTATTGTGAATGGGAAGGTCTCCTTGTATTGCTTCTTCAGTTGCTTGCTGTTGGTGTAAAGGAAGGCTACTGATTTTTGTAGGTTTATTTTGTATCCTGCCACTTCACTGAAGCTGTTAATCATTTCTAGGAGTTTTCTGGTGGAGTTTTTAGCATCCCTTAAGTAAATGATCATATCAGCAAAAAGGGATAGTTTAACTTCCTGTTTTCCAATTAGAACTCCTTTCATTTCCTTTTTTTGCCTAATTGCCCTAGCAAGTGTTTCAAGCACTATATTGAAAAGGAGTGGTGACAGGGGGCATCCTTGTCGAGTTCCTACCTTTAAAGGGAATGCTTCTGTTGTTTCCCCATTTAGAATGATATTGGCTGTGGGTTTCCTGTATATGGCTTTGATTACACTGAGGAATGATCCCTCCAATCTAATTCCTTCTAGTATTTTAATTTTTTTTAATTTATTTTTCATGTGTATGAATGTACTGTCTACTTGTAGGTTTGTGCACCTGCATTGTGCAATGACCCAGAGGTCAGAGAGCGTGTCGGATTCCCTTGGAACTGGAGTTCTCCTGGAATTGGAGTTACAGACCATTCGCAGCCACCATGTGGATGATGGGGATCGAACCCGGGTCCTCTGCAAGAGCAGTGGGTGCTCTTAACCACTAGGCCAGCTCTCCAGCCCCCCTCTAGGATTTTAAACATGAAGGAATGCTGGATTTTGTCAAAAGCTTTTTCCGTATCACTTGAGATGATCTTGTGGTTTTTCAGTCCATTTATATGTTTGATGATATTTATTGATTTTTGTATGTTGAACCATCCTTGCATTTCTGGTATGAATCCAACTTGGTCATGATGGATGATCTTTTTGATGTGGGTCTGTATGTGGTTTGTATTTTGTTTAGAATTTTTGTATCTGTGTTCATTAATGAGATGGGTCTATAGTTCTTTTTGGTTGTATCTTTGCCTGGTTTTGGTAATAGAGTGATGCTGGCTTCATAGAAGGAATTTGGGAGAATTCGCTCTGTTTGTATTTTTCTAAACAATTTGATTAACAATAGTTGTAAGTCTTTTTGAAATGTTTTATCGAATTCTGCTGTGAAACCATCTGGGCCTGGGCTTTTTTTAGTTGGGAGGTTTCTTATTACATCTTCAATTTTTTCATATATTATGGGTCTGTTTAAGCTGTTGATCTCTTCTTGGTTGAGCTTTGGTGATTCCCAGGATTTCAGATATTCATTCATTTCTTCTAGGTTTTCAAACTTAGTAGAGTATAGGTTTTTGAAGTATTCCCGTATGATTTTCTGGATCTTTTCATTGTCTGTTGTGATATTTCCTTTTTCAGCACGGACTGTATTGATTTGGATTTGTTCCTTCTTTCTTTTGGTTAACTGGGCTAGAGGTCTGTCTGTCTTGTTTATTCTCTCAAAGAACCAAGTTTTGGATTCATTGATTTTTTTTTTTTGTATTGTTTACTTTGTTTCTATTTCACTGATTTCTGCTCTGATTTTTGTTATTTCTTCTTGTCTGCTGCGTTTAGGGTTCATTTCTTTTTGTCTCTCAAGTATTTTCAGCTGCAGTGTTAGATCATTCACTTGTGCTCTTTTTGTTTTTTTGATGTAGGAAGTCAGGGCTATAAACCTCCCTCTTAGGACTGCTTTTAAAGTGTCTCATAGGTTTTGTTGTGTTGTATTATCATTGTCATTCAGTTCCAGGAATGCTTTTATTTCTTTCTTTATTTCTTCCTTGACCCATTCATTATTCAGGATAGTGTTGTTTAGTCTCCATGTGTTCTTGTAGGTTGTAGGGCTTATCCTGGTGTTGATATTGAGCTTTATTCCACTGTGATCTGATAGAATGCATGAAATAATTTCGATTTTTTTGTATTTGTTGAGTTTTTTCCTGTGTCCCAGTATGTGGTCTATTTTGGATAATGTTCCTTGGGGTGCTGAGTAGGAAGTGTATTCTCTGGTATTTGGGTGGAATATTCGGTAGATGTCTGTGAGGTCCATTTGGTGTATTGTATCATTTAGTTCAGATGTCTCTCTGTTTATTCTTTGTCCTGTTGATCTGTACAAAGTATTTAGTGGGGTATTGAAGTCCCTTACTATTAGTGTGCTGTATTCTGATGCGAGTCACAAATGCCTTTTCACTGTGTTGAAGGCTTGCTTTGCTTGCCTCCTTCAGATGCCTTTTTTCCCCTCCTTGTTTATGGTGTGTTGACTTATCTAGGTTTCAGGCTTTCAATTTTGTTTATATATTGGAAGTCTAATTCACTCTTCCCTTTCTGTTCTGAAGGTTCTCCAAAAAATCCACTTGTATACTCTCTCAGCAATTCCAGTTGGCAGGGGTGGGGGGCAGATATCCCCGGTACTCTGTGCTTCAGGTGGTCCTGGAAAGTCCCTGATCTAACTGCACACTTAAGTCTCACAGTGGCAACAGGCCCACTTTTAATACCAGCTATTAGGGTGACTCCACCCTGCTAGCCTCACAAGACATAGATTTAGCTATCCAACAAACCAACTAATCAATTATCCAACAACCCTAAAATCTGCCTGGCCGAAGTACTGGGCTCCTACCTGTGCTTCAGGTGGCCCTGGCAAGTCCCTGTCTAACCACTGTGCAGTCAGAAACAACTTTCCAATTTGACATAAGTTGCTCAGGAATTAAGATCAACAATCAACAAATGGGACCTCATTAAACTAAAAAGCTTCTTTCTGTACAGCAACAGAAACAACCCACAGAGTGTGAGAGTGGGAGAAAATCTTCACCAATGGTATGTCTGACAGAGGTTTAACTTCCAGAATATATGAAGAACTCAATAAACAAAGAATCAAGAAGATAAGCGACCCAAATAAAAGATGGGCTAAGGATCTGAACAGAGATTTTTCAACAGAAGAAATAAATATGGCTAAGAAACATCTTAAAAATTGTTCAGTATCATTAGTAATTAGGGAAATGAAAATTAAAACCACTTTAAGATTTCATCTTATCCCAGTCAGATTGGCTAAGATCAAGAAAACAAATTATACGAAATGCTGGAGAAGATGTGGGGAAAGGGGAATGCTCATTCACTGCTGGTGAGATTGCAAGCTTGTGCAACCCCTATGGAAAGCAGTATGAAGAACTCTTAGAAAACTAAAAATGAACTTACCATTTGACCTAGTTATACTGCTCCTTGGCATATACCCAAAGGACTCATCCAACTGCAGAGATACTTGTATGTTCATGTTTGTTGCTGTTCTTTTCACAATAGCTAAAAGATGGAAAGCAACCTAAGTGTGCCTAAACTGAGGAGTGGATAATGAAAATGTGATACATTTACTCATGAAATTTTCAGGTAAATGGATGGAACTAGAAGCTGTTATGCTAAGTGAAGTAACACAGACTCAGAAAAACAAATGACATATGTTCTTTCTCATTTGTACATCCTAGCACCAAATCCTTATATGAGAGTATATCAGGAAAATGGAAAGGACCAGGGTAAAGGGAAAGAGGGAACCTGAGAAAGAAGACTAGTAGGAGACAGGTGTTACTAAGGGTGGGGGGTTGGTTAGAGTGGGTGTATGCCTGACCTAGCCCACACCCTGGTAATCTGTGCTTCAGGTGGTCCTGCCAAGGCTCTGACCTAACCACTGTGCACTCAAGTCTCACAGTGGTGACAGGCCCACTTTTACTACTAGCTACAAGGGCGACTCCACCTGGACAGCCACACCCAACAAGGGTTTAACAGGCCCAGAAAGCAGGGCTACTCCACCACACTGGCTTTGCAAGACAAAGATATAGTTACTCAACAAACAAAAGGATCAATTATCCAGCAACCCAAGAGTAGATCTATCCTGACATCTGCCTGGCTGAAGAGCCCGGCTCCTACCTGTGCTTCAGGTGGTACTGGCAAGGCCCTGACCTAACCACTGCTCACTCAAGGCTCACCCATATAATAAATCCTTATCACGTTTAGATACCCTATCCCATCCATACTTCCCTATAATCCCTCTCCTAGATTTCATTCTGCTGTATACATTAAGGCCTGTTGAGTGAAGCTTTCGTGCCTGGATGTCCCTCGGTGCAGGTTTATCTACTGGTGTCTAGTCAGCCTACCTAGAGTCTCTTAAAGTAGATCTTAAAGAAGATCAACTCTCCTTCAACCAGCAGTAGTCAATTGCCAATAGTTCCTCAGCCAAAGTTGGAGCCTGCTACCCACTTCCCCAGTACTATGCTGGGTTTTTGTCTGGTTGAGTCTGCACAGGCCTTGTGCAGGCTGTCACTACTGCTACAAGTTCATATGAACAAGGTTGCAGAGGCCTGGAAGACTCTGTTTCCTTGTGCTCATGTAGCAACCCTGGCTCTTACCACATACTTCCTGTCCTTCTTCCCCAGTGGTCCCTGAACCAGGGGTGGGTGAAGTGTAAGGTAAGAGTCCTATCCAGGGACATACACTCTGCCTCCTCTTATTCTCTGCACCTTGGCCAGTTGTGTATCACACTCTGTTGCAAGCAAAAGTTTTGCTGGTCAGAGTAGTGGGATGCATCAGTAATCTCTCCCCATTCCCTATGTTACATGAAACGCAGATGTGGAGGTTCCACTGTAGATGTGACATCTAGGGCTGGGCATCTCTCAGACACACTCTCTGTGTGTGACCAGTTGTAGAACTCTGTATGGCCTCCATCTGTTGCAAAAAGAAGCTTCTTTGATGAATGGTGACTGGTTTACTTGTCTGTGAATTTAAAGATCCATATTTAGCAGACAGAAAGAAGTTTCATTTGCCTAGAGATATGACAGAAATAGTATTTTCCCTGTGATTTATGACCTTTTCAGCTGTGTGTATTTGGCTATGTTTACAGTTCCACCCATGAATCCCCTCCCATTGAGAGGGCTTTAAGTCCAATTAGATAGCTGTTGTTTACCTCTAAGATAAAAGTGCCACTACTGGAGGCTGGAGAGATAGCCTACTGGTTGAGAGTGCCCACTGCTCTTGCAGAGGACCTGGGTTCGATCTCCAGCACCCACATGGCGGCTGAGAACTGTCTGTAACTCCAATTCTAGGAGAACTCCAGTTCTAGGGGAATCTGAGACCCTCTTCTGACCTCCATGGCATTTCATGACATGGGTGCACAAACCTACATGCACACAGTACATTTATACACATAAATAAATAAATTTTTAAAAATTAAAAAAAGATTTATCTTAAAAAAAAAGTGCCACTACTGCAGTTATAGCTTGTTGTGCCCACCATCATTGGGTTCATTAGGTTTTAAAGCTGAGGTTGAAGCATTGATTGATTGTCCCCCTTAGCAGGCTTCCAGGTCAGTTCCAGCTCCATTGCTCCAAGTCCATGTCCAGTAGTATATTCTATCTTCCACAATGAGGTCTTACCTTCACGTTCTGCGAGATAATCAAGAGCTGTGGCAAGAGCCTGTGGTATTTTGGGAGTCTCTTGGACTATCCTGACCAACAGCTTGAAAGGAGGTTTCTCCTGTCTGTCACTGCGTTTCTTGTTACTTAGCCTTCAAACACACACACACACACACACACACACACTCATGTTCAGAGACTGTATGTGTATTTTTCAGCAGGTTTCTGAGCTAATGCAATTCCCATTGGTTTTTCATATCACCTAAGCTTTATTTTTATTTTCTCTCTCTCTCTCTCTCTCTCTCCCTAACTTCCATCTTCCCTTTCCAGTTAAATACCCCAATTTCCCCCCCTTGATAATACTTGTCTCATTATCATCCCTCTTCGGTTCCTTGTATATCCTTCCCTTATCCCTTCCCAGTTGAATATCCCGATTTTCCTCATTTCACCCTTGGTAACATGTTTCTTACTAACTCTCTCTCTCTCTCTCTTCTTCTTCTCTTCTCCTATTTTCTTCTTTTTTACCTTTCATGTTTCCTTTTCATTTTCCTGACTCCTGAAGTTACATCAGTTTTATATCTCAATAAGAATTTTATGCTAAGATTCACAAATGATGGAGAATCTATTTTTCCCAAAAAAAACTTGTTTTTCTGTTTGCATCGCTGTTACTTTTATAACGTTTCACTTTGTATACATTGACTGCATGTGATCACTTGTGATTGTATCATTTTTTGCTTTTTTTTTTCTTTTTTTTTTTTTTTTTTTTTTTTTTTTGGTTCTTTTCCAGACAGGGTATCACTATGCCCGCTGTCCTTGGATCATTGTAGATAGGCTGGCTTGATAATGGTGCCACGCCTTATCCGACACTTGGGGAGGCGAGGCAGGCATATCTCTGTGGGTTCAAGGCCAGCCTGGTCTACAGAGTGAGCTCCAGGACAGCTGGGGCTACAGGGAGACCCTGTCTCAAAAAGACAAAAAAAAAAAAAAAAGATCCGCCTGCCTCTGCCTCCCGATCTGATCTGGTAGGATTAAAGGTGTGCACCACCACGCCCGGCATTTTCGTTATCCATTCTTAAGTTGATGGGCATTTAGGTTGTTTCCATTTCTTAGTTACTGTAAACAAGGCAACAAGAAAATGGTTGTCCAAGCATCTCCACAGTAGGATGCGTCCTCTGAGTGTATGCCAAGGAATGGTATACAGATCATATGGTAGTCTCCTTTTCAGTTTTCTGAAAGAGTTCCCTACACTTCTTTCCATAGCAGTCACATGATTGCGTTCCCACAGCAGTGAATGCGCATTCCTCTTTCTCTAAATCCTCACCAGCACTTGGCATCTTTTGTTCTCTTGCTCTTAGTCTGTCTCACTGAGGTGAGATAAATTCTGAATGTGGTTTTGACCATTTGCTGAAGATAATACATATATGAGTTTCAGAAGAAAGAAGACGAAATCATCATGGACCATTGTGGTCAGAAAGGAAAGAGTGTAAGAGCCAGGGATGGTGCATGAGCACAAGGAGATGGAGTTCCAGCTGGTCGGGAACTTGCTCATATGAACTCGCAATAGTGACAGCATGCCCAAGACTCATGCAAACTTAAACCAGACAATGTCCCAGCATGGAAGTGGAGAAATGGGTAAGAAGCCCCAACCTTAGCTGGGGAACTATTGGCAACTGACTCCTGCTTGGTGAGGGAGAGTTGGTCTTCTTTAAGGGAATGACACTAGTTAGGTGGACTGGGCTCCAGTGGACGAACTCGTACTGAAGGACATCTGTGGACACATACTTGACTCATAAGGCCTTAACATTTATGGCAGAATGCATGAAATCCAGTGGGGGGAGTTTGGGGGAGCTGTGGCTAGGGGAGGGGGTCTACATGTGATCAAAATGTATGAAATGCACAAATATTCTACAAAAAATGGAAAAAAAGAAGGATAAATCAAACTGGTGCTGACCTTGAAGCTTCATCTCTACTGCCTAACTTTCGTAGTCATAGAAGGTATTATTCATGCTCTTAGAAGAAAAAAGCAATCCTTAGAATTACCCAGTTGTGAACCTTGTGAGCTATAATTAACAAATGGGCTGGTAAGATATGCTCAGAGCTGCAACGGTGGAATGAATGTTATGGCAGTAACCAATCTGTTTGACTTAAGGCCCACTTCACATGATGGATCTCAAATCCGACACTGCTATCAGGGCTAAGAACCTGTATCAGACACGTCACAGGCCATAGAGGAGAACCTACTTCTATTATTATGCTAAATAATCACAGCATTAAACTGACTCTTAATGACTTATTCTTAGATCCATACGTGAATGCATTATCTCAACTCTCACAAGAGAAGCTTTGTATTGCTGCAAATGGCAGTTAACAGAGAGACCTATAACTGGTCAACATAAAGAGAGTGATTGACCATAAATGGGACACCTATATCATACCCTCTCCTCCGAGGGCTCAGAAATCAGTGTGGAAGAGGGGGTAAAAAGAATTAAGAGCCAGAGTTGTTGGATGAATATAGGGAAACCATGTTGCTTGGACATAACGATGCAGTTGACATATGAAGTGACAGCACGTTGTGACACACACTAGATCTGTGTAAGCCCAAGCTAGACATAACTCCAGCATAGCAGATGAGGTGTGCAAAAAGCCACAGTCACTGGTGAGGTCATTGGCAATAGATAGCAGCCGGGAGAGGGACAGTGAGTTTTCTTCTTCTTTTTTTTTTTTTTTTAAACAATAAACAGCTTAGTTTTATTGCATTTTGGAGAAGATTAAATAAAATAAACTTAGCTTTATTTTATCTTCTGAACAAGAAAAGCAAGATTGCAGCACTTAATTCATTTTAAAATGCAAGACAGATTACTCATACATAAACTGATTTCATTTAGAAGGTATTATTTTTCAAGTAGCATTAACATAAACCAATTCTGCTATAATTTACTATTTTTATCTTATCCTTAATTGTACATAAACTGAATTCCTAAACTCAGTACAAGTACTTGTACATAAACTGAATTCCTAAACTCAGTACAAGTACTTTATCACATTTTACCAGTGTATCTTTCTGCTACATTTATTGAGGGCAAGTTGAGCAGATAAGGAAAAAAAGTAGTATGTCTCTTTTCTTTTAGTATCTCTTCTTTTCTTTTTTTCTTTCAAATCTTGCTTTTTTATTTCTATTGTTTCATATTAAGTTTTTTGTCTGGTAGCTTTTATTTTTCATTTTTTAATCTTTTATTGAAGTTTTGTGCATTTCATACATCACTTCTCAGTTCAATCCAGACTCATTTCCCCTTCATATCCCTAGCCCCTCCCAAGTTCATGCAGTCTGCCATACATGTCCTGTTTCCTCTTCTGAGTCTTTTCAAAGTTTTTTAAAGCAGAAGATTATTTTTTAGAGGAAGAACTCTACTGCTTCAGTCAGTTCCCTGTCCCAGTTCTTTTGTTGTTTTTCCCTCCAATTTGTATTGTTCAGCATATGCATTTATATATGTCACACATGTACTAAAATCATGTCATCTGAAAATAAACTGTATGTTATTTCCAAATCATATTTTTGGATTCACATTTTTCCCTTTTTCATTTTTATATATTTATTGATTCTTTGTGAATTTCATACAAGGTATTTTGATCATATTCAGATGTACTCACGCTTCTTCACCTTAAAGAAAACTGACTCTGACTCCCTTAGAGCAATATAAAATTAAGAGTCAGTTTTCTTTAAGAGTGTGTGAGATGCCTTGTAGATTGACTAAATTGTTAGGGATGGGCCCACATCCAAGAGCGCCTGGGGAATACAGATTAGACTTGAGAGACCTTTAGAAATATAAAAATAGAGAATCTTAATCCAGGGAGGGTATTAAGATGGAGGTGAAGATGGGTGAGTGCATCTGAATATGATCAAAATACCCTGTATGAAATTCACAAAGAATCAACAAATATTTAAAAAATGAAAAAAGGAAGTGGAACATCAGCTTTGAAGACAAGATTGAGAAATTAATGTATTCAGGTAGCAATAAAGAGAAAATATATCGTGATCATAATATTTAAGGCCTAAGGATAAAAACCTATGTAGCTGAGATGCAGGAGAGGGAAGTCAGATGTAGGCTAAAGCCATAGGAAATGTATTCAATGAAATGTAGCAAGAAAGTTATTACCAAATCTAGGGAAAGACAAGGGCAGCCAAGTATAGGAGGCATTTAGAGCCCAAATAGACATGGTCAAAAAGGAACCTCTACAATACATTAATAGTTTTAAATAAGAGCACAGAACATAGAAAGGATACTTAAAGTGGCAAAAGAGAAGTGCCAAGTTATACAAAGGTAAACATGTCAAAATAACAGCAAACCTCTAGCAAGAACCCTAAAATTTAGGAATACATGGACCAATGTAGTTCAAGTCCTGAAATAAAGAACTGATGATCCACAAATACTATAACCAGCAATGGTATCCTTTAGAGCTGAAGGAGAAATAAAAGACCTTTCATGTCATAAACTAAAGCAATTCATGATTCCTTCTACAAGCATTGTGGAGGATATTTAAAAGAATACCAATTACAGAAAATAGTGAAAGATATGCACACATATAAAAACTCAATAAAGAACTTTCTCACTAAAAAATAAGTCAGAATTAGAAAGTAATTAAATACTATTATCCCAGTAAACTAATAACCTGGTAAAGAAGGGAAATATTAGTTTATATGTTTCAATAATATCGCTAAATATAAATGATCTTAGCTCTCCAATTAAAGACACAAAGTAGCTGAATGGATTAAGAAACAAGATCTAACCCTTTTGTTATAGGCAAGAAACTCACCTAACAAAGTAGACTTTAGAACCCATTAGTCAGAAAGGATGTGAGGCCACTATATATTAGTAAATGGAGGATGTAAGTAGATGCTGGAGAGCTGGCTCAGTGGTTTAGAGCACTGACTCCTCTTGCAGAGGACCCAGGCTCAGATCTCAGCACCAACATGGCAGCTAACAACTGTTTGTAACTCCAATTCCTGGGGAACTGGATTGTCTCTTCTGATCTCCATGGGCACTGCATGACATGGGTGCACCCATGGAGGCAGTACACTCATACAATAAGATAAAAATAATAAATAAAATATTAAAAAGGAAGAGTTTATTTGGCTTACAACTCCAGAGGGATTAGAGTTCATCATGGCGGAGAGGCATGGTGGCAGAGGTGGCTAGAGTAGGTGCAGAAGCTAAGTGCTGACATCCTCAAGTAGGCACAGGAAGCAGAGAGTGACTGGAAGTCCGGCAAGGCTTAGGGACTCTCAGAGATGCCCTGCAGTGACACACTTCCTCCAGTAAGGCCACACCTCCTAAATTTCCCCAAACAGCACCACCAATCAGGGACAAAATGTCCAAATATTTGGAGCCTATGGGGGACGTTTTCATTCAAACCATCATATTTTCTTTTTTACTTTATAGGGTTTATAGTTAGGAGCCTGCCTTGAGTATTGGATTAGACTTCGGACTTTTGAACAGTGATGAGAATGGTTTGCTTTCTAATGCCATGATGAAACACTCTGACAAAAATCAACTTGGGGGACAAAGGCACAGTCCTTTGAGGGAAGTCAGGCAAAAACTCAGGGCGGGACCCTGAAGTTGGGAACTGAAGTATTATCGATCACGGAGAAATGCTGCTACTGTCTTCCTGCCCTGCCTGTGCTTCCTTATACAACCCAGAGCCATCTACCCAGGAGTGGCACCACCCACAGTGGGCTGGGACCTCCCATATCACTCAGCAATCAAGAGAATGTGTCACAGACTGCCTACAGGCCATGCTGAAGAAAAGACCTTCCCCAATTAAGTCAGGTTGACAACTGCAGCTATGCAGCACAATTGACCTGTTATCAATTCGACAGATAAAGATACCATTATTAAATCATAACCTTTCCATTTTTTTGTTCTCAATATCTCATTAGAATTAATATCACAATATAAAACATACTATAGTTCTAAAAGTCATACAGTCCTTAAAAATGTCAACCCTTTAAGCTCAACATCTCCTTAAAATAACCCAAAGTCTCTTAACTGTGGGATCTTGGAAAATTAAAAAAAAAAAAAAACAAGTTAAATGCTGCTTCTTACTCCAAGAGGCAATAATTAAGGCACAATCAGATCAAAGCAAACCCCAAATAAAACAGTGTAAATAGTTCAGTGTCTGATGTCTGGGATTCACTTTCATTATTTCTTTATTGATTTATTCAGTGAAAGAAATTTATCATTAAATATTGTATTTAATCTTTAAGAATTTGCATATTTTCTATAGTGCTCTACTATTGATTTCTAGCTTTATTCAATTGTGGTTATATAGAATACAATATACAATTTCAATTTTTCTATATTTTTTGAGACTTGTTTTGTGTTCCAACATGTCATATATACTGGAAAAACTAACATGGGTGGCTGAGAACAATGTGTATGCTGTAATGTTTGCATGGAAAGCTTTGTAGATATCTGTTAAGTCTATTTGGTTTGTGAGGCCATTTTACTGTAATGCTGCTCCACTTTTATGTCTGGGGGATCCGTCCATTGGTGATGGTGTGGTATTGAAATCACTCATCACTGTACTGCCCTAGTCTGTGCCTACACATCTAGTAGTATTTATTTTATGAAATTAAGAAAAATCTATGTTCAGTGTATATATGTATGTATACATATATTTATAAATGTAATGTTATCTCAATGAATTATTCCTTTAATCAGTACGATGAGGCCTATTTACCTCTTCTGATTGGTTTTGACTTGAGGTCTATTTGTTCAGATATTAAATTAGGTATGCTTGCTTATTTCCTGGTTCTATATGCTTGGAATACCCGTTTCCATAGTTTAACTCTAAGATAGTATTTATTTTCATGGTGGTGTGTTTCTTGTAGGCAGCAAAAAGATGGATACTGTTTTCTAATCCAACCTGTTAATCTTTGTATTTTAATCAGGAAATTGAGACCATTAATAGTTGTAGTTATTAAAGGTGAGCATTACGTAATGTCACTTTACTGATTTTGTATTTGCTGGTTTCTTAGTCTTCATTTAATTAACAGCTGTTCTGTGTCATTTATGGCTTTGTCCTACAGACTCTTGGATGCTTATTCTTTTCTTCAATTTGAAGTATTCCTTCTACTGCCTTGGTAGGGGTGGCTTGATGGTCATAAATTCCTTTACCTCCTCCCCCTTTATAATAGAAGGTATTTCTTTCTGTTTGAATTATGACAGATAGTTTTTCCGATTCTAGTATTCTGTGGTGGTGTCTGTGGTCTTTCAGAACTTTAAAGGCATTCACTCAAATCCTTCTGGCTTTTAAAGCTTTCACCAAATTCCTCTGTTATTCTGTCAATTCAGTCAATGCTGTGGCTCAGTCATTCTCTCTTGTAGCTTTCAATACATGTTCCTTGTTCTGTAAATCAGTGTTTTAACTGTAATGCAATGTGGGAAGTTTCTTTCCTGGCTCTGTTTGGTGTTCTGTATGATTTTTGTATTTAGATGGATATGTCTTTTCCTAAGGTTGGAAAATTTTCTTTTATGACTTTATTAAAAGTATTCCCTCTGACTTTGATATGGAGTACTTCTTCTATGCCCATAATTTGTAGATTTGGTCATGATGTCTCAAAGATCCCATATGTTCTATTTTTGTGTTTTTTTTAGATATAACAATTTTTGATTGAATGATCCAATGTCTTTACAATTCTTTAAGCCCTGATAGTCTGTCCTCCATGTCATCCATTTTCTTGCTTAGGTCTTCCACTGATGCTTGAATTTAACTTAATAAAATTTTCAGTTCAGTTCACATTTTCTTAGTATTTGTATCTGTTTATTGAATTCTATTTCCATATCTTAAATCGACTTCTTTCTTTAGTTCTACTGTTTGCTCTTTTTCTCCTGGAATTCATTCAGAAGTTTATTCCTAATGTCTTAAAGAATTTAAAAAAAATTTTATTTCCAACTTCTTTTTTCAAAATCTCAATTTCTTCAATGAATTTTTATTACATGTTGCTGACTTAAAAATCTACTCTGCTGATCTTTTTTTTCATCCACTTTTAAAGTATTTCTGACTTTCCTTTCCAGGATCTGGATGAATTCATCTTTCAGACTGGTGACCATTTTTGAGAAAACATTCATTTTACTTTAAAATTGATTTATTTTTATATGTATGATGGTTATGCCTGCATATATGCAAGTGCACTTTTGCATGCAAAGGTGCACTTGCATATATGCAGGCATAACCATCATACATACATACAAAGACATTTGATTTCTTGGAACTAGAGTTACAGATGGTTATTGGCCTCCAGGTGGATGCTGGTAACTGAACCCTGGTCCTCCTCAAGGGCAGCCAATGCTCTTAACCAGTGAGCCATCTCTCCAGATCCATTTTTAACAGCAAACTTTTGAACATCTTTCGATGGTTAGTTTTTTTTTTAATTTTCATTTTTTTATTGATGCTTGTGTATTCTGTAACATTATCATTTTCCAATTCAGTTTTCAGGCATAAATTTCCTTTCCCCTTCCTCCCCCCCTCCTTTCCCTTTTCCCTTCCTCCCCTACCCACCCACCCCCAATCCCACATCATTCTTCTGCCATAACTTTCCTGCATCCTGTCTGTTTTCTTCTTTCATTTTTAACAATAAGTGATAATTTATGAGTAAAGCATCCTTCATGGTAAAACCAATTGCAAGCATTTGTGCCCAACCCACACGGCTCATGGGTCCACCCATCCAGCAGGGGGGGGGGGCTTGTATGTTCAATCATTGATCAAATAAGGTCCAGACTATTTTTGTAGTTTTCATTCACGAATTGCAGCCCTTACATTCTATGCCCCCTTCTTCCACAGATGTTCCCTAGGCTTAGAAAAGGGGCACAGTGGATGAGAAACAAAACAGTACTACTTTCTCTGGAGCTGTTGTCTGATCTCTGTCAGTTGGCTGTTTCCTTTCATGGGCTGACAGTTTGTCCAGGAATAACCTTTCGACTTCTATAATGAAAGCACAAGCAATTAGATATATGGGTTTTTTTTAAACAGTACTAATTGTGGTGGTAGGTTACTTTGGTATAGACACAGATGTTTGGATGGTATGTTAATCCATAGAATTACATTTCTTTCTGTTAATATGACAGGGTCTTGCTGGGCTTTATAACATCTCCTAACCATTAGAGAATGTAAGCTTGTGGCATCAGCCATGGGTTATTCTTCCAAGGAGAGAGCTAATAGCCAATTAATTTGGGATATACAGAGCATTATGGCTGCCACTGCTGCACAGTATTTCCAGGAAGGCAGAGGTGTAGCTGTGCTGATGGAGGAGTTTGCTTGACTCTAAGGAGACCTATATTTTCTTTATTTGGTTTAGTGGCCTTTGGTAACTCTCTTTGGTATTCCAGAGACCATCTGTACACTTGCAAGTATGGTCTCAATACATCTTTCCCATGTTTACATCAGGTCTTCGACAGCAGGGCCTTATCGCCTCTCTTCTTGCAGGTATCCCAGTTTGGAGGCAAGGAGCCTTTACCTTTCTCAGGGGCTTGGATCACCTGGCTAACCTCTCCTTGGTAGAATAATCCATTGCTGATGTCAGAGCTTCTGAATTAATATACTTTGCTTAAGTGCATAGCTTAAGGAGACTTTAGTATTATATTTGGTTCTGAATAGGGAATAATCCTTTTCACAGTTCCTATGTCTATTAGTCAGTTAAAGAAGGCAGTTTTACTGGTTTTATAAGAGATTACCTCTATAACAGTTGGCTCCAATTTACAATTGGAGAATGACCTCACCATCATCATATTTCTCCTTGTTCTATGAGGGGGAAAAGTCTCTCGTATTAACACCTTTGTGGTACGAAGGTAAGTTTCGTTAGAACTCATTATAAATAGTTTTTACAAGTAGGATCCACAGAGGGGTTTGATGTTTGTAGCAATCTGAAGCTTTTCTTCCTTTCAATGTTCAGATGGGCCAACATTTCTGCTGGCACTTTCTGGTACATCCTACTCAATGCAAAGTTGCATTTCTTTTCTCAGCTGTTAAGGTGGTGACATTTTGACCTGTTGGAACATACAAATATTTTCCCGTAGTTTTAAGATTTGAATTGCAAGTTTTTTTTTTTAATTTTATTTATTATTGTATGTGTATGAATGTACTGTCTGCATGTAAGTTTGTGCACCCGTGTTGTGCAATGCCGCGGAGGTCAGAAGAAGGTCTCGGATTCCCCTGGAACTGGAGTTCTCCTGGAATTGGAATTACAGATGGTTCTTAGCTGCCATGTGGGTGCTGCTGGGGATTGAACCCAGGTCCTCTGCAAGAGCAGTCGGTGCTCTTAACCGCTAGGCTATCTCTCCAGCCCCGAATTGCAAGTTTTTTGACAAAAAGCTTTCATATCTATCTGTATCCCCCTTTTTTATTTTAGGTTTTTGTTTTTTGAACCATGAGTCTCAAAAAAGCAGTTGTATTATACATACTTATATGGTGGAATCAAGGCACAGATTTCATCAAATTCACCCATGCTGTTTTGGGTGACTGTATGTGATTAACTTGGGAAGCAAACTTAATTTTTAAGTTAAATCATCCTATAGGTGAAAGAGAATGCTACAAGGTGATGCTGTACAACAGACAAATTATAGAGAACATTTGTATGTGCCAATCTCAAAGTTATTGTTATGCAGATTTTAAGTAAAACAAATGTGGACAACAGCAATTTATATCACCAATTAACTCAGATGCATTACTGTTTTTATCAGAGCCTTTAAATCAATGTTGTTTAATATACACATATTTATTTTTACTAAGTCCTAAAACACCATGTAACTTGTAGACTGAGTCTGGGCAAAACTGGATACTTGTTGAACTCACATCAATTAAATATGCATTAATCGAATGCATATTAACCTGTGTACCTCTCCTGCCCCTCCCACCCTTCCTGATTCACCATTTCAGTCAGTTTTCTGATGCAGTCTTTCTGTTGTTGTTCTTTTAATATGCATCGCTCTCCACAAGAAATATTTATAACTGGGTTATTGGCACTAGCATCCACATATGGGGGATACCATTTGTCATTTGTTTTTCTGGGACTGTGTTACTTCACTTAACGTAATGTCTTCTAGCTCCATCCATTTACCTGCAAAGTTCATGATGTTGTCTTTCTTTACCACTGCTCTATCCACTCGTCAGTTGAGGGGCACCTGGGCTGGTTCCAGCTTTTTTCTATTGTGAACAGAGTTGCAATAAATATAGCTGTGCATGTATCTCTGCAGTAAGATGAGTCTTGTGGGTATATATCCAGGAGTGGTATGACTGGGTCAAATGGAAGGCTCATTTTGAGTCTTCTAAGGGTTCTCCACACTGCTTTCCATAGTGGCTGTACAAGTTTACATTCCCACCAGCAATGGATGAGTGTTCCCCTCTTCCGCACAAACCTTCCCTCCAGGCATGATCACCATTGTTTTCTTGAATCCAGCTATCAGTCTTATCTGAGTAAGATGCGTATCTTAAAGTGGTTTTAAATTTGCATTTCCTTACAATTATTAGTGATGTTGAACACTTCTTAAGATGTTTCTCAGCCATCTCTTAATTCCTCCTCTGTGAAGTCTCTATTCAGATCTTTGCTCCATCTTCTGAGTGATTCATTTGTTTTCTTTCTTCTTTGTTTTTTGAGTAGCTTGTATACTCTGGAAATTAATGCTTTGTCAGATGCTATCTGCTATGAAGGTTCCTCCTCCACTCTGATGGTTTTCTTTTCACTCTCTTTATTATTTCCTTTGATGTACAGAAGCTTTTGAGTTTAATGAGGTCCCATCTGTCAATTGTCAATCTTATTACTTGTGCAGCTTTCTTCTGATTTAGGAAGTCTTTTCCTATGCCCTATGTTCTTGTAGTCTGCTGCCCAAGCTTTCTCTTCTATCACATCCAGAGTTTTGGGTTTCACGTTGAGGTCTTTGATCCATCTGGAATTGACTTTTGTACAGGGTGAGAGGTAGGGGCTCAATTCACAATCTCTCCTACAAGTGGTGATATCAGTTTTGCCAACAAACACTTACTGAAGATGACTGTCTTTCCTCCATTGTGTCTTCTTGGCCCCCTTGTCAAATATGAGGTTGGCTGAAATTGTATGTGCTCAGGTTTGGGGATCTTTCAGTTTTATTCCATTGGTCAACTTGGTCTGTTTTGTGCCGGTACCAGGCTTTTTTTATGACTATTAGCCCTGTAGTATAGTTTTGATGTCTGGTAGAGCGATCCCCCCTGATTGCTCTTTTGCCCAGAGTTGCTTTGGCTATTCTGGCTCTTTTGTTTTTCGCCCAAAATGAAATTGAGATTTTTTTTTCCAAACCCTGTGGAAGAAGCTCTTGGGGATTTTTGATTGGGATTGCACTTAAATCTGTACACGAGTTTAGGTAGAATGGGACATTTTTATTGTATTTATTTTCCCAATTCCATGAGCATGGGAGGTTTTTCCATCTTCTGATGTCTTCTTCTAATTTTCCTTCTTCAGAGGTTTAAAATTTTTGTTGTAGAGATCCTTGGGTATTTGGTTTTCACATATTCATACCCATTTCTTCTAAGGTTTTCAAACTTAGTAGAGAATAGGTTTTAAAGTAATCCCGTATGATTGTCTGAATCTTTTCATTGTCTTTGTGATATTCCGCCTTTCATCACAGATTCTATTGATTTGGAGTTGTTCCTTCTTTCTTTTGGTTAACTGGGCTAGAGATCTGTTCTATCTTGTTTATTCTCTCAAAGAACCAACTTTTGTGATTCATTGATATTTTTTTTTTGGTTTTTTTGTTTCTATTTCATTGATCTCTGCTTCTGATTTTTGTTTTTTCTTCTTGTCTGCTGCATTTAGGGTTCATCTATTGTGTTGGTTTTCAAGTATTTTTATCTGTAGTGTTAGATCATTCACTTGTGCTCTTTCTGTTTTTTTAATGTAGGCACCTTAAGAGCTATAAACTTCCCTCTTAGGACTGCTTTTTAAAAGTTCCCGTAGGTTTTGCTGTTTGTATTAATCGTTGTCATTCGTTCACGAATGTTTTTATTTCTTTCTTTATTCTTCCTTGACCCATTCATTATTCAGGAGAGTGTTGTTTAGTCTCCATGTGTTCTTGTAGGTTGTAGGGTTTATCCTGGTGTTGATATTGTGTTTTATTTGCACTGTGGTCTGATAAATGCATGAGATTATTTCAATCTTTTTGTATTTGTTGATTTTTCCTGTGTCCCAGTATATGGTCTATTATGGAGAATGTTCCATGGGGTGCTGAGTAGAAAGTGTATTCTCTGGTGTTTTGGGTGGAGTATTTGATAGATGTCTGTGAGGTCCATTTGGTGTATTGTATCATTCAGTTCAGATGTCTCTCTGTTTATCCTTTTGTGCTGGATAGCTTTAGTATCAACTTGACACACCTGGGTCGAGGGAGCCTCAATTGGGGAATTGGCTCCATTGGATTGGCCTGTGGCCACATCTGTGGAGTATTGTCTTGATGGTCGAGCAGTGTGGGAGGGCCCAGCCCACAATGAGTAGTGCCACCCTGGGCAGGTTGTTGCGTACTGTATAAGAAGGTGGGCTGGGCATGAGCCAGGAGAGCAAGGCAGTGAACAGCATTCCTCCATGGCTTGTGCTTCAGCTACTGCCTCCAGGTTCCTGCCCTGAGTTCTTGCCTTGGGTTCCCTGAGTGAGAACTGTGACCCAGGAGATTTAAGATGAATAAACCCTTTCCTCCCCAAGTTGGTGTCGGTCAGAGTGTTTTGTCACAGCAATGGAAGACAAACTAGGACACCTTTGTCCTGTTGATCTATCTAAAGGACTTAGTGGGGTATTGAAGTTCCCTACTATTAGTGTGCTGGGGTTAATCTGAGCCTTGAGATCCTGAAGAATTGTCTTTACAAAGTTCGGTGCACTGGCGTTTGGTGCGTATATATTCATGATTGTGAGATCTTCATCGTCAATTACTCCTTTAATGAAGATGTAATGGCCCTCTTCGTCTCTTTTGATTTCTTTTGCTTTGAGGTCTATTTTGTCTGATATTAGAATAGCAACACCTGCTTTCTTTTCAGTACCATTTGCTTGGAATATTTTCTTCCATCCCTTCACTTTAAGTTGGTGCCTGCCCTTGAAAGTGAGATGGGTTTACTGACTGAAACAGTGAACTTCTGCTCAAAACAGTCAACTTTCTCATGGAGAATATTGAGAAAGACTGAGAAAGAGATGAAAAGCATGTTTGGCAGAATGCATGAGCTCTGGAGGGGTGGGGGAATGGGCAGGAACACGGGTCTAGATTTGTTAAAAAAATAAAAATAAATTTATGTGAAAATAAAAGAAAAAAATTAAAAGACACAATAAAGAAATAAAGATAAAAAAAGAAATTGAGATGGGTTTCTTGTAGAGAGCATATCGATGGATTTTGTTTCCTAATCCATTCTCCCAGTCTATGCCTTTTGATTGGGGAGTTCAGTCCATTAATATTTAAGGTTTTAATTGAAAGATGGATGTTGTTTCCTTTCACCTTATTATCCATTTGGACTTTTAGTCTCTGATTCTCCTCCTATGGTCATATTTTTATTAGTTTCTTTGCCTAGGTGCTTGAGGAAGTTGCTCCTCTCTTCTGCCCTTTGAATTGCTTCAAGTATTTTCTGGAGAGTTGGTTTTCCAGACATGTATTCTATCATCTTGGAAGTGGAAGGTGAAATGGATCCATTCCTTTCCAAATTGGTTTTGTATACTGCTCTACTATAGCAAACTAGAACACTCAATCTGGCATTTTGTCTGTTTCAGGGTCCTTGAATTCTGTAGCTGAAGAGCTGTGATATTTTGGATGAGCCATGTTCTGCTTTTTCCTACCTCTGGTGTTTCTGTGTTATGACCTGTACACCTGTTTGTTTAATATTGCTTCTATTTCATTTTGGATGAATTTTATTGAGCAGCTTACTCTCGAAGGCTCAATCTCATAACCACATGACAAGGGGGAACACACTGCAGAGTCTAGCATTAGAGTCATTGACTTCCTTCAGAAGTAAATTTTTTTGGTCTTTTTTGAGACAGGGTCTCCCTGGAGCCCCAGCTGTCTTGGAACTCACTATGTAGACCAGGCTGGCCTTGAATTCACAGAGATCCACCTGCATCTGTCTCCCACATGCTAGGATTATAGGAATGTGCCACCATGCCCAGATCTCAGAAGTAAATTTAATTCCTAAAAACTTCACCAACTTCCCCAGACAGGGATTACTGTACAAAGTGGGAGATGCTGGTAACTACTGTGCTTCCTACATATTAGATGATTTTGTGTGGATTATATATTCTTAGAGTTAAGTATGACTGAGCAATTTTGAAAGGATGTTTGATTTCAAAAGTTTTTTTTTTTTTTTTAAAGAGAGACAGAGAGGAAGGACAGGGGCCAAAAAGGGGGGAAGAAAGTGGAAGAAAGAGCTTTCTGTAAACGAATGTGGAAGACAGTAGAGACCACCAAGGAAAGTTTGGATTCAAGAAAGTGGGGAGAGAGGGGGAGAGAGAAAGAGAGAGGGAGAGAGAGAGAGAGAGAGGTAGATATCCTCACAAGGGCCACAAGAGGAAAAGCTTCTAAGAAATATAATGTTTCTGTCAGAGTCACATTATCTTTGTTTTAATTCTTTTTTTTAAATTATTTTTTATGTGTATGAATGTACTGTCTCCATAGGTTTGTGCCCCCGTGTCATGCAGTGCTGTGGAGGTCAGAAGAGGGTGTTGGATCCCCCTGGATGTGGAGTCAAAGAAGGTTCTTAGCCGCCTTGAGGGTGCTGGGAATCAAACCCCGGTCCTCCCCAAGAGGAGTTGACACTCCCAACCACTGAGCCATCTCTCCAGCCCCTTACATTATCTTTTAGCTGTATGATTAAAATTTGTGTAAATTTCCATGCGGGTCTTTCATTTCTAAGGCACTCATTTCATTTCTTGACGTCTAAGAAGCAGATAGCAAGGCTCAGTTAGATGTGAAAATATTTATTAGGAACAAAGAGAACAGAAATAGACAGAGGGGGTCATCAGGGAGATGAGCAGTTAACCCACGGTGGCTGCTTCTTCTCTAGGTGCCTATGACACACCCTCTCCTCCATCACTCTTATCCATTCTTCCAATTGCTCTACCTCTGTTGCTTTTCTTGGAACATTATTCTTAATTTCATCAGATCCATCTTTCGATTAATTTTCTTTTCAGCAATTTCCAATTTTTTTTAGACAAAGTCTCACTACATAGCCCTGGTTGGGCTGGAATTCACTATGTAAACCTTGAATTTACAGAGAACCCCCTGCTCCTGCCTCTGCCTCCCAAGTGGTAGGATTAAAGGCGTGGACTACCATGTGAGGCAATCTTTTTAATGCATTAATTGATTTTAAATTCTTACTGTATTTTTAAAAATAAAGTCTTACTATATTCAAATTTTAATGTTTAATTTGGCTCATTTATCAACTAATTCTTACCCTTATTATTTTGTCACAGTTCTTGTCTCCTTTGTAAAAACATTCCATATGGAGATATTTTAGAACTATATATACAGTTCCAACAGCTTCAGCAATGTCATATACTTGTGATTTGTTGTGCTGAATCTCCTTCATTATGACTTATTGTTCCTGGATTATTTTTTATCACAACTTCATGCTTGGGCCAACTCAACTGACAAATCCTGAAGGATGACAGTGCTTCCCTTTGCTTTAACTAAGTGCCATCGGTTTTGTTACTCTTGAGCTACTTTGATTTCTACACAGTGCACTCTTGGTCTCTGAGAATCATAAATTTGAGACTAAGGTAGGAAACTCATAGAATCAACCCTGATGATTCTAGTACAACTACTAAGGATGTGGTTATTGTTGCTGTTATTTTCTGTCAAGAACCATGGCAGATCTCTTCAGATCCTTTCTACGGAAGGCAGATAAGCTTACTCTTCATTTCAAGGATTTGTCATGGTCTTGATTGGAGGCATATTCTCCCATTTTTTTCTGTGCTTAAGGTTTACTCTGTGCAGTATTTTATCTCCAAGGCTTTGCTTTCCCCAGTTGACTTTTGCCTTCAGGATTTCACAAAATGCTTCTCATGTTTCAGATTTAAATTTTTTAATGTTCTAAGATTATTTACAATGAAGAAAAGATAGTGTATGTGTTAATGGGATGTAACATGATGTTATGATACTTGTACATGGGTAGAATGATTAAATAAAGCCAATTAGTGCACATATCATTCACATATTTTTATTTTTATTTTTTATGCATATGAGCATATTGCCTGCATGTATGCAAGGGCACCTGTGTCATGCATTGCCCATATAAGTCAGAAGAGGGCATAGGACTAACTTATAACTGGAGTTATGGGTGGTTATTAGCTACCACATGGGTGCTGGGAACCAAACCCAGGTTCTCTGCAGGAGCAGCCAGTGCTCTTAACCCTGAGCCATCTCTCTAGCTCCTTTTTGATAATCTTTGTGATAAAGATTTAAGTTTTACATTTGTGTATGTTTCATTTTGTCTTCGGAAGAAACTACTTAGACATTTAAATGCATGCCCGTTGTAATATAGCATGCCACAGTCAGGTTAGGATACAAAGGAAGCCATCTTGGAATATGTAGTCAGTCAGCCTGCTTGGGGGGGGGTCTCTCACCTCAGACTTTTCATTTAACAATCCTTGTCATCATTATTGCTTTCTTTGTTGAAGCTAAATAACAGTCTTGAGTTCTTGTGCACAGATGAAATGAAAAGGAAAAATCATTTTAAAATCAGTGATTTCAGGAGATATTATAAGCCACAGTAAGACCCTGTCATATTTAACAGAAAAAAATGTAATTCATGGATTAACATACCATCCAAACATCTGTGTCTATACCAAAGTAACCTATCATAACAATTAGTACTGTTTAAATACCTATATATCTAATCGCTTGTGCTTCATTAGTAGGATTGAAAGGTCATGCCTGGACAAACTGTCAGTCCATGAAAGGAAACAGCCAGAATTGACCAGAGACCAAGACAACAGCTCCAGAGAAAGCAGACTGTTTTGCTTCTCATCCACCTGTGCCCCTTTTCTAAGCCTAGGGAACAATCTGCAGAAGAGGGGGCGTGGTAGAATGTAAGGGCTACGATTGGGGTGAACGGTGAAACTACAACAATATAGACTGGACACTCATTTGATCAACTTGATTGAACATACAAGCCCCCCCCTGCTGGATGGTGGGACTCATGAGCTGTGTGGGTTTGGGCACAACTGCTTGCAAATTGGTTTTACATGAAGGATGCTTGTACTCATAAATTATCACTTATTGTTAAAAATATGACAAAAAAAACAGAGAAAGATGCAGGACAGTTATGGTAGAATGCATGATCTAGGATGGACTGGGGTGGGGTGGGGGGAAGGGAAAGGGATATATGCCTGAACTGAATTGGAAAATGATGTATGAAATACACAAAGCATCAATAAAAAATGAAAATTATAAAAAAATCAGTGATTTCCTAGCTCTAGAGTATATCCTTTGAGTCCAAACCCAAATCCTCTAAGTCCCTTTATAATCTCCTGGTAACACACACTCCTGTTCTCCAGGATTCTGTAAACACTACCGGAAATGGCTGTGTCATGCCTCCTTGTTTTCTTCAGCCCCGCTGTAATTTGTTTAGACCTGAAAGTATGCTCATGCTATCTGCGTCTTCCTTCATTCATTAAGAAAATTTGAAATTTAGTTTTTCTTTCTATCTTCTTGAACATCATACCCTTTGATAGAGTAGACGGAAATTGTGGACAAATTGTCAGGTGACCCTATGAGAGGATTATCTTGTCAATAAGAGAAATCCAGAGGCTCAGGGTCTTATGTATATAGCTCTAAGTTACTTAACGTGGTCCAAGCCCTTCATAACTTGACCTTCCTCATGATCTCGTGTCTGGCTGGCTTGGGGGTTGGTGTGTAGCTCTCTAGCCTCCTTTTAGTGCTGTCTCTTCCACTGCCAGACTTTCCCCTATAAGCCAATGTTCTTTCTTCCCATTTAGGCGATGTTTTTTTTTCTTCATGGAATCATGGGGACCATTGACGTAAATTCTGCAAACTCTGGCTCCTGTTATGAGACCCTGGGAATAGGGCACAGCAGTTGAAACTTTGGAGGTGAAGATATCGGTTGTGGGAAGACTTGGGCAGACCCTGTGATGCTGAGTGGTGGGGAAAACCATGCAAACTCAACCTGAGTTACTTAGACTCTGAGCTTGGTCTCCACCCCCCAGATTACAGGTCTGGCCAGCTACAGAGGAGACTGAACACTATAATGACACCAGGAGCCTGAGCCATAGTGATAGCACTCTGTACACAGGAGCTCCTTGGTGGCTCAAGGCTTGGATCCTACTGCATCTTAAGCTAAAGGTTTTCAGCTTCTCCCTCTTTCTGTTCCAAAGCAGTGTCTACACTGGTTTCATTAGGGCCATTATGCCTTCGTGTGGGCAGCCTGTGTGGACTGACAGTGAAGGCCACACACTCCTTTGCAGTTTTGTTATTAACATCCCAAAGAGTTAAGCAGAGCTTCTCACTGGGCTACCAAAGGTAGATTCCCTATAGTAATGGAGGAAGCCTGGGTGAGTTCTGTTGGGAAGTCATGACAGGAGAAAAGATAAAAGTATGGAAGCTGTCTCACTCCAGTCCATTTTCTGCTCCTGTATAATAAACATCTTTATGTGTCTCATATGTCCAGGAGAAAATGACACAGTGTCAGACTTTTTTTCATGCTTGAGGAAAAGGACATTGTTTTCTTTTTTTAATTTTTTTTCATTATTTATTTATGTGTATGAGTGTACTGTCTGCATGCAGGTTGGTGCACCTGTGTCATGCAATGCTCCAGAGGTCAGAAGAGGGCATTGGATTCAGCCTCCATGTGGGTGCTGGGAATTGAACCTGGGTCCTCTGCAAGAGCAGTTGGCATTCTTAACCACTGAGCCATCTCTCCAGCCCTGTTTTCTTTTTCTTAAAATGCCAAGTGATCCAAATGCTGGTGCGGAACCTTGAGCAATTTCTAAACTCTCTCAAGTCTTGGTTTCACCATCTGTACAATGGACCTACACAGTATTGTTCTAAAGAATGCCCATGCTGAGTGAATTATGCAGTGAATGACATGACCTACCATTTTTATTTCCTTTCAGGAAGTTCAAGCTGGATAGTTTCAATGTTGTCAAACTTTCTGAAGTCCTGTTCAGTGGTCCAAGTTCTCCCCTCAGGAACAGCTGGAGACAGAATCCAGTGACTCTTCATTCTGTGACCTCTTCACCATCTGTCTTCCCCAGCTCCTCATGTTGTTCTGGGAGTTCGTAGGTGTGAGGAAACCACAGGGTGCTCAAAGAGCTGCCTTGAAAGTCATTGGAACCAAAGGCGAGAAGCCAGAATCAAAGATTACCTTGTTTTTTGGAGTGTATCACTGGCTATTGTCCCCATCAAACAAAGCCCTTTCATCAGAGGTTCTTTAAAACACTTTTTTTCCCTCCTTTATTTTGCTTTGAAATAAGCTGGGCAACAATTAATTTCAGAGAGAGAGAGAGAAAGATAATTCAACAAGGATCTATTACTACTCTCAGCTTCTATTGCTGTAATGAAAATCTATTTCCTTTCCCTTTTGTGTCCCATATAATTTAATGCCCATTTTATTAATGGTCTGAAATAATTACGGAACCCTTTGTGATTCTCAAGTATGTTTCATTTAATTGTGCAATAAATGCCTAATCTCTTCCTCCATCTGAAGCTATTATGGCGTTAAAATTAACAATTATGCAGCAATGCGCCGGGGTCCATAGAAATCACTCCAGATAACTAGACATATATAAATCATTCATGAGAACAATTTCTGAAAAGAGACGGAGGGGAAAAAAATTGTGTTGAAAACGACATTGGGAAGCCAAGGGCCCAGCCTGCAAGAAGATAGTAACACCTTTAAAAAATCTTTTTTTCTTTCCTTTTTTGTTATTATTATTTTATTAATTGTGTATGTGGCATAGCCCTCCCCTCATTTCTATTAGGCTGACAGATATTTTCAGAATTAATTAACTGTTAGCTCTGAGGATAAATTGTTCATTATCAATTTCCCCCCCCTCTCTCTTTCTTTCCTTTTATAGTTTTTCTTTTTCTTTCAGGCCGGCAATTACGCTCCCTGCCTCTCTCCAGCAGCTCCGGTTCCGCGCAGCTATCCAAATGGGGAAAGTGCTTTTTCTTCCGACCCTATTCAGTGTTCCTCTTCTCCCTTTTGTGGGATTTAATAACCACGGCTGATAGACTCACACTGGACAGAGAGGTTAAGTTTGTTGTCTCAGCACTTTGCTGACAGGGGACAGCAGCACAGGAATTCTGTAACTTCTAACTGGCCTGGTGGAGCCTCCTAGGGTCTGGCTCACAAGGACAGCCTGCAAACAGTGTCCAGAAGTCCTGAGCCCAGTTATCCTGATTACTGAATGGCACCTTATTGGTGCTATGAAAGTACGCTTCTATTCTTTAAAAAAAAAAAAAACAAAAAACCACAACATTCCTGGACCCTAAGAGATTCATAGCAATTTTCTCTAGCTATGCTCTCTCCCCAGCATGTGTGCGCATGGGATGGGTCAGGGTCCCACTGTCTCCTGGGCTAGGCAAGCGCAGTAGGGAGAAGCAGACTGTGGCCAATTGGAGGTTTCATACCCTGTCTGAAGGGACAGTGGCTACCAGGAATCGCTGGTTCCAGAAATCGATGCTTTCGGGACTGTGGATGGATGGCCAACTTCTACTTCAATGTGAAATCTACCAGCGAATAGTTGACAAGCTCTTCAGAAATATGGTAAAAGTATGTGCTAAAAGAGAGCATGGATTTGGACTGGGATACTGTTTGCAGCTCCTGATGTAAAAGGCCGATGTGTATTTATGTCCAGAAGTCGGGCCAAGCCAAAACATTCTCAGACTGAACAGGCTGAGCACCCTGTCCCGTTTGGCTCTCCTTTCCTTTGTAGATCATGGGCTAGGATATCTGGGGATGGAAAAGGCTGGAGGCTGCTCAGAAAGTTGAGCTCTGTAAAGTGTTGGGAGACAGGGACTCACAGCTGATTGGCTGCCAAGCGTCCTCCATTCAGATCATCAGTGGAAACATGGATGGGCCATTGGGATTTCAGCTAGAGCTGACCAGGCCAGCCACACTAGTAATCCCAGTGATTCTACAAGTGCTTTGCTTTAGTTTTCATTGAGGGCCCATGGAATTTGCAGCCCAAATGCGCTTGGTATGATGAAGCCAGAAATATGGCTGTATTGAAGATAGTTAATATTTATTGAGAACATACTAAGTATAGGCCCCAATCCATATAGCTGACAATAGATTACGCCATTTAATCATCTGCACACACTCACGTTATTAGGCAACATTACTATCATTCCCATTTTGTAGATGAGGAAACTGAGAAGTTAAGATGTCCATGATCATTTAGCATAAACAACAAAAGCAGGACTTAAACCCATCTCCACCTGATTTAGCTCATAACCACTGTTTAAAATGAAACATGATTGATGTCTGCTAGAACAAGGTCAAGCACGAAGGTAGAATATGACTGAAGGAAACTTAGCAAATAACATCAATAAAATGCATACATACACAGCCAAGCACCTCAAAACCATTTCAGTATTTATTTTCTAATCTGGAGACAATTCTTAATTACTATGAACAACAACATACTGGTAAATATCCTAAATATCATTGTGAGCCTCTCTTTATTACTGCCAAAATTAATTTATGAAAATTAAAAGCTGGGCATGGTGGTGCACACCTTTAATCCTAGCACTTAGGAGGCAGAGGCAGGTGGATCTCTGTGAGTTCAAGGCCAGCCTGGTCTACAGAGCCAGTTCCAGGCCAGCTAGGGCTACAGGGAGACCCTGTCTCAAAAAGACCATAAAAAAAAGAAAGAAAATTAAATAAAGAAGATGGAATTTTAAAAAAATTATTTATTTATTTTTTTATGTGTATGAATGTACTGTCTGCATGTAGGTCTGTGCACCCGTGTCATGCAAAGCCGAGGAGGTCAGAAGAGGGTGTGGGATTCCCCTGGAACTGTAGTTCTCTTGAAATTGGAGTTACAGACGGTTCTCAGCCGCCATGTGGGTGCTGGGGATCGAATCCAGGTCCTCTGCAAAAGCAGTCCATGCTCTTAAATGCTAGGCTATCTCTCCAGCCCCTGAAGATGGAATTAAAAAAAAAAATACTGCAAGTTCATGAGAATTTTAAATATGCAGTGTAGACTTGTACTCTATATAAATTGTGCTTTCATCCCCATCAACAATTCTGCCATCATTTTTACTGGCTGCATAGTGTTCTGTCATAAGAGGGAGATAGACTCATGTCCAGCTTTGAGATTGTCATTTAACTTTTATTGGAAACTTCCTTTTAAAATGAACTCCAACTCTTTTTCCCAGGACTAAGTTGAGCGACAAACTTGATTCACAATGAACCTCCCCTATGGAATAAAAATATTCTTAAGACTGGTACATTGGATCCAATTTCCCTCTAAGAATCTCTCTACTATTTTAATATTCTTTCATTGTCTGCTTATATGAATAAAAAATAGGAGTAAAGTTGTCTGTAATTATTAGTAGATAGTTATTTGACAATTGTTGCTTTCTCTTTTTATAAGTACTGTTGTTGAGTTTTTTATTTTTCTTCAGCAGAAAAGATCCTTCCTGCCTGTATATCATGTGTGTGTGTGGCCTGGAAACACCTGTAGAGGATATTTCAATTCAAAATTTTATGATTATTCTAAGGTGCTCAACAAGGCTGTCTAGTCTGACTCCGATTTCTAACACTGTAAGTATTGTTTAAAGATATAAATGCCTTTTAAAGACACACATTAAGCATTTAAGCACAATATACACGTCTAAACAATAAATCACATAGGGCCTGCTTAAGGTTGTAGAATATCTATCTCACCCCTGGAGACCTTTAAAAAATAGGATAATAATAAAAGCTGACATTTATTGAGCACTTGTGATCTGTGAGGCATTGGCTTTGCAAGCATTAATTTACTTGCTTTCACAGTAATCCTAAGAGGTAAGTATTTTTTTAATCGTATTTAACAGATAAGAAGCCAAAGCTTAAGAGAGTTTAAGCAATTTGCCCAAGGTCACACAGGTAGTAAATGGAAGAGACTATCCACCACAAGCTGCCTTTTAATCACTATGGTATAGTCCCTGAAGCCCTGATTGGTGCTGGAAATGGTCCTAGGGACAAAGGCATTTCACCTCTAAGCAACAGGAAATCCAGAAGCAAGAGCAGAAATCTGTACCTAACTGTAGCCCAGGAATACTGAGGAGAGGTCATGTGGTTTTGAGATCTGGTACGGAATACCGGAGTTTGGATACTAGAGCCACCGGCCTGCCAGTTGCACATAGCACGAAGCCTTGGTGCCAGAGGGCCTTCTCTAGGCCCACTGCCATCTTGGGAACAGTAATATATTCCTCTCAGAGGCAGAATTCAGGGGCGACACATTATTACCTTTGCTAGCAATTGTTTTGTTTAATTTCCATTTTAAAATTTATTTCCTGTGAGAATGAAGTGCCTGGAATTCATCTGTGCCAGGGACGGAAGGTGAATTTCTTATTAACTCTCCCAGGTAATGGGCAGCTGCAGCTTGGGCTGCTTGCAGGACTTGAATTGCTCAGGGCTGGGAGGGTGGGGTCGGCTGGGAGGGCTGGGGAGAAATGATTGATGTGGCCTGCTCAGGGCTGGGAGCAGGTGTGCTGGGATGATGTGACCTGGAGGGGACTGTGACCACCGAAGTTTTCCACAGAGCCAAGGTCAGGCAACTCCATACACTGGGGGAACATACTATTTTATAGCACATTAAGAAAAACAGGTAAGCAACTCTAAGAATTCTCTCTTTGAAACAAAGATTCTCTCCCTTTGTGTGGGTTGTAGACATGAAGGCAGAGTTGCCTGTAAGGCTGAAGCACGTGTGTGAGGGGAAGGTAAGAGGGGCCTAGTCACCTTGCTCATGCCTGCGTGCACAGGCACATTAGACTGGGACCCTTGGTAACTAAGTGGACCTTGTTTTGCAGAGTCCTAGCTTCTTTTCCTGGGTGCCCTTATTCCCTGGCAAGCTGGATAACTGAAAGCGTCAGAGCCTCTCCCTGTCTGCACTCTCTTTCAAGGACTAGCCAGGTGCTGTCCACTCTGTTTCGGTAGTGGACCCAGTGTCCATCTCTTCTCCGTGTCCACTGCCTCCTCATTCAGTAGACCTCATTGTGACACCCGTGTCTTGTGAATGACCTTTGAGACTGCCTAAGATGCTCCAAATGCATCTTCTTAATGCATGTCTCTGCATATATCGGTCAACAATGCTTAGTATTCTTGTCTTCCTGACACCCCTCGTCCACACCAGACACTCTCTTCGTAGTGTTCCTTTAATGTCTCTGACCACCGTCCCTTAAACCCAGAGAGATAGAGAACAAGGGCAGGAAGACCATAAATAAATGAAAGAAAGACGGTCAGCAGCACCCAATACCAGGCCTCATTTTAAAGGAGAGAAAGAAGGGCCTTTACAGAGTCCTGTGGGAATGGAACTTTGTGTCTGGAAGAAATTGTAAGACCTGTCCCGGGAGGTCTCCAGTTATCTGATATCTCTGTGGGCATTCAGAATTGCCTCTGTGAGTTATCTGTAGCAGGAAGGTTCGGGATATTACAATGATTCTTGCCTCGCCCTATCTCTGCAAAGTTCCAGGCCCCTTCCCTTGAGGCATTGAGCAGAATGTCACACCTGTAGTTACCTGTTGCACAAACCGGAGTTCTGCAGCCCCCCCCATTAGAACTAAGTTGGCTCACCCCTCCCTTCCACCTGCTCCCCACTTCCTTGCCCAAAGCACAGTATCCTTGAATATATAGACCTCACTGACAGAAAATAAAAGGAGTTCCTATCCTCCCTGGCTATCCACGCGTGTGTGTGAGTTCGTTCCACGGGTGATCTCTGGCGTTTCCCCTCCCCCCTTCTTGTGGGAGCAGAGCCCAGAGACTGCCAGCCTGTAGGCAGGAGGCAAGTCCTGGAGCTGAGCCAAGAAGGGAAGGACAGCGTGTGGAAGGTGGTCACACGTGACTCGAATACACTGACCTGACAGAGTCCAGAGAATTAGACAACACACCTTCTAAATGGTGGTCTAGTACAAGAAGACTGGACCCAGCTACTGTTTCCACACAGAAAGTCTTCATTTCTTAGAAAATGCATGCTTCTCTGAATCCCGAGAAAAATCAGAAAGAAAGTAAGAAAATAAAAATATTACAGTCCATTGGCCAAAGGTGAAACAACTGACATAGAGATAGGCACACTGATCCAATGGAAAGCCAAGGGCTGGAAGAGCTGGCATACAGAATTGAAGAAACTCAGGTTAGGGACCAGCAACAGAGACATGACCAAGACCTAGTCAATCTAATTAATCAACTCCCTACAGTGAATCAATCTTGCAAATAAAATGAATATCAATAAAGTTATAGAAACACATCCTTAATACAAATCCTTTGGATGGAATTCTAAGGAAGAACAGGTTTGGAAGCAAAGCCAGTCCTTAAATTGCCAATTTTGCTACAAGATTTTGTGGAGCATTGTTAAACCTGTCAGTAGATCTATTGGTGCTGTCTGGTTGTTCTCTCTGGAGCTTTCTAGTGTCTTCTAGAAATATATTTGTAAATACTGGTAAACCTATTTAATATTTATCACAGAGAAGAATACTAAAAAAAAAACCCAGAGAGTTGAGTTGCTCTATGGAAAAATCAACTCCAAATGGATCAAGACCTTGGTATAAAACCTGAAACTCAAACTACAAGAGAAAAAAAGTAGGAAAATACCTCAATATATAGGTATAGGAAAGGACTTTCTGAATGAGATTCTAGTTGCTTGGGAAAGAAGGCCAATAATCAACAAATGGGACCTCATACAATTAAAAAGCTTCTGTACAGCAAAAGAAGTAGTTCAATAAGTGAAGATACAGCCTACAGAATGGGAGAATGTTTTCCACCTGTTCATCTAACAGAGGATTAATAATGTAGAGTGTACAAATACTGAAAACCCAACAAGAAAACCAATAAGCCAATCAAAAGATGAGCTGAAGGGTAGAGCAGAGAGTTCTGAAAAGAAGAAATACAAATGACCAATAAGTATATTTTTTAAGTTTCCATCATCTTTAGCTATCAGGAAGCTATAAATTCAAGCTACTTTGAGACTCCCTCACCCTAGGAAACCAAATGAGGGGCTGGAGAGAAGGCTCAGTAGTTAAGAGCACCAGTTGCTCTTGTTGAGGATTTGGATTCAGTTTCCAGCACCCACATGGAGGCTGACAGCCATCCGTAACAGGTCCAGGGTATCCAACTCCCTCTTCTGACCTCTGTGAGCATAGTACACATGGGTGTATTTATACACATTCAGGCAAAACACTTATACACTAATAAATACACAAATGATAATTTTAAAAAGAGAAAACCAAATGATAAGAAATATTGGCAAGAAATAATGTTAGAAATATAGATGCTTATTTTAAAAACTGGACTGTGTTAGTGGTCTGTTTTGAGCCCTGAGCTGTCCATCTCATTTTCATCTATTCAGAACGTGTTCCTTTGCTTCCGTGATGTTCCCAGCCCTGTTGGTCACTGCTTAATAGCCAAGGCCACATCTAATAGCAGAATTTGAGTCCTTGGCTAGCCCTGTGTTCAGTCTAAACTCTTAGCACTCATGAATCTCACAGGACTCAGTCAATAGTTAAGTAAATAAGCAAATGGAGTTGAAGAGTTGTGGATTATAACCCCTAAATCCTAGCTTGTGACTTGCCATCCAGGACTCCTTCTGGGATGAGATGACATTTCTATAGTAGATGGTGATTGACATTTCTATCAGTGGCTACTTCCAGGGAATGAAGGTTGGCCAAAGGCCAAACAGGGAATTATAATTAGCAAATTCATGAATATCCTGTTTACAGTTCAAACAAGCTCCTGGCTTAGTTTCTATATGTAAAGAATTGGGTGTTTGTGATAGCCCACTAATGACTATTAATAAATGGAAATGTGGCTCAATTTCAAAAGTGTTGCAATTGGTGAAAAAAAAGTGCGATATGTACCTTGTATGGAAATCACTCTGATTAGCGCGTCATGACTCACTAATGAGGCATTTGTCTAGCTAATTGCAGAGAAGGTAAGGACTTCGCTTGCTTGGGTCAGTTCTAGGAGACAGTAAGAGGAACCTAGAGGAACCTTCTGTTTTTAGACCTAACAGTCCAGTTCTTGAGAGCTCTCAGGTGAGACTCAGTACACAGTGCTCTGGGCCTCTCCAGGAAGAAGAGTGAGTTAGTCATGTTTATGTTTCCTTTCAGTCCATCAAAGAGATTTGAACTTGTTTCAAGGGCAAGAGAACCAAGGCCTGGTTCCTGAGTCCAGGTTCTTCCCAGAGGCAAAGAGTTGAATTTCCAGGCATGAATGAAATAAACACTCAGGAAAGAGTGAAAACAAGCGTTTATTGAAGAAAACATAAAGACATTCAGTTGGGAAGGGTGGGGTCTCTAGAGTCGGTAGGTCACTGTTCTAGTTTTCTTTTTGATTGCTGTGACAAAACACACTGACCACTACCATCTTGGGGAGGAAAGGGTTTATTCAGCTCATATCTCCTGGGTCATAGTTCATCACTCAGGGAACCCAAGGCAGGAATTCAGGACGGGAACCTGGAGGCAGGAGCTGAGGCACAGGCCATGGAGGAATGCTTCTTACTGGCTTGCTCCCCTGGCCCATGCCCAGCCTGCCCTCTTATACCATACACAACAACCTGCCCAGGGTGGCACCACCAATAGTGGGCTGGGCCCTCCCACATAGCTCAACAATCAAGAAAAAACTCAACAGATATGCTCACAGGCCAGTCCAATGGCACCAATTCCCCAACTGAGGCTCCCTCAACCCAGGTGTGTCAAGTTGACACTAAAGCTATCCAGCACAATTGACCCCTTGTCAACTTGACACACAAAATGCATCACTATTAAACCACCATCTTTCCAGTTCTCATCCCCAAGGTATGATGTTAATATTAATCACAACCTAAGACAGTACAACCTTAAAAGTCCCACAGTGCTTAAAACAACAAACACTTAAAAGTTCACAGTCTGTTAAAAAGTCTCTTAACTGTGGGCTGCTGTAAAATCCAAAACAACTACTGTCTTATTTCAAAGGGAAGAATCAGACACACCCAAACAAAACCTAAGTCCAGCAAAGTAGCTCAAGGCTGGACACCTAGGATTCACTCACGATCTTCTGGGCTCCAAAGGGTCTCGGCAACTCCCCTTCTCTGACTCTGCCATCTGTGGCACACACAGCTCATCTCACAGGCCCAGGCAGACTCCATTCCACACCTGCCGCTGCTCTTGGTGGTCATCCCATGGTCCCGGCATCTCCAAAAAGCTGGAGTCGCCACTGAAACTGAGGTTGCTTCTGACCTCTCCTGATGCAAAGCCTCAGCTTCTCTTTCTGACCCCTGGAATCCTGGGGTCTTCACTGCAACCAAGGCCACACTTTGACCAGGGGCCTTTCCTGGCTTCTCATAGGACCAGGCCTCTGCTGCTCTCTGTGACCCCTTTATGCTTTCAACACTGGAACCATATAGGAGACTCTTACGTGTGACCAAGTCCTGCTTCTGGCTTGAGATGGAGGCTCCTGCCTCCTCTGGACTATAGTTTATGTGTGCTGACCCTGAAGAAATTCTTCCCAGAAGATTTCGCCACAGTGATGCTGGTCTCTTGTTACTTACAGCTGATTTTTTTTTTTTAACTATCATCCACCATACCAGATTGTCTATTTATTTTTGTTATTCTATTTTCTTTTTTTTTAATTTTTTAATGTGTATTAATGTATCGCTTGCATATATGTAAGTGCGCTGATGTTATCCAGTGCCCGCAGAGGTCAAAAGAGGTCATCGGATCCCTTGGAACCGGAGTTATAGACAGTCATTAGTTGCCTTGTTGGTGCTAGGACTCGAACTCGGGTCATCTGTAAGAGGAGCTAGTGCTCTTAACTGCTGACCCATCTCTCCAGCCCCTTATTGTGATATTTTCACACTCAGCATCATTCCTTAAGCACTTCTTTTTTTTATTATTTAATTTTTTTTTATTATTTATCTTTGTATGTGTATGAATGTACTGTCTGCATGCAGGTCTGTGCACCCGTGTCATGCAATGCCGCGGGAGGTCAGAAGAGGGACTCTGATTCCCCTGGAACTGGAGTTCTCCTGGAATTGGAGTTACAGACGGTTCTTAGCCGCCATGTGGGTGTTGGGGATCGAACCCGGGTCCTCTGCAAGAGCATCGGTGCTCTTAACCGCTAGGCTATCTCTCTAGTCCCAAGCACTTCTTTGCTATCCTTGTCCAACCCTATACCAACCATGTCTGTGAGAAATCTCAGTTCTTTTCATGGAGAATGGCATTAGAAATCAAGATCTGGATGCTGGATATGCTTACTGCCACTGAAGTACAATTGTTTTTACATCTTCCCAGTGTATGGATGGAGCTACAAACTATATTTGTGTAGACATAGACACATTCGAATCCATTTCTTTATCTGTCTATGTTAAAAACCTTGTCATATCCATAATGCTAATAGAGCTTCAGCACTGCATGATTTGCTGATTTATTCTATCTTTTCCACACTTGATCTTAGCTAAAAGTCCGAGAAGCGATATTCTGTCCTTTCCATATTTGAACTTCCCCTCTCTGATTATGAGAAACCTAGTTCCCATGCCGGGCATGGTGGTGCATGCCTTTAATCCCAGCACTTGAGAGGCAGAGGCAGACAGATCTCTGTGAGTTCAAGGCCAGCCTGGTCTACATAGCGAGCTCCAGGCCAGCTGGGACTAAAAGGAGACCCTGTCTCAAAAAAAAACAAAAAAGGGGGCTGGAGAGATGGCCTAGCGGTTAAGAGCGCCGACTGCTCTTGCAGAGGACCCGGGTTCGATCTCCAGCACCCACATGGCGGCCGAGAACTGTCTGAAACTCCGATTCCAGGAGAACTCCAGTTCCAGGGGAATCCGACACCCTCTTCTGACCTCCGCGGCATTGCACGACACGGGTGCACAAACTTGCATGCAGACAGGACATTCACACATACAGATATAAATAAAATTAATAAAAAAAAAAAAATTAGGGACTGGAGAGATAGCCTAGCGGTTAAGAGCACCGACGCTCTTGCAGAGGACCCGGGTTCGATCCCCAGCACCCACATGGCGGCTAAGAACCGTCTGAAACTCCAATTCCAGGAGAACTCCAGTTCCAGGGGAATCCGAGACCCTCTTCTGACGTCCGCGGCATTGCACGACACGGGTGCACAGACCTGCATGCAGACAGTACATTCATACACATACAAAGATA
>VZQC01007701.1:394978-462288 GCA_009823505.1 Rhizomys pruinosus | reverse complement strand
TATTATTCTGTTGAAGATCTGATCAATACCATTCTCTTGGGATTCTTCTCCTTCCTCTATTCCTATGATGTGGAGGTTTGATCTTTTCATAGTGTCCCACAGTTCCTGGTTGTTCCACTTTTGTGTATTTTTAAATTTTTCATAATCTTTCCTTGAGGTTTTTAGTTGTTCTGTGTTATCTTCCAGGTCTGATATTCTTCGTTCTGCTTCCTCCGTTTTGCCTCTGAGGCTTTTTCCACTCCTTTCCTCTTGATTGGATTAGCGTTTGATTTCATTTTTCATTTCCTCTTTTGATTTCTTTAGTATATCCACATCCTTTTGGAGCTTCTCAATGTATTCCTGTAGCTCTTTGCTTCACTGGTTGGTTTCCTTATCTTTTTCAACATGGGATCTTTTCAGTGTTTCCACTTCCTTCTTGAGTTCTTCATTCTCTTTTCTTAATTCTTTGATTTGCTCTTTATAATCTTGCATTTCTTTAAGTATGTTCATGATCGTGTTTCTGATATCTGTGTCCTGGGCCATCTCCAGGGGGATCCCACTGTAGGAATTTCCACAGCGTTGGTAGAGCTTGGTGTGGGATTATCCAGCACCTTTCCCATATTGTCTTTTCTTCATGTTCCAGGCATATGGGCTTCTCCTTGCCTGTATTCCAATGTGAGTCCCAAATGCCTCTTCACTGTGTTGAAGGCTTGCTTTGCTTGCCTCCTTCAGATGCCTTTGTAATCCCAGTTGGCTGGGAGGGGAGGGAGGGGGCTCTTTAGCCCCAGTACCTACCTGTGCTTCATGTGGTCTTGAGAGATCTCCCACATCTGATTTTTCAGCCCCAGCTAACCAGCATCAGTTGTCCCAGTAAAGCAAAGTGTTCACTTCAGTTTCTGGTCTCTTGTTACTTACAGCTGATTCTTCAGCCCCAGCTGTCCAGAGCCCATAGATTAAACAGTCCTGATGATCTCTGCTTCCCTTTGAAACTTCACATGCCAGGCCTCCATAGTCTACAGTTCTTTCAGCATAACTGCTTCAAGTTCCACAGCAACAAACCAAGATTTTTCAGCCCAAAGTTCAATGGCTTTTCCAGCCCAAAGTTCCAAATGCTTCCACAATCCTCCTCCAAAACACCAAGGTCAGGTCTGTCACAGCAATACCCCACTCTCAGTACCAATTTCTGTTCTAGTTTTCTCTTTGACTGCTCTGACAAAACACACTGACCACTACCAACTTGGGGAGGAAAGCATTTATTCAGCTCACATTTTCTGGGTCACAGTTCATCACTCAGGGAACCCAAGGTAGGAACTCAGGACAGGAACCTGGAGGCAGGAGCTGAAGTACAGGCCATGAGGAATGCTGCCCACTGGCTTGCTCCCCTGGCCCATGCCCAGCCTGCCCTCTTTACTATACGCAACCTGTCCAGGGTGGCACTACCCATAGTGGGCTGGGCCCTCCCACATTGCTCAACGATCAAGACTACTCCACATATGTGCCCACAGGCCAGTCCAATGGAGCCAATTCCCCAACTGAGGCTCCCTCAAGCTAGGTGTGTCAAGTTGACACTAAAGCTATCCAGCACAGTCACCAGGTGACTTCTGGGCTGGTCCTTTTATAGGCTCCCCAGATATTTCTCTCTTTTGGTCCCATCTTCCCACACTTCATCTTTTGGTCCAGATGGCCACAACCAAGATAGAGCTAACTAAGACTGTCTGAGGGATGGTCTTGCCAAGTACTTAAGTTTTTTTTTTCTGTGTGTGTGAATGGGCTTGTTTAGACATGTTTCAGCAGTTAAGTGGCAAAGCAGGACATAGACTCTTCCATTAAAAAGTTCATATAAGGGAACAGACAGGTAGACACATGATGGTATATAACTCAGGCTAGTAACTGGTACAACAGTCCAGGACCTATCATGTCAGGCATTCCCCATGGTATCTTATATCTAACTTCAGGAAGACCTTCAGTTGCTCCAATGGAGTTCAATATTCTTCCATCGGTTATCCCCTGACACTAAGAAATTGGAGGGTAGGGAATGTGTCTTCGTCAATTCTGGGTCCTGATTCTAGCTCAACCCAGCTTTCCACAAGAGGTAAGTCAATATGAAAGAAAGGAAGTATGGTTCTTCGGAGCTCTAACACTGTAAGCTAACTCTGCCCTCCAAAGTGGGAGGATGAGAGCCACCCACCTAGAATGATGTCAGGGACTGGGTCTTCCAGAGACACACGAAAGCCTGCTCAGCCCTCTAGGGAAATTAGAAGGAACTACTGTGAGTCAGAGAAGTGCATACGGTCTACAATTCATAGCAAAGCATGTGCCTCAGTGACAGAAGCGACTCTTCAGTGGAAATTAATACAATACCCTAGTGACGCCGTGAGGGCCTCCCACTGGCAGATATTGGCTGCGTTAAATCCCATCACCTTCTTGTCCTGGTCAGATCATCCAATGACGATTCCTGGAACGCTGAGGCCTGAGTCTTGTGTGATCTTGTGAACTGAATGAAGCTGCTTGCTTCATCTTGTATTGCGGCTCACCGAGCTGTTTGCAGCAGAAGGGACGAGGCCAATAAACAGGAAAGCAGAGTCAAGAATCCATCCTTTCTCACTTTTAAAAACAAACGATAAATTTGTATTTCTAACACTTTCATCCAAAAGTATCCAGGAAGCTCTCATATGTATATCTTTAGGAAATCTTCGTAGAAAACATCAGTATCCAGGTGCTTCGGACCGAGTCAATTTTGATTTTATAGTCTGGCCACCACATCATTTAAGATTCTTTGTTACAACAACTAAGCCTCTTGTCCTCACTAACACATCAAGGACAGAATGATTCAGGCTTGAACTTAGGCAATGAAAACAGAAAGGGGCCAGATGTGTACAGGGTGTTACAATGGACAGAATGTTTTCTGTTGTGGGTGAGAGTGAGCGGGAAGAGGCAGGGCAGTGGAGAAGGCCAGTTTCTGACTACAGTGCCTGGTGAACAGCAGCACCCTGGACCAGCTTCTGAGTGGGTTTTGTGCACAGCCAATAGGTTCCCAGCCCAGCAAACTTCTAGGGTGACAGCTATGTTTCCTTCTTTTCTTAGGTGTCAGAGTAAGCTTGGAGTATCACAACTCTAGAAGACAGGGATGCCGTTTGCTGACTTATTTATTGATTTATTCACTTCACCCACATGGCTGAAGACCAGGACACATTGATTAAAATGTTCTGTCCCCAAGTTGGTCACAGGAAGCATTGGGGGTTACCACAGAGAAACCAATAAATTCCAATACAGAGCCGTTGAGACTTTTATTAAAATCTCCTAGGACACCACAGCTGCTTTTGTTGTCCTGAATCTGGAGCCATTTTGGAATGCAGTGGCCTACATTTTCATTTCCAATCATCCTATACAAATTATGTGGCTAGTTCTGGTCCACTCTTCATTTAGAATGATGGCATCTGACTAGTTTGGAAATCTAAATGTGCAATGTGGATGTTTGGTCTGTGATGAATGGATGGGAAGAAGGGAGCGGTGCAGTGGTCAGACTTCTGAGTTTGTGGGGCAAGATGTGTAATTTTTTTTGTAGACAAGTGGATGTCCCTCATCCCCAGTTCTGTAATGGAAGCCTGTGGGGGTTGATGGGGGTTAGTTACTTCTCACAGTTCCTGAAACCTGACATGTAATTAGACAGAAAACGAAAACCCAAGTAAGAATGAGTCAAGTTTTCAGATGGAAGCTTGCAGAATGAAGGTTAATATTCCCAATATCTTGCTCACACAGACCCTGTGAAAGAGCAGAAACGACTGCCCTTAATCTGCTGCTCTACTCCTTTGCAGATAATATTTTGTTTGTTTGTTTTTATTCCAACAATTTGACAGTTTGACTGTGGATACTATATCTCTCTGGCAACAGGACTCAAAGCAGTTCTGTGGAGCAAATTGGAGAAATATTCAATATTTTATCTTAAGAATAGAAAGAAAACCCAAAGCTTTTCTTTCTTTTTTCTTTTCTTTTTTTTTTAAAGTCATATTAAAATGGTTTAATCTGTGATCCAGAACATTTTAAGGCTAAATGTAAATGGTATAGGATCAGGAATTTCAGGTTTAAATCCAAGATCAACCAGTTGCAGGTCAAATGCTCTTAGGGAAGTCGCAGATCGTGGTTCCTCACCTGTGAGAAACATGCATTTTATTTGTGTGATAAAACCAGGAGTGTTGTGAGAGATTCAGGAGGTAGAACCAGATGCTTCCTGCTGACTTGGTTGACAAATATGGAAATGAGATATGTGTTTTGGGGGAGTGGGTTTGAGACAAGGTCTCCTTGTAGCCCTAGCTGGCCTGGAACTCACTATGTACACAAGGCTGACCTTGATCTCATAGAGATCCACCTACCTTTGCCTCCTGAGTGCTGGAATTAAAGATGTGCCACCACACCTGGCCTATAAATACATTTTAAGAGTGCTCTGTAGGACCAGTGAACAGATGCTCATAACTTCCTTCAAAAGCCTACAGGACTGAGGCACAGAGGGAACCCTAGCACTGGAAGGGAATCTGTGTGGCAAAGAGCATGCAGTCAGTCAATGCAGATCCAAATCAAGACAGGCTAGGGGGAGCCGAAAGAAGGCCTTGGGAAGACTGGGGGTGCTGAACAGGAAGAAGACCTTCACCAGAGTCCCTGTGCAGCCAGCAGGCTGTGGCTTGAGAGAATTCTTGGGAGACTCTGCAATGTCACTGAGAGTTCAAAGACTCTGGAAACTACTGACATGGGAAATAAAAGTGAAGACTGAGGGAGCAAGCTTCACTTCATCTGGAAGCCAGGGGTCAGTGAGCCTCCTTATAGGCTGTGGTGACACCTTGGGATGTTAGCCATGCTGCTGTCTACAGTCATGCTGGCTTCCAGAACTTAGTCATCCTCCACAGGAGAGAGAGTTGCACCCTTGGACCGGATCATACCATTTCCCCTCTAGGGACACTCCCGGCAGCCTTCCTGCTCTCTACTGTGAATTTGACTGTTTTCGGTTCTGTGGAGGAGTGAGGTCTTACATCATTTGTGTTTCTGTGTTTTCTATTTTTCATATAACAGAAAATTCTCAAGCCCCTCTATGGTTTTGTAACTGAAGAGGTTTCCTCTGAGTCTGAATTCTATTTTATGCATGCACATGCTAACTATGTATTATGTAAGTTTTCCTAAGAAGGTATGGACAAATGTCTACTCACTCCAGATAGGCCAATAATGATATATTCCACTAAGAAATATCTCCACTAAGTATAGCTTAGTGAACCAGTGAGTTTATTAGGAACCTGGGTGAGGAGGAACTTACAGAAACATGGATGACTCAAAGGCATCCCCAAGAAGCCCACCCCAGCATGAGAGAAGACTCCCAAATACTATGTCCCTGGAGCTTCCTCAACAATTTGCAAGCAACTTGAAGAGTATCTTCTTAACAGTGGTTACTTCTTGGGGCTGAAGAGATGGCTCAGTGGTTAAGAGTAATGACTGCTCTTGCAGAAGACCCAGGTTCAAATTCCAGCACCCTCATGGTGGCTAACAACTGTCTGTAACTCCAGTTCCAGGGATCCAACACCCTCTTCTGACCTCTGTGGCCATTGCATTATATGGATCCACTTACAACGTGTAGGCAATACAGTCAGAGACATAAAATTTAAAAATAATAAATAAAATATTTTTTAAAAAGGAACAGTCACTTCTTATATAACCCTGGAGAGAGGACTTAACTTTCAGGAATTTCCTGAGCTTTCTAAGTTTCCTCAACCTCCCTGAGCTCATCTTATTTAATTTCCTTCTTCAGTTTCCTCTGTTTCAACCATTCAGCATCTTACCCTCACTAGTATATGAAGTTAAAAATGCAAGATGTGCCTGACATACAATAGTGGCACAACTGTTATGGGTGCGACAACTTCTTTCTGATTGGATTTAAGGCCCACTCCTCTGGTGGGAACTCACATCTGGTACTGTAAGCCAGGGAAGAAGCCCATGGCTGTGGATGTTACCATGCCCTCCAAGGCTCAGGACACACCATGGAAGAGGCTGTGGAATGAATGTAAGAGCTGGAGGAAAGGGTTAAGTATTGCATGGGCCATTTCCTCCAAACCAAATCATTTCCTCCTGGAAGGAATAAGGCTCATTAGATGCAAGAAGCAAATGGAGACTTGCAAGCTTCAGAAACTTCTGAAAGCTGCACGATTCATAAGGGCTCTTCCCAAGGTTATAAAAGCAGCAAAATTGCTACGGAGAAGACACTCCAATAGGTAAAGGTGACTGCAAGTTATTTATGGAGTTCCAGGGATGTATCTTTCACTCACAGGGATAGGCTTCTTGGTGATACAACTGCCTTTGAGTCATCCATGCATCTGTAAGTAATTCTTCACCTAGTCCTATAAGTAACTCTGATAAACTCACGGATTCTCCAAGCTGGACTTGAGACAAGTGTTTCTTTTGTTTGCATCAGTGCTAGAGTGAGCAGGTGCTTTACCCCTATTGCTTTCCCAGTCCTTTCTTTCTGATCCATGAAACTTATTTGTAGAAGCAATGAAGTTCTGTGCTTCATAGACTTGTTCACATTCTGAATTTTCCTGTTTATGTCCATATACCACTTATTTATTTTTTTTCCCAAACTATTATTCAGATCTTGAGGCTCAAACTTATTCAGGCTTGATTTTTCCTAAGAAATATTATGCTGGAAGTGACACGTGCTTTCATCACAAAGCAATGTGGAAAATTAGATTTAAAAAATATTTATTTATTTATATGAATGTACTGTCTGCATGTAGGTCTGTGCACCCATGTCATGCAATGCTGCAGAGGTCAGAAGAGGGTGTCAGATTCCCCTGGAACTGGAGTTCTCCTGGAATTGGAGTTACAGATGGTTCTCAGCCACCACGTGGGTGCTGGGGATCGAACCCGGGTCCTCTGCAAGAGCAGTCGGCGCTCTTAACTGCTAGCCATCTCTCCAGCCCCAGAAAATTAGATTTTTACTACGTAAAACAGATGAGCAATGTCCTGGCATCTACATGTGATATTACCCAGAGGTTGAAATCAAGTTTTAAGATGGAGTGTTTGGGAGAAATGGTACTAAAATTAAAATGTTGTTTCTACATAGCTGCAATATACAGAAGAGTCTAAAAGGTGAATTTTTCCCACTATATCAGAAAGCCTCTAACAGATCATGCTCTCAGTAGGCCTTTAAGTAGTTAAGGACATTTCCCTAATAAAACTCCTTCTCCATTAAATGCTGGGTCTTCTCCATCCATGACAACTGCCTTATCTTCTCTCCAAAGGGACTAGCTCTCCACTCCAGACTGGTAATGGCCCAAACACCTAAGAAGGGGAGGGGATAAATTCTGCATAGTAAACTAGTCTGATGCCAAAAAGTGATTTCTTTTTAAAAATATCTGTATTATTTTTATTTTATGTGTATCAATGTATTGTCTGCACGTATGTAAGTTCACACATATTGTGCAATGCCCACAGAGGTTAGAAAAGGGTGTCAGATCCCTTGGAACTGTAGTTACAGATGTTTTTTAGCTGACATGTGGGTGCTGGAAATTAAACCCTGGTCTTCTGCAAGAGCAGTCAGTGCTCTTAACCTCTGAGCCATCTCTCCAGCTCTCCCCACCCCCAAAGTAATTTCTTAAGACCTGTCGAATATATTCAATAAGTATTACACTTTTAAGTATTCATTTTTACTAAGTATGATTTGAAGTTCTCTGTAAATATGAATAAATTTAATTCTCATAACTACCTCGTAAAGTAGATACTAAAATTACTATAATTTTATGAGGTGAAAAATGAGACCCAGCTTTTAATTTTCCCAAAGTTACACAGTGAGAGTCAATGTATTTTAGAGCAGTAGTTTAAAAATTTTCAAATAAATTTGGAGGTAATATGCATCAATATCAGCTCATTAATGGGGATGCTAAAAGGATCCACCCTCCTTCCCCCCTTCTCTCCAGGCTCTGAAGTAAGCAGTTTACCTCCACTATACTTCCCATCACATTGTGCTGCCTGACCACAGGCCCAAGGGAAATGGAGCCAGCTGACCATGGGCTGAATTTGAAACATGATGAATAAATCTTTGTTCCTTTAAGTTGTTTTTTTTTCCTTAGGTATTTTGTCACAGTGATGAAAAACTAGACTAACACACCTGGGAAAATAGAACATTCTTCAGATTCATGTAGAGAGGTCAGATGGGAATGGATGTTGATTGTTTTGGAAAAGGATCTGGAGTGGACAATTCCTGGCTATATATTGTGCTTCTTTATGCTTTTGCCAATTAATGTCATCTTCCTTCTAGGAGACCTGAGCTGTAGTGATTTTGTAAAACATTTATTGAACTTATCCAAAAAGCATTAAATAATAATAAATTGACAACAATTAGATTAAAAGAATCTTGTCAAAAATAAGGTAGCTGTGGGATAATGGACTGATATCCAGATCCTCAGTTCTTCTCTACTGATCAACCTGTCTATTTTAATGATAGTGCCATGCTGTTTTTATTACAATAGCTCTGCAGTATAACTTGAAGTCAGGAATGATGAAACCTCTAGCAGTGTTTTTATTATTCGGGGTTTTTGGTTTTCCTGGGTCCTTATTTTTTTCAATTTTTGAAGAATTGCACTGGAATTTTCATGGGGACTGCATAGAATGGCCATTTTTACAATATTAATTCTATGAGTACAGAAGTCTTTTCATTTTCTGGTATCTTCTTCAGTTTTTTTTTTTCAGTGCCTTAAAATTTTGATTTTTATAAGCCTTTCACTTCCTTGGTGAGACTGATTCCAAGATATCTATTTTCTTATTATCATGATTTTACTGTCTTCATTACAAAATCAGCTTGGGATTTGCTCACTTGGCTGTCTCTTGTCACTTCCAGTTCAAAATGCTCACATTCTCTTAGATCTGCATTGGGCTCTATGCACACATAACAGTATCCTTTGTAGTTTTAGTCTTTAACCAATTTTGGGACAGAAATAGAAGTATCTTTATTTTTTTAGGCTGTTGTGAATGGGATTGTTTCTCTGATTTGTTTGTTACTGATATATGGGAAGGCTACTGATTTTCATGTGTTGATTTTGTGTCCTGATACTCACATGAACATGTTTCTCATCTGTAGAATTTTTCTGATAGTGTATTTAGGGTCTTTTTATATGGAGTCATATCATCTGTAGATAATGTAATAATCTGTACTAATGACACCTTTACTTCTTTCTTCCCTATCTGTATCTCCTTTATCTTCCTCTCTTGTCTACTTACAACTTCAAGTACTGTATTGAACAGGAGTGGAGAGAGTGGACATCTTTGTCTAGTACTTGATTTCAGTGGAAATGTTTCAAGGTTTTCTTGTTTCACATGAAGTTGGCTATAAGCTTGCTGTGTATTGTCATTATTATATTGAGAGATGGCCCATGAATCCTTAGATTCTCCATGACTTACCAGGAAGAAATGTTGAATTTTGTCAAAGACCTTTTCTCCATCTAATGAGATGATCATGTGGTTTCTTTCCTTGAGTCTATATATGTGGTAGATTATATTTATGTATGTTGAACCATTCCTGGATCTCTGAGCTGAAGCTGACTTGATTATAGTGGATGATATTTTTGATGTGCATTTTAATTCAGTTTGAAAGACTTAACTGAGAATTTTTGCTTATATGTTCATCAGGGACACTGGCCTATAATTCTCTCTCTCTCTCTCTCTCTCTCTCTCTCCTCTCTCTCTCTCTCTCTCTTTCTCAATTATATGACAGGGTAGAATAGGGGTTGGGGATGGGAGAGCAGGGTATGCAAAGGTTCCCCTTCCCATAACACTAAAGACAATAGAAAATGCCATATGGAAACCCACTACTGTAAGATTCCCCCAAACTAACACCACAAACACACAACACACACACACAACACACACACACATATATATATTATATATATATATATATAATATATGATTTTTAATGGGCATTGTCCTGTATCAGGGGAAGAATATTTATTCCAGACCCCATAGGCCATCAAATAAAAATCCCAGGGCCAAATATAGGTTACCTTTTTTGAAGTTTTTGGTCAGTGGAGTCCCACACACCCCAAAAACACTACAAGCTACTGTCTTTGCTTTTTGTTATCCTCAAGAACTTGACTGCAAGACCCTGTTGCTGAAGACACGGGTCATAGGATGTGGAGAAATCAAGCTGGTCCTGAACTGGAATCAATCATCCTCTTTTGGCTAGATTTCACAGTGCTGGAAGGTTGTATACATGCTTCCAGGAGAAGAAAAAGTAACCGATGGTCCTACTAGCTGTGAATCCTGTGAGTTCCGATAATGACCAGCATCGCAAGATGTGCTTACTAGGGGGATGATGTTACAGGGACGATCAACTACTTTCTGATTCGATTTAAAACCAATTCTACAACACAGAACTCATGTCTTGGTGCCATTAACCGGGCCCCCAAACATGTGGCTCTCTAGGTTATAGACTCTAGGGGAGGGTTTGGCACAGTTATTCTGGTAAATAGACATAGTAATAAACTGTCTTCTTATCTTTACATCCATAGACAGCACATCTCCAAGCTTCATCAGAGAGCATGCTCTTCTTTTTTTATAGTAGATGGTGATTGATGTAGACCTCATAACTTTGTTCACAAAGTAAGAGATGGTGGTGAAATGCTCAGCTCTAAACAGAAAGCTGCATAATATGAATCCCTGCAATACACAGAGGAGGTGACCTTGAGTGAATCTCATGACCCTAAAACTGAAAAGCGTCTTTTGCGCAAATGAGTGCGCTGATATATTATATCTTTCAGTAAGATTTGATGCTCCCTGTAGGTACGGCCTAAACCCTATATCCTCATTAAATTTAGGTTTTGTTTTTGACGGACCACAGCTTCAGGAGTATGAATCCATACCATCTCACAAATCCATAATCCCGCACCAAGCAATAACTTGATGACTCCACAATCACGTGAGTGAGTCCTTGGGTGAGATTTGTGCCCATTTGCGTTAGAGGATAATGTGTAGCGACTAGTCGGGTCTACCCTGAGACCAAGGAACGAAAACCTCAAAATCAAAAGAGGGGAATCCCAGAAATACTTCACTGTATAGCAACCAATCCAATGTAAATGAGGTCCTAATGGTCTTTTTTCCAGATTTAGAGGTCTGCAAGTATCTTCTACTAAACTCACTGATAACACCCTATACCTTGCGTGAGGAGATAGACACGAAGGGATTCTATTCAGTAGTCCGTATCCGCCATCATGTCTCCACCACCTGTTTAAGGGGTTGACGCACAATAACTTTAACAGCTCGAGACAGCCATAGACGCCCAGCTTTGTTCAATTGTTGTATCGGATGTGTGTACCAGGAGTGTCTAAGGCCGGAAGAGGGCTGTGACCTTACTGAACAATTGAAAGGTAATTAAAGCATCACCATACTAGCTACAGGCACAAAGCAGCACGTTGCATTGGACTTCCTCTCTAACTTGGTAAGCATCCACTATGTTGAGATATATGGATGTGTCTTGAATTGAACACTAAATATGCGATCTGTAAATCTGATAGGTTGACAAAGACATTTATATAGTTAGATTAATCCTATGATCCTATCTTTATCCCTTAGATAATATGAACACATGATGGGAGGCAACATAAAACCCTCCTCTAAGTAAAGTTCTAGAGGTTAGAGCCTTACACGCAGTAGTTAACTAGTTGAAATTGGAGGCCCACTGGTCAATAGAGTAGGTATGCGCCGAGAAAAGAGGCATTTTGAGCTCTGTTCCATGTCTAATCTGTATCGAATTCGCCATGTAATATAGAAACAGCAATCCAGGAGAGTATGACTCATAGAGAAGTCAAAGACATAGCGCTCCAGAAGAAAAGTGATCATTCGGTTTGTCCATTCTCATCTTCTCCCACACGGTGAGTACCCACATCTTTGCGCATATTGCTGGTTCTACAGCTATGGACTAACTGGATGCTGGAAACTGAGGAGCGAGCGAGGAGGTATGAACAGCTGACAGGGCTAGCGAGTAATGCCAGGTCGAATTTGACTTTTCTGATACCTGACGTAAGACTGTCAAAAACTAACTTCGCAACTGACGCACCTTGTGAAAATGACTTTAGCCAATGAACAAGAACGGATTGAGATGTTAGTACCTATTCCAATAAGACACCCAGACTTGGCTACTTCCCTATCTCTCGCAACTGAGTTGGGACTCATGCTATTGCCGCGGGCGTGTGCCTTGTCGCGTTTAGGAGCACAAACCCTAGGGCGTTCTTGTCGAGAATTGTTCATATTGACGTGCGAAGAGAATGCTTTGTTCATTGACGCGTACATAACATTAAATGACCATAATGATATAGTCTAAGAGTAGCAAGATTGGATATAATTTGTGAGGGGTGTGTGGGAACTAACGCTAACATAAGAATAACTGGGATCAAAAAAAGCTTAATAAAAAATAAAAGTATAAACACATTCTTAAAGTAAATTTTTATGAAGGGAAACTTACATGCTTGATATGTTGATAGGTTATTTGATTAGGACCACGTATGGGAGGCGTTCGCCTAATAAAAAAAGAGAAAAGAGAAGTACATGGATGTTGGAAGGAATATCGTGATAGTGGGGAGGAATTATTGTATAAGAGGCGATCGGGGGAATGGACAATGAGCAGGATTTGTCGAAACGACATATATAGTATCTCAGCTGCTATGAAATATTTCACTGAGAGACCATATAAAATTGAATCTTGTTTAGTGACAAGGCCTGAGCTTTGTATGGGTATTTGAAGGTTAATCATGATGTTAAGCAGGATAGTTATTATGTATAATTAAGATGAGATTTATATTATAAGAAAATTAGTATACTCCACACTGAGCAATTATATTCAAATGAGACTTAGCTAGTTGTTCGCGTAAGAGGTGGGGATTTTTTTGTGGTTTTTGGTTTTTTGTTGATTAACTCTGTCGTGTTTCTCGTGTATTTTTTATCTGTTATCAGAACTTGGCTGTTATTCTTTTGTATGCCGCTTTATGATTGGATTCTGGGTTCATTGTGTCTTATCTTAGTAAATTGAGGAAGCACACTCTTGTCAATCTTTATCCCTTCGGTGTCACATTTATTTTTCGGTTGGGACGGTGTATCTTAAGAGTCGCTGGATATTTCTGTTTGTGGGTCCATTCATCTTTGGACCTCACCCATTCACAAATACATAGGATCATATTTACTTCTCTGTGTCTTCTGATGTTGTCTAAGTGCTCCAATCACAGAAAAATGCTGAGTTTGTGGGGTTGACATCGTCACAAGGCAGGGAGGATGGAATCGAACACAGTGTTGGTCAGCTGGGAGACGTGAATGCGTTAGCTAATGGACGTCGTAATTTCCTCTGGATACGTGTTTATTGAGAATATGGGTTATCAAGTTCAGGATGTGTGAGCTAAGACAGAAGATGACTTGCTTTTGTAGTTATAGTTCTGAATAGATTGTCAAACAAAAGTTAAGATTCTATTTTAAAGATGACCATCATCCAACCATATGTTGGAATCAGGCTTATTGTAATACAGACATCCTCTGGAAGATAGTATTATCACGTACGTGAGTTATAGGGTGAGAGTGGAATCGGATTTGGTAGTGGTGCAGTCGGACATATGCCACGTATTATCACTGGCAACTACATTGAATTCCAAAAGGCCACTTAAGTAAGTAATTAGAAACAGCGCCGTTATATCCGGTGATACCTAGGATATCGTACAGTTGTGGAACATCCATTCCTCTGAGATATGTGAGAGTAGAACGTCTTTGACAAACACTATATTTTTATATCATTCTTTTTTCATTTTTTTTCATGAAGATGGGAGTTCCTCGCCATGAAAATATCGTCCACCAGAGCACTTGGCTCTATGGAAGGGCCACTACTCTTAGTTAGAAATCCAGAATCGTGGCATTGAACTCAACCACAAGCGGCAATACGCCTGACCTCATTATGGGCAGCTTGCTTCAGGTACGTTGAAGATAGATAGTGCCACTATATCCCCCACGGAACTTAAGTACGTTGTCATACTGAGACAATATCAGCCAGATTACGGAAGGACTAATAGGAGATATTGATACCTCCAGCTCCGCTCCCATCCCTCCTGTGAATATACAAGATACTAAGATTGGAAAGTGACAAGGACAGGTAAGATGCTTCATTAAAGACCAGCTGAGATCACCATACGTATCCAATGACGCCAGAGTGCATACGAAACTAGATTAGATCATAGAGATGATGACCATATAAGGTGAATATCAGAAAGCTTACACCCAAGTCTCAGTCTTACTTATCTCATTGGAGATCATCATGACTGTCTCCAATAGTATGTATATATATGTACTTGATTTCCGTACTTCCCACTTTTGTAAATAATTATTTCCATTATGAGATCAAGTATAGGAGGATAATAACAGCGAATGATGTACAGAAAGATATAATCATGACAAAAGTGGCCTATCCAGCCGACACCACCCACACCACTCAACACAATGAAGAACTATATGGCATTAGCCGTTAAGTTCCCTCCCACCTATAATTCAAACTGTCTTTTCCACCGCATTTGTACAATGAAACAGAAAAAAATATCCATAGACGAGAGTAATATATCCCACAATAATTATTTCACCAACGCCTGCTACACCTGAGAATAAATATAAGTCCAGACTAAGTATCTTTAATTTCCTGTATCACCAATATTAGTTAGCAGTATGTATTTTAAACGAAACGTATAAACTTATCAAGGATTGTATATATAGGTATTATCATGATTCTCTGATAAATAGATAGTATTTTCATCTGACAATTTGACCGCATCATGTATTCTATCTCACGCATTAGAAATGTTGTTATACAGCATTCTGTTTGAACTCCGCATGCACTCTGAGACTAGGCTTTAGCAACCAGGACCCAAGTCGAAGTGCGCAATGATTCCTACCAAAGCGTGATTTTTGTTATCTGAGAAAAGCACAGTCTCACATCCATGCGCATCGATAATCATTCATCGTTCATTTATGAACTTAATGTTGAGATTAGTGTTTGAATATTCGCGCCTATCTTAGTCTCCACTCCAACGAGTGCATATGTTGCCACCATATCTTGGGCACTTTAGTGCCATCATTAAAATTTAAAGAAGTAAATATTCTCCTACAGCAAAAATAAAAGGCCCACCAACTCCAGGATGTATTAAGCTTTTCCTAGCTACAAAGCTCTTTAAGCTGCCATCTCGCGCAGCTGGATACAAACCTGGCTGCAGAGCGAACTCCATCATGGAGGAGAAAGTTATAAAAAAATAAACGCAGATATATACGGGCACGTAATTACCAAGCACACCATGACTTGTGAAATTTCTGGTTCTGTTAACTAAACAATATAGGTAAGATTTTATCAACTGTTTAAGGATACTGTTTGATATATTAGCTGAATTTTCTTAACTCCATGCAGACTAGCCTCGCAACTATAAGAAGACAGATTCGACAACTGTGCAAGGATGTGGTTACCCGAAAGACAAATAGTGTCTGGAGGTTAACAAGAGACCAACATATTATGCAGACATGTGACCTACGGAAGGACTCTACAACGCATGAGAGCACCACCAGAACTATGCTTCTAATCACAAGAGCCGCCCATCAGAATGACGCGTCCTTTCAGATGACCCACTCAAGGAAGCTTGCATGTGCTGAGAGTGTTTTTTTGAGAAGTCTTTTAATCCCAGGTCAACCAGATCGAGAGAGGGCCTCCCTAACTTGGCAGCCTCCAGTGGACATACTTTAGTCGTCTGCATCTAGGAGGCATTTGATTATGAGATGTTAGCACTTGTTCGGATTTTATTGGACAGAGATTCTTGTTAGCCTTCATGTAATAAGCAGCCTGAACTTGATGTAATTAGTAAAGGAATTATGGTTTGTTTGAAAGGACGATTGAGGTTATTGGTAAATACTACATACTTCTTGGAGGATTAAGCTGGTTATTGAGGCCTTGCTGAAGACTGGAAGGGCTTCAAGTTCCACACCTATATTGATTATCCATCCATCGGTCTGACTACCCACCGCCACAGTCACTAGCCCCTGCACTGGCTTGGCGTCTCGCAGAACAACTCAGCCCTGCATCATGGTAATCACTTGGTCCACTCGGCAAGGTGTCTGCTAGGATACCAATCGGTAGAACGCCATATTCACACATACATCACGTTGGCACTTCTCGAGATGGCTGGTTGCCGGGGCTGCAGATGACTGTAGCGCAGCAGCAGGTCGCGATGGTAACTTCCTTTCCATTTCGGGTCCTGAGCAATCCTACCAGCTCTGACAATATAGGTGATTTAGAAATCAGGTTGTAAGTTATCGTTTACATTGATTCTTTGAGTTCAGATACACGGTTGTTTTGTTCTTGATAGTGGTTATCATACAAATGAATTCACTGAATAGTATTTATAATAAGGCAGACCATGAATAAATTAAGGAACACTGTATTATTCCGCCAGTGCACTAAGGTGATTTATTGCTGCAATAATTAGGATCAGGTTTAATTTGTAGGAGTTGGAGCGTATATATCATTTAATAGTATATCTATCTCTGTATATGATTTTATCTGCGACCATCATTACGTTAGATTAGTAGATGTACACCACACCCACATAAAAAAGAAACCTGAAACAGAAGAACACTCACCGTGTGGATTCAGTTATATGATTTTCAAACCAAGTGGAACTAATCTAAAGTCACCAAGACAAGGGCATCACCTTTGGAGTGTGCTTGCTAACAGAGGCCAAGGGAGCTCTCTAGGTGTCGATGGGAGTGCCCTGTATGTCAGTTGTTAGGGTGTCTATGGGAATGCCCTGTATGTCAGCTGTAAGCCGGGCACCTGAGTTTCTACACCTTAAAGTGTGTTTGGTTCACTTCAATAGAAATAATTTAGACTGTTCCTAAATAATGACAGTGTTATGTTTGGTTACATAGCTATATTTTCTCCATGACATATATTAATAGGTCATTCAAGAACTTCTGAGAATGAGACAGGCCTTGCCCGCCGTCTTCCTTTAGTTTATATAGCAGATTTCACCAGATACTGCTGAGTTTGTAGCACAAGGATATGCTCAGTCTTTTTTCAATTCTTCTGCGACTCATCTAATGAACGTTTTACACTTTGAATTCTTATGACTATTATACCTGCTTTTACTATATAAGGTTATGGCTGTACGCATTTTCACTATGAATACAAGATATGAATCACATTATAATTAACTAAGATCTTCTTTGATGGCCCTATGCGAGTAATTGAGTCAATAGTATTTGTGTATTTTGATATATTTTCACAATATACACGAGCAATATGATAAAATATAATGTAGCAATACTGTACATAACACAAATTACCACACCATAATTGAAGATTTAGACAGAATCATATATACCTAGCCATTTATATTAAATAAGAAGAATAACAACTCTATAACTTTTTCTTTTTTTAATATATTAAATTTTATTTATTTTTGTATGTATATGGATTATTGTCTGTATGTAGGTTTGTGACCATTCGTGTAATGCCGCAGAGGTTAGAAAGGGCTATCGGATTCCCTGGAAACTGGATTAAGACAGTTTTCGCCGCCATGTGGGGTGCTGGGGATCGAACCCGGGTCCTCTGCAAAGAGCAGTTTGGTGCTCTTAACACTAGCCATCTCTCCCGCGAGCCAACTCTGAGACTTTTTTCAACCTGTTTTCCCAGCTCTACCGTCCTTCCATCAGCTCACTTTTTCTTTCTCTTTGCCAATGTTTGTTGAGAACTATGATCTCATCCTGTATAATAAGCACTTTGTTTACCTAAGCCTCTAAACATATAACTTTAAAACACTGAGCAATGAATAGTATTAATGTTACTACCCTTATAAGCATTGGCTAATAGGTGTGTTTGGATTGTATGGAGGAGGAAATGAAGCGTAATGATCATTCAGTGCAGAATGATCACAGAGCTGGAAGACGAAGGCTGCTCCTAGCATTAAGGTAAAAGCAAATCATTATGAACCCACCAATTGCTTTAAATCATGCCTCTTCATTCAGAGACTTATGGAACTAAAGAGAAAATTCCCTTCTATTTAAACAGTTGTGGAGTCAGGATAATCAAATACAAACTGTCATTCAGTAAAGAGGAAACTGGAGATGTCGTAGAAGGAGGCATGGGACAGCCCTGAAATCCTTCTCGTAGCTGTGGCCAGGGACCAATCACTTAGGGTGCTGCTCTCAGAGAGGGGGTCCCCATCTACTGTTCTCCGATTCTCCCTTTTCCTTGCAAACAACATATAACTTTGTAGTGTACGGCTGAAAAGCATTACCATCCGTGCAAATGTACCAGTTTTCTTTAACCCTTCTTCTGTTTTTAGACACCTGGGTTAGTTACATAACTTGTTTATTGTGAACAGTATGGTTGTACAGGTATCGCTGAAGGGCTGGCTTGGAGCCCTTTAGATAAATACCCAGAAATGGTCAATGCAGGAAATTTTAACTTTTACTTTTTAGAGGCTCCCCATATGAATTTTATTGTGACTTCACTAAATCATATTTTCTGTAACCAGTGGCATAGGGTTTGCTTTTATGTACATCTTTGTCAGTAATTTGTCTGTTTCCTATTTTTTTTTTTTTTTTTTTTTTTTTATTTTGTCTTTTTGAGACAGGGTCCTCCCTGTAGCTCTGGCTATGTAAACCAGCTGGCCTTGAACTTACAAAGATCCACCTGCCATCTGCATCCTAAGTGCTGAGGATTAAAGGTGTGGTGCCACCACGCCCGGCAAGTTGTTATTTGTTTTCTTAATGACTGTATTCTGACTGGGGGAAGAATGAATCACAAATGTGGGCTTTAATTTGGAATTTCTCTGATATACACTAGAGGTTGGGACATTTTTCCATGGGTTTATCGGCGACTGTGGTATTTTTCATCTTTTGAAAACTATTAAGCTCTTTAGCTTATTTATTGAGTTGTTTTGTTTCTTTTAGTTCTTCATATACTTAATCCTCCACCAGCTGGTATAGCTGGCAAATGGTTTTCTCCCCTTTCATAGACTGTGTCCTTCACTCAGCTGTTTCCTTTGCTCGTGTAGAAAGGTTTTTAGCTTCACAAGGTCTCATTTGGCAATACTTGGCATTATTTCTTGAGTACCTATAGTCCTATTCAGAAAGTCCTTTGCCATGCCTGTATCTGAACTCTTTCTTCCACTTTTTCAGAACTTCATGTCTAAACATTAAGATCTTTGGTCCATTTTGTAATTGACTCTTTTCTTTTAATTTTTTTAATGTAAATTGTTATTTATTTCCGTATTGTATGAATGTACTGTCTGCATGCAGTCTGTGTCACCGTGTCGTGCAAATGCCGCGAGAGTCCGAAGAGGGCCTCGGATCCCCTGGAACTGGAGTTCTCCTGGAATTGGAGTTTCAGAACAGTTTCCGCCGCCATGTGGGTGCTGGGGATCGAACCGGATCCTCTGCAAGAAGCAGCAAGGCACTCTTAACTGCTAGGCCATCTCGCCAGCCCCTGTATTGATTTTGTACAGAGTAGAGATACGGATCTAATTTCACTCCATTTTTTCAAATGCGGATAGCTAATCTTCCCAGCGTCGTTTGTTAAGGAGGCTGCCTTTCCATTGTATGTTCATGGCATCCTTTGTAAAAAAGCCATGTGACTGTAGCTGTGGACTTTATATTTGGGTAAAGGCCTCTATTCGATTCCACTGATCGATGTGTCTATTTTTAAAGGCTAGGTAGTGGCTTCTGTTTTTGGTCGCTGTGGCTATGTAGCTATAACTTGAAATCAGGAGATGGTATCACTTCCAGAATTATTCTTTTTACTTAGGATTGGTTTGGTTATCTGGGTTTTTGAACTTTCTAATATGGATTCCAAGGTGATTTTTTGTTTTTTTTTCTTTTTTCTGTGAAGACTTGCCTGGTGATTCTGTGGAGAGTGCATTGAATCTGTTAGGTGCTTTTTATAAGTAATTTTCTGTACATGGGAGAGATTTTCCCATCTCTTCTGTGTTCTTCTTCATTTTTAAATTTTTTTTTTTTAGGTTTTTTCTTATTTTTTAGGTAGTGTATTTCTTTTTGTTTTTTTTTTTATTTTTTTGAAACTATTGTAATGGTATCGTTTTCCTGATTTCTTTTTCAATATGTTTTGTTAGTGGATTAGGAAAGACTACTGATTTTTGATGTTTATTTTATATCCTGTCACATCTCTGAAAGTGTTATAGATCTAGGTTTTTTGCTGCAGTACTCCTTGGCGGCCTCATATGCAGAAATCCTATCATATTGCAATAAAAATACTGTTGATTTCTCTCCTGTTCTTATTTGTATTCTTTAATTGCTTCTCATTTGTTATTGCTCTAGCTAAGAGCTTCAAAGCACGTTATGAATAAGAATGGAGAAATGGATTCTTCTTGTGTCTAGTTTTAGAAGTGCTTTGGGGTTTTCCTTCTTTAATTATTGACTATAGGTTTGCCATACATAGCCTCTACTATATTGACATAGTCTCTTCAAGTCTTTTATCAAGAAAAGATACAGGATTTTGTCAAAATCCTTTTCTGGTCTATGAAACATGATTTCTGTAACCTATGGTTTGTCATTTGTGTATATGAATTTACATTTAATGATTTATGCATGAACCATCCCTACATGTCTGGAAATGAAATACATATCATTATGGTGAATGATCTTTTTGATGTGTTCTTGATTCACTTGCAATATTTTATTGAGAAATTTTACATTTATTATTTATTAGGGAGATGGCTTTAATAATTTCCTTTTATGTGTGGTTTTCATCTGGTTTTGCTATCAGAGTAAACTGATCTTTTAAAAAAGATTTGGTTAGATTCCTTATTTTTTTCCATTTTATGGAATACTTTGATAAGCATTAATGTTAGTCCCTTAAAAGGTCTGGTTCAATTCAGCAGTGAATCCATGTTGGCTTGGGCTTTTTCAGTTGGGAGATTTTTAAAAACAACGCTTCAGCCATGAGCATTGGCTTTGTTCACAGTGCCACATGTGAGGTTCACTTTCCCAAAGAGTCAGCTTAGTTCAATTATACAGTGTTGTTTACCCCGCAATAAAAGTGCCCGACCACACCAAATAAGTTTTGCTGTGTTGGTAATTGGTGTGCTCTTGGGATTTAAAGCTGGGGTCAGACCACTGATTGACTTTGTTCCCGTAGCAGCTGGCATAGTATCTTTAGAACCATGGGAGTTAATCTTTCGGGACGAGGCTTCCAGGTCACGTTCCAAGATCCTTGCTTCAAGTCCTGCATAAAAGTATGTCCTGATCTGTCTCAGCAAATAAGGGTCTCTTATCTTCAAGTTCAGGGAGGTAATCAAGGGCTGTGCCAATGCACCTGTGTTTGAATTTGGAGGTCTTTTGGACTACTCCTGATCAATTAGGGGAAAGGAGGTTTCTCTTATCTATCAGTGTGTTTCTTGTTATTTAGACTTCAAGTATAAAAAGAAAGAACATGTGCCACTCAATGTCAAATATCATTTTTTCAGTGGGCTTTTGAACTATTACATTTCCACTCTGTTTCTTCATAGCCACCTAAGCATTATTTATGTTCGTTCCTCTCTCTCTCTCCTCTCTCTCTCTCTCTCCTCTCTCTCTCACTCATTATTCTTTCTCTCTGTCCCGTCTAAACCTTTCCCTTTTGGTTCTCTCCAGCTAAATTACCTACTCCCATTTTTCCGTCTCCTCCTGATAAGACCCTGTCCTCCTAGTCTCACCCTCTGGCCTCATTCTTTCTCCTTCCTCGTAGTTCCATGATATCTGTCCCTCATCCCTTCCTGATTATACACTCCCATTTCCCATTCTCCTCTTAGTAACATCTGTCTCCTACGACGCCCATCTCTCAGGCTCTTTCTTTCCCTTTCCCTTCATGGTTCTTTCCATTTTTCCAGGGTCCTGTGGTTACATTAGGAGATATACTGACATAGAAGGATCCACAGAATGGGAGCCTGTACTGCCTTGCTTCCTATAACATTTTTAGTTCATCTTTATACTGCTGAGTAGAATTCCAGGTGAGGTCATAGATCTTAGAGAAAACCCCACATTTGTCACACCCCTAGACCAACAATTTCCTACTGCAGCCTAAAATACAGATCTTATATTTATAGACAACTATCGCGTCTCACACTCAAAGAATGTTCTGTTTGCAACAGATGACAACTATGAGAAGTGCACAACTGGTCACAAGAGATAGATTTGTGTTGTGAAGATGCCAACCCTAAGAGACACATCTAAATGGAACAGGGTAGAGAGAATACTGATGGAATCTCTCAATCTCGCACCAGTGAAGCTCCTCATGTCAACAAGTGTAATGCACACAGGAAGCCAACAACTGGGATTTCAGAGACAGGAGACTACAGAGTGGTGTGTCCCTGGCTAGGACTGTTAACATGAAACCTCAACTCACCCATGGCTCAAGGAACCATGGTGAAGATGGGCATGGAACGATTATAAGAGCCAGGGCTGGTCCAGAAAGGAAAAAGCCGACCAGGCTTCCGGGAACTTTCTCATAAGAACTGACAGCACTGGTGAAAGTGTGGGACAGACCCATTGGCAAAGATCAATCCAGCCAAAACCCAGGATAGAAACTGGGGAATGGGTGGGGGCCCTAACCTTAGCTGAGGAACTATTGGCAGGTGGATCAGCTGCTGGGAGAGGACTTGTTTGGTCTTCTTTAAGGGAATGGTGCAAGATAGGCTGAAAAGGCCCCAGCAGATGAACTAACACCAAGGAAAATCCGGGTACACAGACTTGATTCTGGCTTAACTATATGATAGAATGCATGAAATGTGTGGGCAGGTTATAGGGAGTGCAAAAGAAGGGGAGGGGTGTCCAAATATGATTAAGATATATTATATGAAAACATGCACAATTAGTAATTACATTGAAAATAAATAACTGCTTCAATCTTGTTACTTGTCCCAAATTGGTTTAACTTGTTTATCTCATTTGGTTTAATTTAAGTAGGTCACCTGCATCTAGAAATTCATGTATTTGCTTCTTGATTTTTAAAAAATTTAGTGGAATATAAATCTTCAAGGTAATTTATAACAATATTTCTGAACATCCATTTGTATCCAGTGAATGACGTTCCATTTCACTCTAATTTTGTTAATTTTGAGTTATCTTCTCTCTTTTGATTAGTTTGCTAAGGGTTTGTCAGAGTTGTTTTTCTTTTCAAAGAAACAAGGTTTTTGCTTCATTGATTCTTTGAGTTTTTGGCTTCCATTTCATTAATTCCTGCTGTGATCTTAATTGTTTCTTTCTGTCTACTGATTCTGAGCTTGGCTTGTTCTTGTTTTTCCAAGACCCTAAGGTGAATAAATCATTTATTTGAGATTGCTCTGGATTTTTCAATGTAGGCACTTGAAAGCTACAAAAGTCCCCCTTAGGACCTGCTTTTCCCTGTAATCTGCAGGTTTTAGATAAGTTGTGGTTAAATTTCATTTTAATCATTTTTATTTCCTGTGATTCATCATCTAGTAGTGAATCCTTCATTCATCATCTAGTAGTGTATTTAATCTCCCTGAGTTTGGTGTGTGTCCCATGGTTCCTCTTGCTGTTGATTTCTAGATTCTTTCCCCTCTGGTCAGATAGAATATAAGAACAAATTTCGGTTTTCCCCTATATTTGTTAATGCCTATATTGTGTCCTATTGTGTGATTTCTTTTAGAGACTGTTCTATGGGCTCCTTAGAAGAATGTGTCTGGTGGAATTATTCTATAGGACATCTGTGAGGCCCATTTGATCTCTGAGGTCATTTAACTCAGTTGGTTTTCTACTGTTTTTTTGTTGTTTTGGGTGACCTAGCTATTGGTGACAATGGGTTATTGAAGTCACCTNGTGGATTTCAGTCCCAGCTTCACTCCTTACCAGCCTTGTCACCTCAGAGACATTTTAAAATTTCTTTATGTGTGTATGTTCTCATCTGTAAAATGGGCACAGTAATAGTTCTTATGCCATAGGACTGTTACAAAGACTTAATCAACACATGTAAGGTGTAACCAAACCTATCATATAGTAACTGATATATATATATATATATATATATATATGATTTTAAATGGCATTGTCCTGTATCAGGGGAAGAATATTTATTCCAGACCCCATAGGCCATCAAATAAAAATCCCAGGGCCAAATATAGGTTACCTTTTTTGAAGTTTTTGGTCAGTGGAGTCCCACACACCCCAAAAACACTACAAGCTACTGTCTTTGCTTTTTGTTATCCTCAAGAACTTGACTGCAAGACCCTGTTGCTGAAGACACGGGTCATAGGATGTGGAGAAATCAAGCTGGTCCTGATTTGGAATCATCATCTCTTTTGGCTAGCTTTCACAGTGCTGGAAGGTTGTATACATGCTTCCAGGAGAGAAAAGTAACCGATGGTCTTACTAGCTGTGAATCCTGTGAGTTCCGATAATGACCAGCATCGCAAGATGTGCTTACTAGGGGGATGATGTTACAGGGACGATCAACTACTTTCTGATTCGATTTAAAACCAATTCTACAACACAGAACTCATGTCTTGGTGCCATTAACCGGGCCCCCAAACATGTGGCTCTCTAGGTTATAGACTCTAGGGGAGGGTTTGGCACAGTTATTCTGGTAAATAGACATAGTAATAAACTGTCTTCTTATCTTTACATCCATAGACAGCACATCTCCAAGCTTCATCAGAGAGCATGCTCTTCTTTTTTTATAGTAGATGGTGATTGATGTAGACCTCATAACTTTGTTCACAAAGTAAGAGATGGTGGTGAAATGCTCAGCTCTAAACAGGAAAGCTGCATATAGAATCCCTGCATACACAGAGGAGGGACTGATGAAGTCTCACCCTAAACTGAAAAGCTCTTGGCAATGGATGGTGTTTTCTTCAGAGATGTGGCTCCCTGAGAGGCTACCCATGCTTCAGGAGATGATCCTACATCCATGCACCTACAGGACTCACTCAGTGGATTTTCTTGAGATTGATGGGTCAAAAAACAAAAACCTAAAATAAAAAGGGGGGAATCAGATATATATATATGAAAACTTTTTGTCAAAAACTGCAATTCAAATCTTAAAACTAACTTCAGGAAAAGATTCGTATGTTCCCACAGGTCAAAACGTCACCAACTTAATGGCTGAGAAAGAAAAGACGCAGCTTTGCATTGTGTATGATGTACCAGGAAGTGCCAGCAGAAAGGCTGGCCCTTCTGAACAATGAAAGGAAGAAAAGCATCAGACTGCTACAGGCATCAAACCCCTCTGTGGATCCTACTTGTAACAACTATTTATAATGAGTCCTAATGAAACTTACCTTCTAGGTGCCACAAAGTTTTAATAAGAGATTTTCTTACCTCTCCTTCATAGAACAAGGAGGAATATAATGATGAGGTTGTTCTCTAACTGTAAATTGGAGCCAGCTGTCATAGAGTAGGACCGAAAGGTTATTCCTGGACAAACTGTCAGCCCATGAAAGGAAACAGCCAGAATTGACCAGAGTCCAAAACAGCAGCTCCAGAGAAAGTAGACTGTTTTGCTTCTTGTCCACCTGTACCTCTTTTCTAAGCCTAGGGAACAATCTGCGGAAGAGGGGGCATGGTAGAATGTAAGGGCTGCGATTGGGGTGAATGGTGAAACTACAGCAATATAGACTGGACACTTATTTGATCAACTTGATTGAACATACAAGCCCCCCAGCTGAATGGTGGGACCCTTGGGCTGTGTGGGTTTGGGCACAACTGCTTGCAAATTGGTTTTACGTGAAGGATGCTTGTACTCATAAATTATTACTTATTGTTAAAAAATGAAAATAAAAGTAAAAAAGTAATGGGAAAAAAATAAAAATAAATAAAGTAAAATCTTAAAGAAATTTAAAGAATTAGACGCTAATAAGGTAATTTAAAGTGGGAACTGCTAAAAAAAAAAAGAGTACATGGTGTTGGAAGGAAACGTGATGGGGGAGGATAGGAGAGGGATGGGGGGGAATGGAACGGATTTGATCAAAACACATTATGTCCATGCATGAAATTCTGACAATAAAAAATGAATCTTGTTGGACAAGGCCTGGCTGATGGGGTTGAAGGTTACAGATGTAGCAGGAATAGTTATATGTAAAATAAGATGGATTATTTATAAGAAAATTAGATCCACTGAGCATATTTCAATAGACTACATTCGCTAGAGATTTTTTTTTTTTTAAACCTGGATTTCTCGGTGATTTATCCTTTATCAGACTTGCTGTTAATTCCTGTTGCCCTTTTATTGATTCTGGGCATGTGCTATCTTAGTAAGAGAAGACCTCTGTCAATTTCCCCTTGCACATTATTTCTGGGACTGTATCTAAGATCCTTCATTTCTGTGTGTCTCTTTTGGGACCCACCATCAAATTCATAGGATAATTATTCTTCCTGTGTCTTCTGTGTTCTAAGTGCTCCACACAGAAAGCTGAGTGTTTGACATCTCACAAAGGCAGGGAGGATGAATCGACACAGTTCACTACAGTATCTTCTATGACTCATAATTTCCTCTTATACATTTATTTAAAAAATGTTTCAAGTCAGATGTGTGACTAAGACAGAAAGATGACTATCTATTTGTAGAAGCCTAGAATCAAAGGATGCAAACAAATTAAGATTATTTTAAGAGACAACAAAAGGGAATCAGGTTTTGTAAAAACAACCTCTGGAGAATATAGTCTATTAAGGTAAGGAAATGGTTTGTAGGGTGAAGTGGACAAGCCGTATTCACTGGCACAAGTTATGGGACTAGTAAGAAATTATAACAGGGTTCCTTGTCCTGTGTAAGTGCTGGCACTGATAATCTACACTATTTTTTTTCTTTCTTTTTATTTTTTTTAAACAGGGTCTCCCTATAGCCCCAGCTGGCTTGGAACTCACTCTGTAGACCAGACTGGCCTTGAACTCACAGAGATCCGCCTACCTCTTGAGTGCTAGGACTAAAGGTGTGTGCCAACACGCCCGGCTTAAAGACGGTTCTTAGCTGCCATATGGGTGCTGGGAATTGAACTCAGGTCCTCTGCAAGAGCAGTCAGTGCTCTTAACCACTGAGCCATCTCTCCAGCCCAATCTACACTATTTCTAAAAGACAAATGAGATGGGAACCCAAGCCGTTTCTCTTGGCTCATGTCTTGATGTATTTGTCTTGTTCACTTTCCATTTGTTAATTTTTCACATATTGGACATTTGGGTAATGCTAAATTCAGAGAATAATGACAAAGCAGCTTGGATTGTAGAGTCCTCACCTTATCACTGTTTCCCAGTTTGTACATGCAAGACAGAAAAAAAATACTAACAGTTATTCACAAATATTCTCCAACTGCACTGGTAATTCAGCTAAGTATTATATACATATAAGTACATATGTATTCAAGTATATTATATTTTATAAAATCATATCTCTGTAAATATATTTCATTGCATTTGACCTCATTTTCTCCATTAATTCATTCTGTTACCATCCTCTATGGCTCACCAGAAGTCATGGCTGATCTACCAGTTGTCGAACGCCAGCTCCAGGCTCTTCTTTCTTCTTTGACTATTTGGCAGTGTTGAATACGCCCTTCTTCTCGAAACATCTTTCCCCTTCTTGGCACTGCCATATTAAATTAGAGAAAATTTCTCAGCAAAATAAAGGCCCCAACTCCAGGAGTGTTTGCTTCCTAGCACAAAGCTCTTTACTTCTTCCCGCTGGATACCAGAGGCTCAGACACTCCATCATGGAGAGAAGTTTAAAAATGGTCTCCAATTAGGGCATCATTTCCACACCATTTGGAATTTTCTGTTAATTAAAAAATGTAGTTTATCACTGAAGGAACTTTATTTTGCTGATTTTCTCTCCATTGAGACTAGGTGCCATGAGACGTCGACACTGATGGGTAGGAGACTGGCTGTGTTAACATGAGCCACTATTGCACATGTGCCTAGGACTCTACCAGCTGGCAGACAGCTCTGCCTCAAGGGCTTCCAGATGGCCCCTCAGACAGACTCCAAGGAAGCTTAGGTGAGTGTTTGAGAAGTCTTTTAATCCCAGGTCAACCAGATCGAGAGAGGGCCTCCCTAACTTGGCAGCCTCCAGTGGACATACTTTTCCTCACTGTGGCATTTGGTAGAATTTTGCACTTGTTGCTTTAATTGGACAGAGTTCTTGAGCTCATGTAAAAGCTAGGCTAACTTGAGAAAAGAAAAGGAATTTGTTGAAAGGACGTTGAGTGGATCACATACTCTGGAGGAAAGCTGGAGAGCTTTGTCTGAAGAACTGGAAGCCAAGGTCACACTATAGTCTACCATGCACATCGTGCTGACACCCCCGCCAACAGCCAGCTAGCCCCTGCCACTGCTTGGGTGCTCGCAGAAACTCAGCCTGTGCTTCTGGATCCTTGGCCCCTGAAAGGTTCTGCTGTGCCTCTGGCACCCTCTCAACACATAAATCACGTGGCACCCTCTGATTAGCTGGGCCTGGGGCTGCTCACGCAGTGACTGTAGGCCAGCCAGCAGGCGGAGGAACTTCTTTCCTCATTTCGGGTCTGAGCAATCCTACCAGTCTGACAATAAGGTGACTTAGAAAACAAATTGTAAAAGTACTTTAATGACCTTGAGTTAGATAAGGTTTTCTGAATAGGATACAACAAACAGAAATCATGAAATAGATTAATAAGCAAGACCTGAATAAAATTAGGAACAGCTATTCCCCATGACAAAACTAAAAGGATTAGCTGCAAAGTAGGACAGGTATTTGTGATCTGGACATATATAAAAAAGAACTATCTTTATATATTTTTATCTGGCGCATATACGTATAAGTAAAGAACACACACACATAAAAAAGAAACCTGAAACAGAAGAACACTCACCGTGTGGATTCAGTTATATGATTTTCAAACCAAGTGGAACTAATCTAAAGTCACCAAGACAAGGGCATCACCTTTGGAGTGTGCTTGCTAACAGAGGCCAAGGGAGCTCTCTAGGTGTCGATGGGAGTGCCCTGTATGTCAGTTGTTAGGGTGTCTATGGGAATGCCCTGTATGTCAGCTGTAAGCCGGGCACCTGAGTTTCTACACCTTAAAGTGTGTTTGGTTCACTTCAATAGAAATAATTTTTAAAGACTGCCCATAAAAATGACAAGTGTTTTGTTTGGTTTACATTAGCTATATTCCCATGACAATAGCTATTAATAGGTCATCAAAACTTCTGAAGAATGAGACAGGCTCTTGCCCCACCTCTCCTTATTTTAAATACCAATCACCAGATATGAGTTGTACAAGTTCTTCTTTCAATTCTTCTGCTATAACTCTAAATAATGTTTACACTTTGATCTCTTGATTTATATGCTTTAGATAAGGTATATAGATTTTTCACTATGAATACAAGATATGAATCACATAAACAAGTCTCTCTTTTATCCCCTTCAATAATATTTAGTTTTATTTTTATTCTTATAACAATTTAAAATAATGTACAAACTGTACAAATCACACATATTGAGATTTGACAGAATCTATTTACTACCTTATAAAATAAGAAGAATAACAACTCTATACTTTTTCTTTTTTTAATATATTTTTAAAATTTTATTTATTTTGTATGTATATGGATGTATTGTCTGTATGTAGGTTTGTGCACCCATGTCGTGCAATGCCGCAGAGGTTAGAAAGGGCTACGGATTCCCCTGGAACTGGAGTTAAAGACAGTTCTCAGCCGCCATGTGGGTGCTGGGGATCGAACCCGGGTCCTCTGCAAGAGCAGTTGGCGCTCTTAACCACTAGGCCATCTCTCCAGCCCAACTCTATACTTTTTCATACCTGTTTCCCAGCTCTACCTCCTTCCATCAGCTCACTTTTTCTTTCTCTTTGCCAATGTTGTTGAGAACTATATCTCATCCTGTGATAATAAGCAACTTTGTTTACCTATAGCCTCTAAACATATAACTTTAAAACACTGAGCAATGAATAGTATTAATGTTACTACCCTTATAAGCATTGGCTAATAGGTGTGTTTGGATTGTATGGAGGAGGAAATGAAGCGTAATGATCATTCAGTGCAGAATGATCACAGAGCTGGAAGACGAAGGCTGCTCCTAGCATTAAGGTAAAAGCAAATCATTATGAACCCACCAATTGCTTTAAATCATGCCTCTTCATTCAGAGACTTATGAACTAAAAAGAGAAAAATGTCCCTTTCTATTTAAACAGTTGTGGAGTCAGGATAATCAAATACAAACTGTCATTCAGTAAAGAGGAAACTGGAGATGTCGTAGAAGGAGGCATGGGACAGCCCTGAAATCCTTCTCGTAGCTGTGGCCAGGGACCAATCACTTAGGGTGCTGCTCTCAGAGAGGGGGTCCCCATCTACTGTTCTCCGATTCTCCCTTTTCCTTGCAAACAACATATAACTTTGTAGTGTACGGCTGAAAAGCATTCCATCGTGCATATGTACCAGTTTTCTTTAACCCTTCTTCTGTTTTTAGACACCTGGGTTAGTTACATAACTTGTTTATTGTGAACAGTATGGTTGTACAGGTATCGCTGAAGGGCTGGCTTAGAGCCCTTTAGATAAATACCAGGAATGGTCATGCAGAAATTTTACTTTTACTTTTCAGAGGCTCCCCATAATGATTTCTATTGTGACTTCACTAATTCACATTTCTGTGAACAGTGCATAGGGTTATCTTTTATGTACATCTTTGTCAGTATTTGTTCTTATTTGTTTCCTTTTTTTTTTTTTTTTGGTCTTTTTGAGACAGGGTCTCCCTGTAGCTCTGGCTATGTAAACCAGGCTGGCCTTGAACTTACAAAGATCCACCTGCCTCTGCCTCCTAAGTGCTAGGATTAAAGGTGTGTGCCACCACGCCCGGCAGTTGTTATTTGTTTTCTTAATGACTGCTGTTCTGACTGGGGTAAGAAGGAATCACAATGTGGCTTTTAATTTGGATTTCTCTGATATCCAGTGAGGTTGGACATTTTTCATGGGTTTATCGGCGACTGTGGTATTTCATCTTTTGAAAACTATTAAGCTCTTTAGCTTATTTATTGAGTTGTTTTGTTTCTTTTAGTTCTTCATATATTAATCCTCCACCAGCTGTATAGCTGGCAAATGTTTTCTCCCTTTCCATAGACTGTTCCTTCACTCAGCTGTTTCCTTTGCTGTGTAGAAAGGTTTTTAGCTTCACAAGGTCTCATTTGGCAATACTTGGCATTATTTCTTGAGTACCTATAGTCCTATTCAGAAAGTCCTTTGCCCATGCCTGTATCTTGAACTCTTTCTCCACTTTTTCTAGAACTTCATGTCTAAACATTAAGATCTTTGGTCCATTTTGTAATTGACTCTTTTTTTAAAAATTTTTTTTAATTTAATTTTATTTATTTCCGTATGTGTATGAATGTACTGTCTGCATGCAGGTCTGTGCACCCGTGTCGTGCAATGCCGCGGAGGTCCCAAGAGGGTCTCGGATTCCCCTGGAACTGGAGTTCTCCTGGAATTGGAGTTTCAGACAGTTCTCGGCCGCCATGTGGGTGCTGGGGATCGAACCCGGATCCTCTGCAAGAGCAGTCGGCGCTCTTAACTGCTAGGCCATCTCTCCAGCCCCTGTAATTGACTTTTGTACAGAGTGAGAGATACGGATCTAATTTCACTCCATTTTTTCAAATGCGGATAGCTAATCTTCCCAGCGTCGTTTGTTAAGGAGGCTGCCTTTTCCATTGTATGTTCATGGCATCTTTGTAAAAAAGCCATGTGACTGTAGCTGTGTGACTTTATATTTGGGTCCTCTATTCGATTCCACTGATCGATGTGTCTGTTTAAAGGCTAGTTAGTGGCTTCCTGTTTTGGTCGCTGTGGCTATGTACTATAACTTGAAATCAGGGATGGTGATACTTCCAGAATTATTCTTTTTACTTAGGATTGCTTTGGTTATCTGGGTTTTTGAACTTTCATATGGATTCCAAGGTGATTTTTTTTTTTTTTCTTTTTCTGTGAAGACTGGCCTGGTGATTCTGTGGAGAGTGCATTGAATCTGTAGGTTGCTTTTGTAGTAAGTCATTTTCTGTACATGGGAGAGATTTCCATCTCTTCTGTGTTCTTTCATCAGTTTTTAAAAGTTTTCATTTTAGAGGTCTTTCACTACATTTGTTAAAGGTAGTGTATTCTTGTGTATTTTTTTGAAACTATTGTAATGGTATCGTTTTCCTGATTTCTTTTTCAATATGTTTGTTAGTGGTAGTTAGGAAAGACTACTGATTTTTATGTTAATTTTATATCCTGTCACATCTCTGAAAGTGTTTATCAGATCTAAAGATTTTTTGCTGCAGTACTTGGGGTCTCATATTCAGAATCCTATCATTTGCAAATAAAAATACTTTGATTTCTTCCTTTCTTATTTGTATTCCTTTTAATTGCTTCTCTTGTCTTATTGCTCTAGCTAAGACTTCAAGCACTTTATGAATAAGAATGGAGAAATGGATTCTTCTTGTGTCTAGTTTTAGAAGTGCTTTGGGGTTTTCCTTCTTTAATTATTGACTATAGGTTTGCCATACATAGCCTCTACTATATTGACATAGTCTCTTCAAGTCTTTTATCAAGAAAAGATACAGGATTTTGTCAAAATCCTTTTTTGTATCTATTGAGTTCATCATGTGATTTCTGTCCTGGAGTCAATTTGTGTAATGAATTACATTTAATGATTTATGCATGAACCATCCCTACATGTCTGGAAAGAAATACATATCATTATGGTGAATGATCTTTTTGATGTGTTCTTGAATTCAGCTTGCAAATATTTTATTGAGAAATTTTACATTTATGTTTATTAGGGAGATTGCTTTATAATTTCCTTTTATGTGTGTTTTCATCTGGTTTTGCTATCAGAGTAATACTGATCTTTTAAAAAGATTTTGTTAGCATTCCTTATTTTTTCCATTTTATGGAATACTTTGATAAGCATTAATGTTAGTCCTTAAAAGGTCTGGTTCAATTCAGCAGTGAATCCATGTTGGCTTGGGCTTTTTCAGTTGGGAGATTTTTAAAAACAACTGCTTCAGCCATGAGCATTGGCTTTGTTCACAGTGCCACATGTGGGTTCCTTCCCAAAGAGTCAGCTTTAAGTTCAATTATACAGATGTTGTTTACCTCCAAGATAAAAGTGCCACTACCACACCAATAAAGTTTGCTGTGTTGGTAATTGGTGTGCTCTTGGGATTTAAAGCTGGGGTCAGACCACTGATTGACTTTGTTCCCGTAGCAGCTGGCATAGTATCCTTTAGAACCATGGGAGTTAATCTTTCGGGACGAGGCTTCCAGGTCAGTTCCAGATCCATTGCTTCAAGTCCTGCATGAAAAGTATGTCCTGTCTTCAGAAATAGGGTCTTATCTTCAAGTTCAGGGAGGTAATCAAGGGGTGTGGCAATGACCTGTGTTAATTTGGGAGTCTTTTGAACTATCCTGATCAATTATGGGAAAGGAGGTTTCTCTTATCTATCAGTGTGTTTCTTGTTATTTAGACTTCAAGTATACATGTGCACTCATGTTCAAATATCATTTTTTCAGTGGGCTTTTGAACTATTACATTTCCCTCTGGTTTTTCATACCACCTAAGCATTATTTATGTTCGTTCTCTCTCTCTCTCTCTCTCTCTCTCTCTCTCTCTCTCTCTGTCCCAGTCTAAACCTTTCCCTTTTTCTCTCCAGCTAAATTACTCCCATTTTTCCTGTCTCCTCCTGATAAGACCTGTCTCCTAGTCTCCCCTCTTGGCCTCATTCTTTCCCCGTAGTTCCATGATATCTGTCCCTCATCCCTTCCTGATTATACACTCCCATTTCCCCATCTCCTGCTTAGTAACATCTGTCTCCTACTATCCCCATCTCTCAGGCTCTTTCTTTCCCTTTCCCTTCATGGTTGCTTTCCATTTTCCAGGGTCCTGTGGTTACATTAGGAGATATACTGACATAGAAGGATCCACAGATGGGAGCCTGTACTGCTGTGCTTCCTATAACAGTTTTTAGTTCATCTTTCTATACTGCTGAGTAGAATTCCATTGTGAGGTCATAGATCTTAGAGAAAACCCCACATTTGTCACATCCCTAGACAGACAATTTCTACTGCATGCTAAATACAGATCCTTATATTTATAGACAACTATACCGGTCATCACACATCAAAGAAGGTTCTGTTTGCAACAGATGACAACTATTAGAGAGTTGCACAACTGGTCACACAGAGAATAATTGTCGGTGAGATGCCCAACCCTAAGAGACACATCTACAATGGAACAGGGGTAGAGAGAATACTGATGGATCTCTCAACTCTCACCAGTGAAGCTTCCTCATTCAACTAAGTGAAATGCACACAGGAAGCCACAACTGGGTATTTCAGAGAACAGGAGACTACAGAGTGTGTGTCCCTGGCTAGGACTTGTACATGAAACCTCACTCACCCATGGCTCAGGAACCATTGTGGAAGAGGGCATGGAACGATTATAAGAGCCAGGGCTGGTCCATGAGGAAACAGAGCCGACCAGGCTTCCGGGAACTTTCTCATAAGAACTGACAGCACTGGTGACAGTGTGGACAAGACCCATGCAAAGTCAATCCAGCCAAAACCCAGGATAGAACTGGGGGAATGGGTGGGGGGGCCCCAACCTTAGCTGAGGAACTATTGGCAGGTGATCGCTGCTGGGTGAGAGACTGTTGGTCTTCTTTAAGGGAATGGTGCAAGATAGGCTGAAAAGGCCCCAGCAGATGAACTAACACCAAGGAAAATCCGGGTACACAGACTTGACTTCATAGGCCTTAACATATATGATAGAATGCATGAAATTGTGTGGGCAGGTTATAGGGAGTGCAGAGAGGGGAGGGGTCTAAATATGATTAAGATATATTATATGAAACACACAAATTAAAAAGTATATACATTGAAAATATACTGCTTCAATCTTGTTACTTGTCCCAAATTGGTTTAACTTGTTTATCTCATTTGGTTTAATTTAAGTAGGTCACCTGCATCTAGAAATTCATGTATTTCTTCTTGATTTTTAAAAATTTAGTGGAATATAAATCTTCAAGGTAATTTTAACAATATTCTGAACATCATTTGATATCCATTGTAATGACTTCCATTTCATCTCTAATTTTGTTAATTTGGGTCTTCTCTCTCTTTTGATTAGTTTGCTAAGGGTTTGTCAGAGTTGTTTTTCTTTTCAAAGAACCAAGTTTTTGCTTCATTGATTCTTTGAGTTTTTGGCTTCCATTTCATTAATTCCTGCTGTGATCTTAATTGTTTCTTTCTGTCTACTGATTCTGAGCTTGGCTTGTTCTTGTTTTTCCAAGACCCTAAGGTGAATAAATCATTTATTTGAGATTGCTCTGATTTTTCAATGTAGGCACTTGAAGCTACAAAGTCCCCCTTAGGACTGCTTTTCCTGTAATCTGCAGGTTTTAGTAAGTTGTGTTAAATTTCATTTTAATCATTTTTATTTCCTTGATTCATCATCTAGTAGTGAATCCTTCATTCATCATCTAGTAGTGTATTTAATCTCCCTGAGTTTGGTGTGTGTCCCATGGTTCCTCTTGCTGTTGATTTCTAGATTCTTTCCCCTCTGGTCAGATAGAATATAAGAACAAATTTCGGTTTTCCCCTATATTTGTTAATGCCTATATTGTGTCCTATTGTGTGATTTCTTTTAGAGACTGTTCTATGGGCTCCTTAGAAGAATGTGTCTGGATGGAATTTTCTATAGACATCTGTGAGGCCCATTTGATCTCTGAGGTCATTTAACTCAGTTGTTTCTCTGCTTTTTTGTTGTTGTTGGGTGACCTAGCTATTGGTGACAATGGGTTATTGAAGTTACCTAGTACTATTTTGTTGTGATTGGTCTGTGTTTTAGATTCTAGGTGCAAATATGTTTAAAAGGATGTCTTCTTGAAGTCCTTTAGATCGTTGTTCATTATGGGGAGTTTTTTCTCCTTTTTCTCCTACAGTTATTACAGATAGTATTGCTATATGTAGACTTAGCTGGCATTTGTTGGCTTTAACACCTTGAACTATATAATTCTAAGCCTTTCTGGCTTTTACAATATCTCTTAAGAAATCTGCTGTTATTCATGTAATGGGCCTACCTTTATATTATGAGATTTGCAGACTTCAACATACTTTTTTGGACTACAAAATATGATATGGGAAGGATTTGATTTCTTTTGGGGGGGAATCTTGTCTGTTTGGACTTCTAAATGTGTCTATACTTATATGATATGCATCTCTCTCTAGATTTTTAAAAAGTTCTTCTCTGAGTGGTAAAAAAAAGCAGTCAGTAGTCAGCCATCTTTGTCCTGTCTTGGTGTGGGACCAAATGGAAGCATTTCATTTTCATGTTTCATTGGATTTTACCATTATGTAAGTTATTAAGTTTAAAAAAATTTTTAACATATGAAGTTTTAATGTTTTAAGTACATGTAATTTCTTGTAACATTTCAATAAGATATTTTTATATCTTTAAAAAAAATTTCTATGAAGATACAACAAAGGAAAAAATAACTTAGGCCCATATCCTTCATGAACATAGATGCAAAGATACTCGACAAAATATTTGCAAACTGCAAACAGATGCACATCAAAAAGATCATCCACCATGATTAGGAAGGCTTTATTCCAAAGATGCAGGGATGGTTCAATAAAACACAAATGGACTCAAAAGCAAAAATCACATGGTCATCTCAATAGATGCAGAAAAGGCCTTTGACAAAATCCAACTAAAATCTGGAAACAGACAGGGTTGCCCACCATCTCCACTCTTTTTAATATAGTGCTTGAAACCCTTGTAAGAGCAATAAGATAAGAGAAGGAATTAAAGGAGTATTAATTGAAAAAGAAGTAAATTATCTCTATTTGCAAACAATACGACATTATACATAAGAGATCCAAAAATTCCACCAGAAAACTAGAAATGATGAATACTTTAAGTTAAGTGACAGGTTACAAAACCAACTTACAAAATTCAGTAGCCTTTCTATATACTAATAACAAGCAATCAGAGAAAGCATACGAAGAAACCCATTCATAAAAACCTAAAAAATTAAAACATTTGGGCTGGAGAGATGGCTCAGCGGTTAAGAGCACCGACTGCTCTTGCAGAGGACCCGGGTTTGATTCCCAGCATCCACATGGCAGCTAAGAACCATCTTTAACTCCAGTTCCAGGGGAATACAACACCCTCTTCTGACCTCCGCAGCATTGCATGACATGGGTGCACCAACCTACATGCACACAGTACATTCATACACATAAGAAATAATAAATAAATAAAAGAAAAAAAAAGAAAAAAAAAGAAAAAATTAAAACATTTAAGAATAAACCCAGCCAAAACCGATAAAGATATCTACCATGAAAATATCAAATCTTTACAAAAAGAAATAGAGGAAGACACTAGGTAAAATCTACCATACTCGTGGATAGGTAGAATCAATATTATGAAAATGACCATCTTAAGAAAATAATCTTTGGGGGCTGGAGAGATGGCCTAGCGGTTAAGAGCGCTGACCGCTCTTGCAGAGGACCTGGGATCGATCCCCAGCACCCACATGGCGGCTGAGAACCGTCTGTAACTCCAATTCCAGGAGAACTCCAGTTCCAGGGGAATCCAGCACCCTCTTCTGACTTCCGCAGCATTGCATGACATGAGTGCACAAACCTACATGCAGACAGTACATTCATATACATAAATAAATAAATAAATAAATAAAATAAAAAATGAAAATAATCTTTGATTCAATGCAATGCCAACCCAAATACCCACAAAATTCTTCACAAAGATAGAAAAACATAATCCAAAATTCATATGGAATCACAAAAGACCCCCAAATAGCCAAAGCAATCTAGGGCAAAAAAAAAAAAATCCCATCAACATTGGGGGCATCACTATACCAGATCTCAGATTATATTACAGAACTATAATCATAAAAACAGCATGGTACTGGCACAAAAATAGACATGTAGATCAATGGGACACAAAAGGCCACCCAAACATGAGTACATACAATTTCAGTCACCTGTAGAAGAATGAAATGGGACCCTTATCTTTCACCCTGTACAAAAGTCAACTCCAAATGTATTGAAGACCTCAATATAAAACCTGAAACTCTGAAACTGCTAGAAGAAAACATGGGCAGTACCCTCTAAGATGTAGGCCTAAGAAAGGACTTTCTTAACTGCACACCAGATACTCAGGCATTAAGGTCAATGATCAATAAGTGAGACCTCATCAAGCTACAAATCTCCTGTACAGCAAAAGAAACAACCAAGGAAATGAAGAGGAAACCCACTCAGTGAGAGAAAAACTACCAGCTATGCATCTGACAGAGGATTAATATCTAGACAAAGAACTCAGAAAACAAAGAAGCAAGAACATAAATGACCCAATAAAAAGATGGGCTGTAGACCTGAATGGAGCATTCTCAAATGAATAAATAAAAATGGCTAACCTTAAAAACAGCTCAACATCCTTAGTAATTGGAGAAATGCAGATAACCACTTTAAGATTCCATCTTACCCCAGACTAGCTAAGATCAAGGAAATGAGGGCCACCAAATGTTGGTGAGGATGTGGAGAAAGGGGAGCACTCAGTCTCTACTGGTTAGAATTTAGTAGTGCAGCCACTATGGAAGACAGTGTGGAGAACTCTCAAAAAAATAAAAATGAACCTACCATATGACCAAGTTATACCACTCCCTAGCATATACCCCAAGGACTCATCATATGGTAGAGATACCTGCACATCCATTTTTGTTGCTGCTCTTTTCACAATAGGTAAGAAATGGAAACAACCTAAATGTCCCTCAGCTGACAAATAGATAATGAAAATGTGGTACATCTACAGAATGTAGTGCTACTCAGCAGTAAGAAAAGATGAAATTCTGAAAGTCACAGGTAAATGGATGGAACTAGAGAGTGTTAAACTAAGTGAAGTAACATAAAGGCAGAAAAGCAAGTGCCGTACGTTCTCCCTCATTTGTGGACTGCAGCACCAATCCCCTATATGTGAGTACATATTCTGATGTAACACCGGGATCTGAGAAAGTAGAAAGAACCTGAAAGGGAGAGAGTAGGAAACAGATGTTAATGGGGGAAGGTGGGGAGGAGAGAGGGATACAAGGTAGGGGGAGGAAACTCAGAACGGGGAGGGTAGGGAGGATAGGGGTACTGTGGTGGGGGAGGAAGAGGGAGATGGGAAGGGAAGAAGAAAGCATAGAGATGAATGGATCAGGGTGGCTGTGGAACACAGTGTTATGTGATGCCCCCGAGGCCCCATGAAAAGTACATATCTGACCAAAGTACACACGTGTTCCCGGGGGTTGTATGACAAGAAGCACAGTGCCAAAGAGAAGAGACTTCTCTTTGAGTAGTTGGTAAGAATGAGCCAAGAAACTCTCAAAATAACACAGGCTAGTGCCAAAGCTCTTGATTATCTCCCAGAAGTAGAAAATAAGACCCTACTGCTCAAGACAGGATGTATTTCAGAAACAAGACTTGGAGCAATGGGGCAGGAACTGACCTGGAAGCCTTCTACCTAGATGATAATATGCATCCTACTAAGGGAGAAATCAATCAATGGTCCAACCCAGAACTAAAGTCTAATAACTATAATGGAACCTGCACAGCAAACTACCTCTATTGGTGCAGTAGTGGCGCTCTTATCTGTGGGCTAATTAATGGCTATCTAATTGGACTTAAAACTCTCTCAATTCAAGTGAAATCATGGGTGACATTGTAAACTCAACCAAGTGCATATGGCTGGAAAGGACATAGACCCGAGAGAAAATGCTATCTCTGTCATATCTCTAGACAAATGAAATTTCTTACTATACCCTAAATATGGAATCATATTTACAGACAAGCACAGCATACACCACTCATCAAAGAAGCTTCCCTTTGCAACAAATTGAGGCTGCTGAAGAATCTCTCAACTGGTCAGACACAGAAAATATACATCTGAAAGATGCCCATTCCTTGGAGACACATCTACAGTTGAACCTTTACACTTAAGACTCATGGAACACAGCAGAATGAGGGACAGAGAGAAAACGAGTGCTTCCCTCAAGTCTCGCCAGTGAAGCCGCCTTATACAACAGAGTGCAGTGCACACAGACAGCTACCACTGGCCAAGATTCAAAGAGTGGGAGACTCCAGAGTGTGTATCCCTGGATAGGACTCCTATATTAAACCTCACCCACCCGCGGCTCAGGGATCATTGTGGCAGTGGGGGCAGGAAGATTCTAAGAGCCAGGACAGTGCATGGATGTCGGGAGGCAGAGGCTTTCAGGCCACTGGAAGCTTGCACGTGTGAACTCGTGCCAACTCAGACAAGGTCCCAGAGTGGAACAAGAGAAATGAGTGGTGGGCCGGCTCTGGACTGAGAACTACTGGAGACTGACTGCTGCTGGGTGAGGGAGAGTGTGCTTTGCCAATTCTAGATGTGCTAACCAGACTCTAGTGGGTGAATTTGCACAGAAGGATATCTGGGCTCAAGAGTTTGACTGGATAGGACTTAACGTACATGGTGTAAGGCATGAGTTCTGACGGAGGTTTGGGAAATGGAGAGGGGCCCTAAATTTGATTGTGAACAATTGTATGAAATGTACAAATGCTCAATAAATTAAAAAAAATATCAGTAGCCTTCCTATATACCAATGACAAACACACTGAAAAAGAAATCAGTGAAATAATCCCATTACCATAGTGGCAAAAGTACCTGAGAATAAATCTAGCCAAGAAAATGGAAGACCTCTATAATGAAAAGTGTTAAGACACTGAAGAAAGAAATTGACGATGACAGAAGATGACACTAGATGGAAAGGATCCCCCATGCTCGTGGACTAGAAGAATCAATATTGTGAAAATGTCACCCTACCCAAAGCAGTCGACAGACTCAGTGCAATCCCAGTCAAGATTCCAGAGACATTCTTAGCATGGAAGGTGTAACGCATGAATTCTGATGAGGGGTTGGGGACATGGAAGAGGGGTCGAAATTTGATTATGAAATGTACAAATTCTCAATAAAAAAGGAGCGCCGACGCTCTTGCAGAGGATCCGGTTTCGATCCCCAGCACCCACATGGCAGCCGAAGGCCATCTGAAACTCCAATTCCAGGAGAACTCCAGTTCCAGGGGAATCTGAGACCCTCTTCTGACCTCCGCGGCATTGCACGACACAGGTGCACAAACTTGCATGCAGACAGTACATTCATACACATACAGAAATAAATAAAATTATATAAAAAAAATGCTCCGCAATGACTTTAATGAAGATATTTTCTCCTTCTGTTCATTTGACTCATAGATTTGGTCTTTTCATAGTGTCCCATTGAGTTTATATGTTTTTTTTTATTTTATTTTGTCACTGTCCAAATGTTCCAATTAATCTAGCTTGTCTTCGAGTCCTTCTATTCTTTCCTTCCTTTGATCCATTCCCTTGGTTAGGTTTTCTGCGGAGCTTTTAATTTGACTTGCTGAACTTTCCATTTTCATTGTTTCAGTTTTACTTTTCTGACCAGTGTTTCTCTCTTTACTGAATTTCACTCACATCCCATGTTGACTTCCTTATTTCCTTCAGCTTTCTGCGTTCTCTTGGAATTCATTTGAGTAAACTTATGGGCAGATGGCTCACTGGTTAAAGTGCTTGCTGTATAAGTGTGACAACCACAGTTCAGATTTCCAGGACCCACACCCTTGTTGTTGGGTGGACACGGCAGCCTGCTACAACCCAGCCTCAGAATGTAGAGATGGGATCACTAGAAAGAGCTTGCTAGTGAGACTAGCCATGTGGGCAGGCTCGATCAAGAGTGCCTGCCTTAATGAATATGATGGAAGAATAATCAAAGATGATTCCCAATATCAGCCTCAGACCTCCAGATGCACACAAAACACGTGTTCCCACACTTGTAAACATGCATACGCACAGATGCAGACAAAACTAATTGAAGAGTCAGACTGTTTAATTCAGATAGTTGTGATTTGGGCATACAAATTCCATAGAACTCTGTGGACTCCACACACACATGAAAATGGGAAAAGAGGCTAATTTGCATCCTCTCTGATGTCTTTGAACATACTTATAATGATTTAAAATTCTTTGTCTGGGATTTTATCTTATTCCCACTCATTAGAGGTCCTTGCTGTGGGGTTGGTGATTTGGGGAAGAGCCTGTTGTCTTGATTTTTCATGTTTCTTGTGCTTTGGTCTTGGGTCTTGTTCTACTGGGGTTAGGTTGTTGGTTTTTTAAAAGTAATTCTTATTCTTTCAGTGGAATGTTTGCAATGCTCAAGAGGGAACAGGTTGGTGTGGAGTTGAGGTGTTATGCTTTTTCCTGAAAGAATGAGGTCTAGTTCAAAGAGTAAGCCTACTCACAAAATACCATAATAATTGAGTAAAAAGCATCTCTCCTTAAACACTGATCCTTTGTGGAAGTCAAAGATCAGTGATAGTACCGTGTCCACTAAGACACTATTAGTTCCTGTGGGTACAAATGGAAAGTAAAAAAGAAGGCAGAGTAAAACTAGTGATTAATTAGTGTTGTGTTAAAGAGAAAAGACAGAGGAGGGAAAAGAAAACCGAAGGGGAAACAATAAGGACAAGGTGGACAAGGCAGAAGGAAAGAAAATCACAAAGAAATGCTATCAGATAACCTAAAACACTCTCAGGAGGCTGAGACACAGCAATCACACAAACCAGGCCAGTCAAGTTCTTGACGTACTTGCCAAGATAACTAAAAAAATAATAAAAAGCAAAAATAAAAAGTCAGTGGATAAAGCCGATCCCAGAAGCCCTAGCTATTAAATAAAAATCCTAATGCCACTGCGGAATCTCCCTGTGGGCTGTTGGTTAGAGAGGTCCTTGAGGCTCCTTAAATAGTGCAGGCACTTGCTACTGCTGCTGGTGGCTCACCAGAAGAGGATGACAAGAACCTCATGCTGCACACAGCTCATGTTCTGTTCTTGGAACACAGAGAAATCAAGGAAGAACTGGGCTGGAGGCTTCTTGTCTGCTGGCTTCCCCTTCATCATGCTGGAAGGTACCATGCAGCCTGCTGGGAGAATGGCCATCACCAGTCTGACTCAGCTGCGGTTCCTACATGCTGCACTACTGACCCAACAGGCAAGATGTGCCTGCTAGTGCAATAGTGGTAAATCTGTTATGGGGATAACCTACCACTCTGTGATTGTACTTGAGCACTGTTCTACTGGAAAGAATTTATATCTGGTAGTGTAAATCCAGTCAAAATACTGGAGAGGTATAAGCCTTAGTGAAAAAGCTGCCATTTTGCTTAATGAAATGTGCCCATCAGATTGACTATTGATTGACTATGTTTTTGCCATGTTCGTGGTGTTGTCAGCTTTGGTCAGAGAAGCTTCTTTTTGCAAGTGGCAGTAGTAACTGCCAAGACTCTTAACCAACTGGTCAAATAAGATAAGAATAAGTGATCTTTGAATGCTCAGCTGTAAATGGAACATCTGTATCATTCCTTCAAGGCTCAGGGAACATCACAGATGAGGGGGGTGGAAGGAACATAAAAGCTGGAGGAAATGGGGGTGTGGTGTGTAATGCTGGCATTTGGGCAGGACTCAGCCATTGCAGCTCTGAACTCAGAGTGCTTATGATTACCTGCATAAGATCTACACAAGATTGGGCCTGCCAATATCCTGTTGTGGGGCAGGGAAGAGTTCACACAATGCCACTTCTCCTTGAGGATTTATATGCAGTTGAGGTTTGCTGGGTATAGGGGAGATATTTTCTTCAATGGTATAAACATTGGTTAAGTTGCCTGTGCACCTGTAAAAACCCCTCAGCCGTAACTCTGGAAGCAAGCCTTAAGGACACTCATTGGGTCACTAAACATACATAAAAGTAGAAAGGGGACTAGTTGAGAAGAGGAAGGAATCAGAGGAGAAGGCAGACAGGAGAGGGCATGAGTGTGATCAAAAGACATTAAAGCATTTATGAAAATGTCATAATGAACCCCATTATGTGTAATTAGTGTATATATATATATATATATATAATTAAAATATGTTTTAAGAGAGAAAAAAGAAGGAAGGTTGGCAGAGAGAGGAGAGACTCCAAGAAGACTCCTCTCCTCTCTGCAGTCCACTGGAAGAGCTGAGAAGTCCTTTGCGAGGTCAAGTCACACATGGTGGTCATACCTCAGGATCTGATTACAAATGGCGGTTGGGTCCCTGGGAGGTCCTTCCTGCCGTGTTACTAGACTTCTTGGAAAATGGGTCTGAGTTCTCCTGCAGACTCTGGCCCTGACCTTGTTTCTACCTCATTGAATAACTTTCTGATTCAAAGTTACTCCCCACCAGTTTGGAGGTATTCTGCTGGGCAGGTTTCAGTGTACAGTCCTGCGACATTTTCTCTGAGTTTCCGTAGAGTGCTGTCCACGGAGGGCCTGGGGTCACCAGGCTGTCCACTGAGCAGAGGCCTCTTTAAAGTGGTCTCACAGCTCATCTGGTGGACTGCAGAGAGGAGAGGAGTTTTCCCAGTCTCTCCTCTCTCTGTAATTTTCTCCTCCCTCATTTTTTTTCTTCAAATATCTGAAAGTGCAGTGCTGGTTTTCCGAGGCTCTGTGTCCTAAGCTGTGGTTCTACTGGGAGGGGAGAGCTCCTCTGAACCTTCCAACCTCACCAGCATAGACTCTGTTCTGTTTTGTAACGTTTTCTATTTCACTTTGCTTATTAAACTAGAGATCCGGGGCTGTCACCCACCCCTTCTGAGAGCTGTTATATAAGTTTCCCTGATGTATTCCCTGGAGATTCTAGTGGGCCGTGCCTGTGTGTTGTCTACCATCTTCCATGTCCTTCTTACCTGGCCATTCTTTAAGAGGGGAAGCAGTGATTCCTTGAGCAGATATATGGCAGACTCCCCTTCTGTGGACCTGTGTCCAGGGGAAGTAATATTTGAACTCATGGGACATGGAAAAGAGTTCTCCAGTGAAGAAAGTCTTGCTGAGATGCAGAGAACCATTACTTACAAGTAGAGGTTGGGTCATCTCCTGAGGAGAGCAAATATCAACCCTCAGAGTGTGGGCACTCCAATATTGTCTCAGGGCTGTGTGATAACGTGCTGTCTGTAGAAGCAGTGGTTCGGTTAAGGCATGGTGTCTCGTGACTCACTCATGGAAGGAGAGGATTAGCTCCCTTTACCTTATCTCAGAGTGCTTTATGGGGTTGTTAGAACAGCAGAGAAGAAGACTGAGTGTTTTGAGGTTGCAATTCTAGCTGTAGGACTTGCTGGTTCTGGACTCTGAGGAAGTAACATGTAGATGATAATGATGGTAGCCATGTCCCAAGAATGCTATGATTGTGATGCAATCCATACAAAGTTCTTGGTACAATGCCTAGTGTAGAATAAATATGAAGCAAATGCCAGAAATTCCTATGTGTCCCCCTGTCTCCTGGAGCTGTGTGTGCTCTAGGCTCAGATAGTGATACAATGTCTTGCTAGTTAATACACAAGTAAGAGACAGGTTGAGGTAGGCTGTGATATCTTAAGGTTTTTGTAGATGTGTAACTGGCACACATAGTCTCCTTTTATTCTTCTCTCCCATCCTCCTGCCTGGCGGATTAAATGGCAGGAGGAGTTTTTGGCATTTTCTCAGTCTGTGACACAGTTGGAACTAGGTAGGGGTCAGAGGAGGCGTGAGGGACTGAATGCCTGTAGGGAAAAGCAAAAGCCCAAAGAACGGGACTCGTGAGTGTTCTTTGGTATACGAAGAGAGGATGATGCTTGTAGAGAATACTTGTCCCTGTGTTAGGCATTTGGAAGCAGCCTGTCTCTGTAGAAACAATATTCAAAGGAACAACACTTAGAGGCTTCCTGCCTCTTCTAGGGAAGCCCTCAGGTCCTATCACCTTCAAGTTTTACAAAGCAGTAGGCTCTGCAACCTGTAACTGAGGCAAGTCTCTGGACAGAACTGTGCCTTTCATAAAGATATATTGGCATGTTGGCCTGGAGTTAGTGGATGTTTTTCTTCTCTACGTTCCTCTGGATCTGTACAAGGATTTCTTTTGGGAGTGAATCTAGGGTTAGTTACAAAGAACACCATGTAGGAGCTGAGCGACTATCAGTTCAGTTATTGGCTATGCATCGCTTTCTTTCACACTGAGGGGGAAACTGAGTTAACACAGGGAAAAGTGCAATTAAAAGAACTAGTTAACAGGGACAGAGGAAGGAAGCTAGAGGGAAAGTAGACCGTGTTTGCAGTCACTTAGATGGTGGCAGAAGCAAGAGAAGGGCAAGCGAGACAGAGGGGCGAGAGCAATGGCAAGAGACAGGAGTTCCTCAGCCCAGGGGCTTCTCGGAAGCACTGTTGCTATTTATTTTCTCCAAGTCCTGTGTTTAAGGAGTGATGAAAAACAACCCATGGCCCAAGCACAACCGTCCCATATGAGAGACTATTAAGATAAAGTCCCGCATAAGTGGCCCTAATAAAAGAAATTTATCACAAGACATGGGGACGAAGGTGTCTTTATTCACTAGGTGAATAGCACCAGGCATTGTCAACGTAGCTTTTCACAGCTCAGAAATTATCATTCATTCTCCAAATTACCAACTGCACAAAAATTACTAAATGGTGCGTTATCACTCCCTCTCAGCGAGAGAATGACTTTGTTTAGTGCCTGATTACAAATGGCTTTGCTGTGATTATCATCAATAAATCACAGGTAAGTGCATCCTTGGCTGGACCCACTGCAGAAAGACTATGAGCGACTGGGAAAAGGAAGAACAAAAAGCTGGCGATAGCTAACACTTCTGAGAGTGCTGGACGTTTAGGGCTTATTTTCCTAGGGCCTCTGGGTATATTTCAAAGGTCACCATTCATGGTGTCCATTTAAAGAAGGTGGAAAGTTCTGCAGTGGCTCGACGGTGTAACTTCAGTCTTGTTTGTGCAAGAGAAAGAGTGCACAGAGCGCACAAGGTAGTCAGTGTCCCTGTCATTGCTGAAGGAGGTGAAGTGGTGGTGCATCCAATAACTGATCTGATATTCTATCTGCGCCTGCGTGGCATTCGTGGTAACTAGCCTTAGATTCACCCCCGAAAGAAATCCTTGTAGATAGTCAGAGGAACCTGGGGAGGGACTTGTCAGAGTGAGACAAGTGGAAGATGGGAGGGGAATAGAATGAGAAGAGGGAGGAGGAGACAAAGAGAAGGGGAGGATGGGGGGGTAGAGAGGAGCACCCACATATAGCCTGTTACATATCACACCTCGGTCGGCCCATTGTACCCACCACAGGGCACCCTCTCAGGACCCCCTGAAGCAGCTCATACTCATTCCCTACTAACTAGCCCATTAGTTTCTTTTGCTTGTCTCCTGAGCTCTGCAGTTCTCTTACCAGACCCCAGCCTGGGGGTGTCTCCTTCCTTGTTACAGTCTCCTGTGACTTTTCTTTCTCTTGTGTAGTGATTCCAGGCCCTCCATTCTTCAGCCCCCTCCCCTCCCTCACATTTTTTTCTTCAGGCTCTTTAGTAAGCTGGTGAGATTCATGTGGCCCCAAGAAATCCCAGAGGTCCAGTAAATAGGGAGTTTCCCATGGAATTGGGCACGCAATTGAGTTAGTTGTAAATCTAACCCCCAAACACCTATGGGTGAGCACAGGGCATTTTTGTCTGAATAAACACAGTTGGAGAGTCATCTATACAAACTCAGGCAAAGAGCAATGCCGATAAACAGACAACAGAGGTCTGGGAGTGGCTTCTGTGGATCTAGTGGCACAGAGAGGAATGAAGCATGCACACTGTCAGTATTCTGGCTTCCTAAGGGCAGGAGGAAAAGCTTGCACAAAAGCAAAGAAAGAGCTTTTTTACACAGGCCAGGCCCGCCTGCCCAGGATGACGTGGCCCACAATGCACAGGGCCCAGCCCCATCAGTCACCAATCAAGACAATCCAGATGAGAAGTCCTCTCCTCAGATCCCTCTAGGTTGTGTCAAGATGACAATAAAGACTAACTAGCAAAGAGAATTTTAGACTCACAAAGTGACACAAGTCCCAATAGGACACTTTATTGGAATAATGGAAATGACTGGAAGGAATTAAAACGGGATGAATCCTTCGCTTTCTGACCTGGGTCTGTGGTAGTCCTGGCAACTCAAGTACACGTTCAGGCACTGCCTTCCACTTAGTAAGTCCAGATCTTTCTGGAACATTCCCTACTTGTCTTACAGGATACACGTCCAAGGGTAGGATTCCACAGGGATGCCGTGCTGCACATTCTGTGTGGTTCTGTACCGTACACACGCTGCTGTGGGGCCTGGCTCAACCTGTGCTGCCAATGTTACCAACCAGGGTATTTTTCCTTCAATTATATGCAAACATTTATCCCTATCCTTTACTTCTAATTGCAGAAATTAGACAAAATAGAATTTTAACATCCTGATTTCTGAGAGTTTTGACTTGACTTATTAAAGTCAAGTGAGTCTAATTCTCTGAGAACTTTGAGGATTTAAATTTGATGGGTATTTAGGAGACAAATCCACAAGGGGAGAGAGAAAGATGGAGTGGGGGATCCAAGGCCCTGCAGAGTGACAGAAGGAAGGAATCAGGTTGTGAAAGAGAAACAAAGGCGGAGGGCCATAGAGAAATAAGCAGTACCTAAAGGAGTGGAGGGGGAGAAGGCAGAGACACTGAGAGAGACAAGGAGTCAAGAACAACTGGGGGGGGCAGAGGGAATGGGCAGGCGGCAAGTCTGCTGCCCTGTGAAGGGACATGGTCTGGAGATTAAGATCTCTATCAGAGCTTGTGGCTGGAGTGATTACAGTGCATTAGGGGCCTGTCAGTGTTGACAAACACTGTCCCAATTAGGAATTAGTTCCACAAGGCATCAGATAGCAGGGCTACTGTTGACCTGTAAATAGACTGGCCCTCCCCTTCCTTCTTGTTTATTCAAATAGACACCAGCTGTTTCTGGACTAGCCCAGAAAGCCCAGCACTCAATGGCTCTATAGCAGCCACTGGGGAACAGAAATGAATACCAATCATCCAGTGTCCTCACTTATTATCATTATTATTATTATTATTATTATTATTATTATTATTTGAATGCCAGTATTCTGGTAATGCACATACATTTCCTAAGTTTCAGGAGTTCTTTCTCTCCATACTTTGTCCAGCATTGACCCCACGGCCTGACTCGGCTCTTGTTCCAAGGACATGTAGGAACTGACTGGGGAGGCACTCAATTCACAGCAAGCAACTGGTAAACAATTCAAATTAATTTCTAGTGACTGGATCAAGAAGGCTGACTAAGCACACACTTCAGACTCATTTCTTGTAGAAAAGATGCATAGATCTGGGGTGGAGGAAGGGATGCAGTCTGAGAAGGAAATAAGAAGTAGCTTTGATACATGCAGTACTATGTGAGATGAAAGGTAGATAGAAGTAGATGCAAGCAGATCAGCGAGTAGAAGGAAGGGTTCTGCACAAAGGAAGGGTGCACTGACAAGGAGCAGGAAAGCTCAAGTGGCAAGTACCCAGCACAGGAGGGACTGCTGGGAAGCAGACAGAGTGACTAACTGGGGTCCAGGCTGGGAGCTTCACCAGACTCAAGAACATGCCAACTCTCTGAACTGGTGAGGCAGAATATAATATACAGGTGGAAGGGCTGGGCTCATTGAGGGAGGAAGTGTTAATAGGATATGCGGTCCACACAGCTTGCAGCTCTACAGAAAGCATGAGGCAGAGTTGGTAGACGCAAAGTTGCTTGCTCAAGGATGCCCTTGAAGATGATGGAGATCACTCCATCTCAAGCCATCATGAAAAGCTTATGGGGTATGAAGGGCTTTTATGGGACACAAAGTGAAACAATAGGCAGAACATCCCCGGTTGGGTGGGGGGGGTCTTCTCTCTAGAGCATCACCTCTTCCCTTTCTTGAAAGTCTATAGGGATCTGGACCTGCTGAGATGGCATTTGCAGCTTCTTTTTAGATGAACCAGTTCATAGAAAAAAGGAAGAGAGGAGGGGGGATGTTACAGACAATATTATGTGAAAACAATGGATACTAAAAGATTGGGGGTGGGCGTTGGAGAGAGGGCTCAGTGGTTAAGAGCACATGCTGCTCTTGCAGAGGACCCAGGACTGGTTCCCAGCACCCAGGTTGGGCGGTTCACACCCACCTGTAACTCCAGTTCCTAGGGTTTTGACAACCTCTTCTGGACTCCAGGGTACCTTTACTCACATGTACATAACCACACACACACACACACACACACACACACGCACACACACAAACACACACATGCACGCATGCAGGCATGCACACATGCACACATACATAAACATAATTAAAAACAAATCTTTAAAAACTTCAGTTTATCAACTCGCATCCTGATTCTCCTTCTCCAGAATAACCAATGTAACTGTATCTATTCTGAACATTTTTTTCTTCTTAAATATTGACAGAATTATCATGGTTTCTGCCTGTACAGTTTCAGTAGGGATACTGTTGATTTATTTAATGAATTCATTTCTATGTCTCTAGAGGAGGACACATTTATCATTTGGGGACTTTCATGTTTCTACAACAGTCTTTGGACTTGGACATCACAAATATAGGAAACACACAACAAAAAAGTCACAACACATTTGAGGAAATAAAAACTATGAAAAAGATGCACAAAACTCAATTGTGTCATGTGCTGATACCAGGAAATTAAACTAGTTAAAAACAAAAAGAAATAGTTATTAAAGTAAGCATAAGGAGGCCAGGTGTGGCAGCACATGCTCTTAGTCCCAGCATTGGAGAAGCAAAGGGAGATGTATCTCTGTGAGATGGAGGCCAACCTGGTCTACAAGAGTTCCAGACCAGCTGAGGTACAGGAAGACCCTGTCTTAACAATACCATAAAAGTGGGCTGGAGAGATGGCCTAGCAGTTAAGAGTGCCGAGTGTTCTTGCAGAGAACCCGGGTTCGATCCCCAGTACCCACATGGTGGCTGAGAACAGTCTTTAACTCCAGTTCCTCTTCTGACCCCCACAGCATTACATGACACAGGTGCCCAGACCTACATACAGACAATACATTCATATAAATAAATAAATAAATAAATAAATAAATAAATCCATCAAAGCATAACTAAAATCATTATCTATCTATCTATCTATCATCTATCTATCTGTCTGTCTGTCTCTCTCTCTCTCTTTCTGTGTGTGTGTGTGTGTGTGTGTGTGTGTGTGTATCTTTCACATAATGGAGACACTGGAATTTAAATTGGGTTTTGAAGTAAAACTTCAATTAACACTTTGAATAGCAGAATGGAAATGGTTAGAAGGCAAGTTAGAAGCTCAAGCTTGAATTTTCTCCTAGAGAGCAAAACAATAAGATATGTTTCACATGTCCTAATGCACATCTGATTAGAACTGGAGATAGGTCAAATAGAAACACAAAAATCAACGAATAACCTCAGAATCATAATGAGAAACTTTAAAAGAAATTTATTTATTTTATGTGCATGAGTGTATTGCTTGCATGTATCTAATTGCGCCTATGCTGTGCAGTGCCCACAGAGGACAGAAGAGGGTGTAGGATCCCCTGGAATTAGATTTATGGATGGTTGTTAGCTGCCATGTAGGTGCTGGGATGTAAAATTGGGTCTTCTGAGAGAACAGCTAGCACTCTTAACTGCTGTACCATCTCTCCAGCCTCCATAGTGAGAAATTTTAACTTACTACCCTTAAAATTATTTTTTTAATTTAAAAAAAATTTTATTTATTTATTTATTTATTTATTATTTTCTATGTGTATGAGTGTACTGTCTGCATGTAGGTTGGTACACTCGTGTCATGCAATGCCCTGGAGGTCAGAAGAGAGCATAGGATTCCCCTGTAACTGAAGTTAAAGATGGTTCTTAGCTGCCATGTGGGTGCTGGGAATCAAACCCGGGTCCTCCGCAAGAGCAATTGGCGCTCTTAACTGCTGAGCCATCTCTCCAGCCCAAAATTATTAACTATGACAGGGAAAAAATAAAATTAATTTGAAATGAATGAAAGGATGTAGAGAAGTTGACTAACAAAATTAATATATCACTAAATTGTCAAATATACTATTCACAAAAGTTGACCACTTTTTTTTAGGTTACAGAAGAAACAAATTCCAGAATGTAAATATCTTATTGTCTGAGCCTATGGATCACAAAGCAATAAAAGCCTAAACTGACAACCAAGTAAAGTACCCTTCTGAGTATGAGGTCTAAGGCATTTCCATGGATACAGGGGTGTCTACCCTGGGGCCCCTGGAATGCAAGGATTTCCAGGTAGCTATGAAGGAGCCTCAGGATGTTTGTAGAGGGCTGCATCATTTCACAATGTCAAAAGGCTGGACATCCCTGGGATCATGAGGCTTCTAATCTAATAAATGAATGGTTTAATCCCCTAATGGGTTTGAAATCTGAATAAACTAGTGTGACATGGGAGAACTGTAGAGGGTGGGGCCTATGGACGAAGTGGGTCCTTAGGGGTGTGTCCTTGGGGAACACACGAATCCCCTCCAGTGTTTCCGTTGCTGTTCGGCTTTGCTTCCTGTCTGCCATGATGTGAGCTGCTCTGTCACACTCTCTCAACCATGAACTGACACCTCTGAAATTACAAGCAAAATAAATCTTTCTTACCTTAAGTTGTTTTCATCAAGTATTTAATTACAGCAATGATAAAACTTACAGTAACTGTGTTTCTGAATAATTTTGTCCTTGAAAAAGAAGTAAAAAAATATTGTTATCAACCTTCAAAATCCAAAAGTTTATCACATTTTTCTTATCAAAGTGTATGGACTGACACAGACACAGGAGAACGCATGGGGGTTGCGGATTTACCAGAACACAAGCGATAGTGAAATAAATCAATTAAGCTTTCAGCTTAAGAAGCTAGAAAATTACTACCAAAAACGATTCTGAATAAAATAGAAAAGGAGAATGAGTAAAAATAAAAGCAGAAATAGTTAAATTATAATATCCAAATAAGAGTAGGTAAATACAATCAAAACCTGGCTCTTTGAAAACCATTTTAAAATGGACCAACATTTGGGAGACATAGTGAAAGTGGAAAAGAGAAAGAACCAATAACATGAATGTATAAGGGATATGAATACAGGCATAGAAGAGATGAAATTATAAAGGTTTATATAATAAATTGAATATGTAGAATTTTAAAATACTTATAATACTATGAGAAGCATTTACTTAGGAAACAGAAAATCTGACTAAAACAATAATTATAGAAGTTGAAGGACTTATAAAGTAATCATCTCTAAAACATGGAGATTTGACAGCATTTAGGATGAGCTTTACAGAACCGTGAAGGGACAGATAATTTTCATGTCACATAAACTGCTGCAAAATGGACGAAGAAAAAGCAGAGTTTGGGAGAAGCTACTCAGTCATTTTATGAGGCTATAGCAAGTCCAAATAACAATCATTCTTCAATTAAAGAAAACAAATTTCATATGTGAATTGCTCATGCATGTGAGTTTGGATAGAAAATACTATTACAAATATCTTTCTAGTAAACATTGCATGCTATTATGTTCACATATCCAAGATATTGTACAGCAAAACAATTGCAGAAAACTGTGCTTGATATAGTACAACTTTGCCTAACGAGAGGCACTACATTTGAATTTCGGGAAAAGTACTTAAGAAATTGTAATAGATATGTATGTATCTAAGTGCACCTATGCTATATACTGACTTTTTTCATTTTGTTCCCTTTGAATCTGTTTTTTTTTTTAAATGAATGTGTTTACTTTTAAACTTTTGAAAGTAAAAAAGAAAAACAGTGCTTTTGATTGATCTCTGATCTTAGCTCACGATTTTCACAACCCTCTGTAGGCCTTCAAGTTCCCTTGAGTTGAAGAAATGCGGGATCTCAAGGAGCAGATCCTGAGCCCTGAGTTGGAGACACACACTCCAGTCTACTGTGAGGGAATGTTGTCATCAAATCAGAGCTATCCAAAGAGAACAGGGATCTCCTCAGAAGGTCATGTTCCTACTTAGGCAGGAGCAGGTAAATATTTTAACTCCAGGGTCGTATTTTATTTCCTTTAACTTAAAAACGGGCTAATCTTTATAAGTTTGAAATCATTTTCTACAAATAGGTACATGAATATTTGAAGAAATTTGAAGTGCTATGAAAACCAGACACATTACCATTGAACATGTTAATCAATGGAAGCCTCAGTTCCTCATTTCTATTGGCACTTACAAGTTTTCAGAAACACATATTTATCATTACTTTAAAACCCTCAGGGCAAGCTCACTGGGTTAACAGGACAAATGCCTCTTTTTCTTACAGGAGCAAACAGAGTAGCGTTAATCCTACCACATTTCTCCAGTGGCACTTCATTAGTTTTGAGGGGGTCTCACTTTTGAGCAGCATCTTCAGTCTCAATGCAAAAACATCATCAATAAAATCAAATTCATCTGTCAGAAACGTAAAGGGTTAGGACATTGAAAATCTGCCGTTTGTTTGCTATTTCGATTCTCGTACCCTCCCACCCGGAAACATTTATTTGGGTGGCCCAGAGAGGTTGGCGTCTACATCCATCTCTTGGGGTGGTTTTTGTTCGTTTGTGTGTATTGGTTTTGTTGTGCTTTGCCACACGACCATTCGCTGTGTGCTTCTGAAGTCATCTGCCCTCCCGGGTCCTGTACTTGTGGCTATTCCCCAGTCAGGCGATGTTACCAGCAGATGAATCATTTATTTGACAAAGTTGCTAATAGTCTGGGAAACAGCAATAGGACTGGGGTAAATGGTTGAGTGCTGTTATTTGCCGGTTGTTTACATTAGACGCTAGAATAGCTCAAGGACCAACTGGCCTTAAGTGAATTATTGACACAGCCAGCCCCAGGCCTGTGGGAGATGCAATTAATGCATTAATCACTCGCAGCCCTAGCGCAGGCCCGCGTGTTAACACAGGGGATTTAGTAGCACTCCACTAAGTTGCTGATGAGGCCTGCGGCGGGTTGAAAACCCTTAGAATACAAATGTGACATCCCATGCCCCTTTATTTGTTAGTCAATAATCTGAATAACCCCAGTTTCGCAGCTTCTGTGTTGGATTTGCTGTCCCTTTCTCTCCGCCGCTAATCGTCAGCGAAGCGCGATAGGGTAGAGACTTTAACTTTGATTTGAGGCCTCTTCCCCCTCCCCCCAAATAAAAGCACAGGTTTTTATCCACATGCGTATATTGCATAGACATCAAAGAAAAAAAAAAGCCTCATGCATTTCCATTAAAGCCGTGCGGACCAGGGGGAGGCACCAAGCTGGGTGCGGGCTTTTGAGGCGGTGGAAATTGATAAGGTTCATCTGCATACAAAAGCCTGAATGGAGAGGCGGCCGGGTGAGCGAGGTCCGACACCCAGATGGATTTTTTAATTCTGGGGAAAATAACACCACGCTCACAAGTGATAACTGAGCCTTTCTTCCCAACTCAGACCAAAATATGATTTCCATTTGTGCATTGGAGGAGAAGAAAATTATACAGAATTTCATTCTGCAGTATAATAAGGCTTCACACTGAATAATGCTACCATAAGGCAGTGTAATTACTGAGGGGCAGAAAATACACTTTCAGTTTATATCTAATCACAATACCACATTGTCTGCTTGGGGAAAAAAAAATCTAGGGTGGGGGTGCAGCATGGTGCTGGACTGAGCTGGGCCTTCGGAGCTCCTTGCTCTGGGTCTTATCGGGATCCTGAGGAAGGTGGTTCCCAAGGCTGTGGCCTCTGTAGGGCAATGTGCATCACAGAGAAGGTGGGTTTCTCCCCTCTTGGGGGATATGTAGTTTCAGAGACACCGTGTTGCTTTTCTAACACGTGTTCCACCTCCACTGACCGGGGAAACCCTGGCTACTGTTCACAGCGAACAAGTTAGTATGTCTGAAGTCCCCGAAGGCAAGACTCTTTAAGGACTTAAAGCAAGAACCATCCAAATTATTATTACTGCTTGATTGGCCTGACTATTGAAATGGCCAAGGACAGGTTTAGGTATGTTTCTGAATGCTGACAATTTGAGGAGTATAATTTTCCTCCTTTTTCTTACCCATTTTAAAGTGTCTAGTTTATGAAATATTTGGAAGCAAACAAAATCCAGTGGAAAAACAATATTATTCTGTTAATATTTTGGTGGATTGCTCTTTCTGATACATGTACAATTTCATTTGCTTGCTTAAAAAAAAAAAAAAAACAAAACACAAAACCAAAACCCTCTTTTGTGGTGTTGGGGACTGAAATGCGCAGCTCCACTCATCCATACCCTCAACCCCACCTTTTTTTTTTTTTTTTTCTTGGTCTCATTTCATTCATCCTGAATAATAGCACCCAGTTTTCACAGAATTTATTCTCGCAGTCAACCTAGCAGTTCCCTTTACCTACACCTCGTCTAAGAACTCTGACAGACGCCAGAAACCACGGCTGGCCCTGCACCCCACTGTTTTTTCTATACGTATAAACTTACGAGAAAGGTTAACTTACGAACTCTACATAGTGAGAGACGAGCAACTGATAAAGTAAGTCAATTGTATAGCATACTGTAATAAAGTTATGTGCATGGGCTGTCTTAAAATGTCTTACTCTACTGGGGCTGGAGAGATGGCCTAGCGGTTAAGAGCACCGACTGCTCTTTCGGAGGACCCGGGTTCGATCTCCAGCACCCACATAGTAGCTGAGAACCGTCTTTGACTCCAGTTCCAGGGGAATCTAACACCCTCTTCTGACCTCCGCCACATTGCATGACACGGGTGCACAAACCTGCATGCAAACAGCACATTCATACACATAAAAAAATAAATAGATAAAATTAAAAAAAAATCTTGCTCTACTATCCTGCAACCTCAGCAAATGATTTTTTTTTCTTCATTACATTAAGAATCTTTTCATTTAAAGGAAGGATTTTCTTGTTTCTCTTTGGCACATCTGACTTGTCAGCAATATCAGGAACTGTTCCTCAGTAATGAAAAGGTTGGGGCTGGGGATATGGGCCAGGTGGTAGAGTACCTACTGTGTAGGCAAGATGAGTTCAGACGCCCAGCCAGGCATGGTTACTCAAACCTGTGACCCCAGCACCGTAGGGGCAGACAGAAAGATCTCCAGAGATCTGGCGAGACAGTTTTTTTTATGAGGGTACAGAGGTTTCTTTTTGGGTTCTCAGTCTCATTAATAAAAGAATTTTAAGATGGACTCCAAAGGAAGCTCAAGGACAATTTTATTACAATTTGAAAGTAAAACAACAGGGGCTAGAGAGATGGCCTAGCGGTTAAGAGCGCCGACTGCTCTTGCAGAGGACCCAGGTTAGATCCCCAGCACCCACATAGCAGCTGAGAACCCTCTGAAACTCCAATTCCAGGAGAACTCCAGTTCCAGGGGAATCCAGCACCCTCTTCTGACCTCTGTGGCACTGCACGACACAGGTGCATAGACCTACATGCAGACAATACATTCATACACATAGAAAATAAATAAAAAAATAAAAATTAAAAAAAAAAAAGAAACTAAAACAACAGAGCAGAGGAGCTGTAAATCTCAGGAGCTGCCACGACCAGGGGAAAGAGAAGAGGAAACAAGGAAGCCACGCCTGTTTGAGTTAGGATCACAGAAAGCAAGCATGTTTAACAATGGAGGACACGAACAGATGTAGGAAGGGAGGAAGGAAACCCTGGCTTCAGGGCATGAGTGGGAAAGCCCGTGGTTTCAGAGAAAGCATGTTCAACCTTTTGTCTAGTATTTTTAAAAAAAGATAAAGAACCTAGGCGTGGTGGTCGCACCCCTTTAATTCATGCATTTGGAGGCAGAGACAGGCAGACCTCTCTGAGATAACGAGTTCTAGGCCAGCTGGGTTAGATGCAGAACGTGTCTCAAAAAACAACAACAACAACAACAACAACAACAACAACAAAACCAGCTTCATGTGAGGCTGGTAAGGCTGTAGAAGTGAGTTCAGAAAGCACCCAGTCACGGCTTTTCTGTCGCAGGGCTGATTGCACACATGGTTGGAAAGACAAATAGAGATGGCTCATTCCTGACTTGGGGGCAAAGCACCCAGTTATTTACTATTAAATATGGCAGGTTTTTGTTGATCTTTACAATGAAAGAGATTCCTTAAAGTCCTAGACTTCAGAGAATTTTATTAGGGTGACATTAGTTCCAAAAGTGCTGGCTCTCTTAGACTCTTCTGATTTCACTGAGGGAGGACAGAGTGCTTCCTTACCAGGGACAGAGGTATGTGTGATCATGTTCAGAACATGAGCACTACAGGGGCCACCCTACTGTTTAGAGTGGGTGAAAACCCTGATGCCTTACATGGCTTTCGCTAATGCCACCATATCCTACATCATCACCCTTTCCACCTCTTGACAAGCAGAGAGGTTGGGAAATATCACCACAGCTTGGCAAGGGTAGAACTCCAGGATCCCACTTGGCCTCTGCTGATGGGCGCGAGGACAAGATTTTCTGCAATGTCTCACCAGAAGTTAGTGGTTTTACCTTAACTGGTTTATCTCTTGCTGTGCCACCCTTTTTCTGGTCTAGGATGCATTTTTGTTGCATCTGTTGTAATCTCTTGTTTACTGGATTCCTTAGTACATAATGAAATATATAAGGACAAAAAAAATCCATGGGGCTGGAGAGATGGCCTAGTGGTTAAGAGCGCCGACTGCTCTTGCAGAGGACCTGGGTTTAATCCCCAGCACCCACATGGCGGCTGAGAACCATCTTTAAGTCCAGTTCTAGGGGAATCCAACATCCTCTTCTGACCTCTGCGGCATTGCACAACATGAGTGCACAAACTGCATGCAGACAGTACATTCATACACATACGAAAATAAATTAAAAAAAAAGGAACAACAACAACAAAAAAATCCAGACAACTCCCCATCTTGGGTTCAAAGATCGCTAACCATTTCTTTTTTTCTCTTCTACATTTCAGAGCTACTTATATAGATTGCTTTATATAATATCCATATGTTTTTCTGTACTTAATAGAACAAAGAAAAGTGTATCTAATCTGTTTGCCCAGAAGTGTAAATACTGGTACATTTTACACTTGTCATGGTCAAATGGGTCATAGTGGTATATGGCTGTAATCCTAGCAATTCAGAGGCAGAGGCAGAGGATTAAAAATTCTGGGCCAATTTTGGCTACAAAGCAAGTTTCAGACCAGCTAGAGCCTGTGTCAAAAAACCCAAAGGCCAGCTTGCTTCTCCAGCACTGCTATTCTCTATGCCACTAGGTAGATCCTATTCATCCTAACCCCATATGTTGCCTGGATCTCAGTAACCTGCATCACCAGGTCGGCCCCACTTCTTCCTACCCCATAGACCACCAGCTTCCTCTGGTATGTCACTTCCCTGAGCCACCAGGTAAGCTTCTTCAGCTCTCAATACCAGTTTGATAGAAAAGAACAATGCCCAACTTTCTAACAACTTAGTCCTCTCTTGAACATTCTACACATCTCTACTGAAAAAAGGAAGGTGAGTTGAACAAAAGAAAGACTCAACCAATGAATTACTTCAGATGCACAAGTCTCAGCGCAGAAACAAAAGTTATACAAAAAAAAAAATGGCAAAATTTTCCTCCCTCCTTCCTTCAACGATCACTAATTTCACAATAATGACCCCAAATGAGAACAAACTGGAACAATTCCAGACAAAGAATTCAAAAGAATGGTTAGAACCATAGTCAAGCAACTCAAAGACGACAGGAATAAACTCCAGGAGAACCAGAGACAAAGAACTGAATGAAATGAGGAAGTTGATCCAATATATGGGAATAGATCTCAATGAAAAGACAGGAATGGCAAAGAAAACAAACAAAAGGTGTGCCTGGAACTTAAAACATACAGATACATGCCTATTAAATAAAGTCTCACCAATAGAATAGATTGTATAGAAAACAAAGTGTCAGGGCTAGAAGAAAAAGGAGAGGATTTGGATCATTCAGTAAAGGTTAATAATAAACTTTAACCCAGCGCTCAGGATCAGAGTCAGGCACATCTCCTGTGGGTTCAAGGGAGGCCCATCCCAGTCCTACAGAGCAAGCTCAGCCTGAGCTTGAAGACGGAAGGTAGACCCCATCTCAAAAAAAAAAAAAAAAAAAAAAAAACTTAAAAAATGTAAATAGAAGATGGGAGTACTTTGGGACACCAAGGAAAGATCTAATTTTCAGTTGTGGCATGGAAGGAGAACATCATACTGAAGGCATAGAGAATACTTTCAATAAAATCATAAAGAAAACTTCTCAAACCTAGAGAAAGAGATACCTATCCAGGTTAAGAAGCCCATAGAACATTAAATAGACAGCACCAGAAAAGAAAGTGCTCACAACATGCTATAGTTAAAAAACTAAAAATAATGAATAATTGAAAGCTGGGTATGGTGGCACATGCCTTTAATCCTAGCACTTGGGAGGCAGAGGCAGGCAGATCTTTGTGAGTTCAAGGCCAGCCTGGTCTACAGAGTGAGTTCCAGGACAGCTGGAGCTACAGGAAGACCTTATCTCAAAAGGCCAAAAAAAAGCTGCAAGAGAGATAACGGTCAACTCACCTACAAAGGCAGCTCCATCAGAGTACCACCTGACTATTCAATAGAAACTTTTAAAGCCAGAAGTGCCTGGAAAGATATAACCAAAAATTTAAAATATGACAACTGTCCACTCAGACTATTATATTGAGCAAAACTATCAATTTCAATCAAAGGAGGAATAAATTTTCTATGATAAAGACTGGCTTCAGGAAATTATTGCCAGAGGATACTCTAAGGAATCCTTTGGACTGAAGAAAGGCTAAACAGACTCAAGGGGCCACAGGAGATAAAAACTACCAGGTAAGTATGATGGGGGTGAGGATGCGGAAAGAAGGGGGTGGTGACCTCCAACTTAGTACTTGTCTATAAACAACAGAATAAAAAAAGAAATATTATGTAAGATAAATTGAATAGTTGCTTCTTTAATGCTTACTTCTTTGCTAAAATACTCAAGAGTGGGTTTCCTCAAATTGTTGCTCCTTTCTAGTGTCTGGCTAGCTCAGTGATGTCTACACTTTGGATGTTCACAAAATATTTCATAAATGAATAAGGAGACATTCCAGGTGCTGACTGCGGGATGCAGTCCTTGCCACCAGCTGGAACAGATGCCAGAATCCGCAAGGCCGCTAGCTTTCTGCAGAAGCCAGTGGAGCCCAGAGTCCTGAAGTCAGGGCACAGAACAAAGGGAAGCACATCACCAGGAATCTTCGGTGGCCACTCTACACCAAGGGGAAAAGAGACCCGGACAGAGCCACTCTGTCCATAGCTTTATGGATAACTATTCTCTCTGTTAATGCAATGGCACTCCAGAAAGTAAAGAAACATTCACAGTGTCTGCAGACAAAATAATGAAGAGATTCCTTTGCAATGCCTTCACATTCACAAGGCTGAACAAACTAGAACTTTCCTCAGTGAGAAGAGGCCAAAACAGGTCAGTGAAGTTCCGAAGACTTAGAGGACCAAACAGAAGCATGATTTGGACTGCTGTAGCAATAAAGATAAGAATTTTTTTAATTGAAATGAGAAAAAGACATGTTATGCCCATGAAAGGGTAAAGTTCAAGGTGTTCCTCATTATTTGAATTCTAAAGTGCTGTTGAAAAATTAAAATTTCATGAGTAAAATGTAGCTTAATAAGACAGAACAGAAAATCTTGTCAGCAGTGTTTTTTTTAATTTGTTTTGTTTTGTTTTTCCATTTGTTTTTCTGAAGTACTAAACACAAGGAAACAATAAAGCAGCATCTAGAATGCTTTCAGAAAGTCCATGATCTGAGTGATTTCTAAATCCTCCAAATAAGAAGGCAACAGGAAAGGATTCTTAAACTTCCTCCTGGAGGCTCTTAACACAGGCACAGGCAGCTGGCTTAGTGGGTTCAGCACTTGCTGCGCAGGGCTGAGGACTGGGGTTGGCCTGGCTGTATAGTTCCAGCAGTGGAGAGCTCTGGAGCCAATTGGGTGCTGAGATAAACTGCATCAGCTAGTTCTGGATCCAATCCAGAGACCCTGCCTCAAGGAATAAAGTGGAAAACAACTGAAGAAGAGCCCAGAGTTATCCTCCTGCTTCCACATGCACCCCCCACACATGCGCACATGAATTCAGACATGTGCACCCCACATATCACCCCTGCACATGCACCCCCACACAGGCAAGCCTGAATATACTCAGGAACACAACACAATGCACACACACACATGTACACACACACACACACACAGAGAGAGAGAGAGAGAGAGAGAGCCCTCTCTCCCTATTCCAACTCTGAAGTCTATGATCCATAATATTTAAATATGTATCACCAGGCATGGTGGCGCACGCCTTTAATCCTAGCACTCGGGAGGCAGAGGCAGGCGGATCTTTGTGAGTTCAAGGCCAGCCTGGTCTACAGAGTGAGTTCTCAGAGTCAGGCACATCTCCTGTGGGTTCAAGGGAGGCCCATCCCAGTCCTACAGAGCAAGCTCAGCCTGAGCTTGAAGACGGAAGGTAGACCCCATCTCAAAGAAACTAAAACAACAGAGCAGAGGAGCTGTAAATCTCAGGAGCTGCCACGACCAGGGGAAAGAGAAGAGGAAACAAGGAAGCCACGCCTGTTTGAGTTAGGATCACAGAAAGCAAGCATGTTTAACAATGGAGGACACGAACAGATGTAGGAAGGGAGGAAGGAAACCCTGGCTTCAGGGCATGAGTGGGAAAGCCCGTGGTTTCAGAGAAAGCATGTTCAACCTTTTGTCTAGTATTTTTAAAAAAAGATAAAGAACCTAGGCGTGGTGGTCGCACCCCTTTAATTCATGCATTTGGAGGCAGAGACAGGCAGACCTCTCTGAGATAACGAGTTCTAGGCCAGCTGGGTTAGATGCAGAACGTGTCTCAAAAAACAACAACAACAACAACAACAACAACAACAACAAAACCAGCTTCATGTGAGGCTGGTAAGGCTGTAGAAGTGAGTTCAGAAAGCACCCAGTCACGGCTTTTCTGTCGCAGGGCTGATTGCACACATGGTTGGAAAGACAAATAGAGATGGCTCATTCCTGACTTGGGGGCAAAGCACCCAGTTATTTACTATTAAATATGGCAGGTTTTTGTTGATCTTTACAATGAAAGAGATTCCTTAAAGTCCTAGACTTCAGAGAATTTTATTAGGGTGACATTAGTTCCAAAAGTGCTGGCTCTCTTAGACTCTTCTGATTTCACTGAGGGAGGACAGAGTGCTTCCTTACCAGGGACAGAGGTATGTGTGATCATGTTCAGAACATGAGCACTACAGGGGCCACCCTACTGTTTAGAGTGGGTGAAAACCCTGATGCCTTACATGGCTTTCGCTAATGCCACCATATCCTACATCATCACCCTTTCCACCTCTTGACAAGCAGAGAGGTTGGGAAATATCACCACAGCTTGGCAAGGGTAGAACTCCAGGATCCCACTTGGCCTCTGCTGATGGGCGCGAGGACAAGATTTTCTGCAATGTCTCACCAGAAGTTAGTGGTTTTACCTTAACTGGTTTATCTCTTGCTGTGCCACCCTTTTTCTGGTCTAGGATGCATTTTTGTTGCATCTGTTGTAATCTCTTGTTTACTGGATTCCTTAGTACATAATGAAATATATAAGGACAAAAAAAATCCATGGGGCTGGAGAGATGGCCTAGTGGTTAAGAGCGCCGACTGCTCTTGCAGAGGACCTGGGTTTAATCCCCAGCACCCACATGGCGGCTGAGAACCATCTTTAAGTCCAGTTCTAGGGGAATCCAACATCCTCTTCTGACCTCTGCGGCATTGCACAACATGAGTGCACAAACTGCATGCAGACAGTACATTCATACACATACGAAAATAAATTAAAAAAAAAGGAACAACAACAACAAAAAAATCCAGACAACTCCCCATCTTGGGTTCAAAGATCGCTAACCATTTCTTTTTTTCTCTTCTACATTTCAGAGCTACTTATATAGATTGCTTTATATAATATCCATATGTTTTTCTGTACTTAATAGAACAAAGAAAAGTGTATCTAATCTGTTTGCCCAGAAGTGTAAATACTGGTACATTTTACACTTGTCATGGTCAAATGGGTCATAGTGGTATATATCTGTAATCCTAGCAATTCAGAGGCTGGAGCAGGAGGATTAAAAATTCTGGGCCAATTTTGGCTACAAAGCAAGTTTCAGACCAGCTAGAGCCTGTGTCAAAAAACCCAAAGGCCAGCTTGCTTCTCCAGCACTGCTATTCTCTATGCCACTAGGTAGATCCTATTCATCCTAACCCCATATGTTGCCTGGATCTCAGTAACCTGCATCACCAGGTCGGCCCCACTCCTTCCTACCCCATAGACCACCAGCTTCCTCTGGTATGTCACTTCCCTGAGCCACCAGGTAAGCTTCTTCAGCTCTCAATACCAGTTTGATAGAAAAGAACAATGCCCAACTTTCTAACAACTTAGTCCTCTCCTGAACATTGTACACATCTCTACTGAAAAAAGGAAGGTGAGTTGAACAAAAGAAAGACTCAACCAATGAATTACTTCAGATGCACAAGTCTCAGCGCAGAAACAAAAGTTATACAAAAAAAAAATGGCAAAATTTCCTCCCCTCCTCTTCACGATCACTAATTTCACAATAATGACCCCAAATGAGAACAAACTGGAACAATTCCAGACAAAGAATTCAAAAGAATGGTTAGAACCATAGTCAAGCAACTCAAAGACGACAGGAATATACTCCAGGAGAACCAGAGACAAAGAACTGAATGAAATGAGGAAGTTGATCCAATATATGGGAATAGATCTCAATGAAAAGACAGGAATGGCAAAGAAAAACAAACCAAAGTGATGCTGGAACTTAAAAAACAATACAGATACATGCCTAGTAGAAAGTCTCACCAATAGAATAGATTGTATAGAAAACAAAGTGTCAGGGCTAGAAGAAAAAGGAGAGGATTTGGATCATTCAGTAAAGGTTAATAATAAACTTTAACCCAGCGCTCAGGAGGCAGAGGCAGGCACATCTCTGTGAGTTCAAGGCCAGCCCAGTCTACAGAGCAAGCTCTAGGCCTGAAGCTTGAGACTGAAGGGAGACCCCATATACAAAAAAAAAAAAAAAAAAAACTTAAAAAATGTAAATAGAAGATGGGAGTACTTTGGGACACCAAGGAAAGATCTAATTTTCAGTTGTGGCATGGAAGGAGAACATCATACTGAAGGCATAGAGAATACTTTCAATAAAATCATAAAGAAAACTTCTCAAACCTAGAGAAAGAGATACCTATCCAGGTTAAGAAGCCCATAGAACATTAAATAGACAGCACCAGAAAAGAAAGTGCTCACAACATGCTATAGTTAAAAAACTAAAAATAATGAATAATTGAAAGCTGGGTATGGTGGCACATGCCTTTAATCCTAGCACTTGGGAGGCAGAGGCAGGCAGATCTTTGTGAGTTCAAGGCCAGCCTGGTCTACAGAGTGAGTTCCAGGACAGCTGGAGCTACAGGAAGACCTTATCTCAAAAGGCCAAAAAAAAGCTGCAAGAGAGATAACGGTCAACTCACCTACAAAGGCAGCTCCATCAGAGTACCACCTGACTATTCAATAGAAACTTTTAAAGCCAGAAGTGCCTGGAAAGATATAACCAAAAATTTAAAATATGACAACTGTCCACTCAGACTATTATATTGAGCAAAACTATCAATTTCAATCAAAGGAGGAATAAATTTTCTATGATAAAGACTGGCTTCAGGAAATTATTGCCAGAGGATACTCTAAGGAATCCTTTGGACTGAAGAAAGGCTAAACAGACTCAAGGGGCCACAGGAGATAAAAACTACCAGGTAAGTATGATGGGGGTGAGGATGCGGAAAGAAGGGGGTGGTGACCTCCAACTTAGTACTTGTCTATAAACAACAGAATAAAAAAAGAAATATTATGTAAGATAAATTGAATAGTTGCTTCTTTAATGCTTACTTCTTTGCTAAAATACTCAAGAGTGGGTTTCCTCAAATTGTTGCTCCTTTCTAGTGTCTGGCTAGCTCAGTGATGTCTACACTTTGGATGTTCACAAAATATTTCATAAATGAATAAGGAGACATTCCAGGTGCTGACTGCGGGATGCAGTCCTTGCCACCAGCTGGAACAGATGCCAGACTCCGCAAGGCCGCTAGCTTTCTGCAGAAGCCAGTGGAGCCCAGAGTCCTGCAGTCAGGGCACAGAACAAAGGGAAGCACATCACCAGGAATCTTCGGTGGCCACTCTACACCAAGGGGAAAAGAGACCCGGACAGAGCCACTCTGTCCATAGCTTTATGGATAACTATTCTCTCTGTTAATGCAATGGCACTCCAGAAAGTAAAGAAACATTCACAGTGTCTGCAGACAAAATAATGAAGAGATTCCTTTGCAATGCCTTCACATTCACAAGGCTGAACAAACTAGAACTTTCCTCAGTGAGAAGAGGCCAAAACAGGTCAGTGAAGTTCCGAAGACTTAGAGGACCAAACAGAAGCATGATTTGGACTGCTGTAGCAATAAAGATAAGAATTTTTTTAATTGAAATGAGAAAAAGACATGTTATGCCCATGAAAGGGTAAAGTTCAAGGTGTTCCTCATTATTTGAATTCTAAAGTGCTGTTGAAAAATTAAAATTTCATGAGTAAAATGTAGCTTAATAAGACAGAACAGAAAATCTTGTCAGCAGTGTTTTTTTTAATTTGTTTTGTTTTGTTTTTCCATTTGTTTTTCTGAAGTACTAAACACAAGGAAACAATAAAGCAGCATCTAGAATGCTTTCAGAAAGTCCATGATCTGAGTGATTTCTAAATCCTCCAAATAAGAAGGCAACAGGAAAGGATTCTTAAACTTCCTCCTGGAGGCTCTTAACACAGGCACAGGCAGCTGGCTTAGTGGGTTCAGCACTTGCTGCGCAGGGCTGAGGACTGGGGTTGGCCTGGCTGTATAGTTCCAGCAGTGGAGAGCTCTGGAGCCAATTGGGTGCTGAGATAAACTGCATCAGCTAGTTCTGGATCCAATCCAGAGACCCTGCCTCAAGGAATAAAGTGGAAAACAACTGAAGAAGAGCCCAGAGTTATCCTCCTGCTTCCACATGCACCCCCCACACATGCGCACATGAATTCAGACATGTGCACCCCACATATCACCCCTGCACATGCACCCCCACACAGGCAAGCCTGAATATACTCAGGAACACAACACAACGCACACACACACATGTACACACACACACACACACAGAGAGAGAGAGAGAGAGAGAGAG
>VZQC01007701.1:373090-394882 GCA_009823505.1 Rhizomys pruinosus | reverse complement strand
GGGCCAGAAAATAACCCTGTGAGGCGGGGGGGGGGGGTTTTTGGGTGGTGAGAGGCCGGCGGGTTCAAAACAGGGAGTTCAAAAACAGTGGGGCGAAAGGGGAGACCCTTGCTAAAAAAGAAAAAAAAGAAAAAAAAAAAAAAAAAAAAAAAAAAAAAAAAAAAAAAAAAAAAAAAAAAAAAAAAAAAAAAAAAAAAAAAAAAGAAAAGAAAAGAAAAAGAAAATTAAATAGGTATCAACAATATTCCAATTTTCTTAAGATTTTCCAAATGATTTCTGAAGTCATTTACTCCAGATATCACAGTATATTTGTAGAGTAGCCATGAAAACATCACAAACCAAACTCAATGAGATATGGATAAATTTTAGTTTTAGCATGGCAGGCTCAGATGATTTTTAGAGAATTTCAGCTTGCAAGAAACATATACTCCATCTTGGCTACCTAAACTGCACCCAGAAAAAGAGAAAGGGAGACATCTCCAGTTAATTTTATAAGGTTCATCTGTAAATCACAAAGCTCAATGCTAAATGTGGAGTACATATTTCCAAAACCTACAAAACAGAAGTAGCATATAGTATATAAATAATTTATTGGCAGATGTTTGGAAAATTACCAAAAGAAGAATATAGTTTATATTGGTTAGGGTTCTCCAGAGAAACAGAACCAATAGACAGTGGTGTAAGGAACTGGGTCAAGAGGTTGTGGACTCCCAAGATAAGCATTTGGTGATCTGAAGGCACAGGGGAGTTGGTGATTGGGTTTCAGTGCAAGCCCAGAGGTTGGGTAACCAGAGAAACAGTGATGTGAGTTCCAGTCTAAAGGAGGCAGGCTGAAGATTCAAGAGATGTATCCAAAGACAGAAAACTAACAATAACCCCCTCCCCTTCCAGCAGTGAGGCATGAATTCTTAGAGAGCTTATGCTGCTATAAGATAACACTCAACCCTGGGAAGCTTAGAGAATAGAAATTTATTTTCTTATAGTACTGAGGACTAGAAGTACAAGGCTAAGATACCACTGTGGTTAATTTCTCATGAACACCCTCTTTCTTTTTGTATCTTCACACAGTGGGAGAAAGAGAAAGAACAAACTCTCAGTGATGTCTTTTTTCTAAGGATACTAAGTCTGTCATGAAGGCCCCATCCTAATGACCTCATCTAAACCCTGACTATCTCCCAAGTCCCCACTACCAGAAACCATCATATTAATATTAGGGCATCACCATATATAGCAAACCCACTGCCAGCATCATCCTAAATGGAGAAAAATTGGAACCATTTCCCTTAAAGGCGGGAACCTAGCAAGACTGCCCCGTATTGCCACTCTTCTTCAACATAGTGCTTGAAACACTTATTGCTAGGGCAATAAGACAAGAGAAGGAAATTAAAGGAGTACTAATCAGAAAAGAAGAAGTTAAGCTATCCCTTTTTGCAGATGATATGATAGTTTACCTAAGGAATGCTAAAACCACCACCAGAAAACTTCTAGAAATGATTAGGAGTTTTAGTAAAGTGGAGGGATACAAAAATTAACTTGCAAAAATCAGTACTCTTGGTTTACACCAACAATAAACAAGTGGAGAAAGAATATAAGAAGACCTTCCCATTCACAATAGCCTCAAAAATAATAAAATACCTGGGAATAAACCTAACCAAAGATACCAAAGATCTCTACAAAAAAAATTTTTAAACCCCTGAAGAAGGAGATTGAAAATGACATCAAAAGATGGAAAACCCTCCCATGCTCATGGATTGAAAAATTAATATAGTAAAAATGTCCATTTTACCCAAATTGATATACAAATTCAATGCAGTCCCAATCAAAATCCCCATGAGCTTCTTTACAGACTTGGAAAAAAAATCCTTAAATTCACATGGAAAAACAAAAGACCCTGAACAGCTAAAGCAACCCTGAGTGAAAAATGCAATACAGGGGGGATTGCTTTACTAGACTTGAAACTATATTATAGGACCATAGTCATAAAGACAGCCTGGTACTGGCACAAAAACAGACCCGTTGATCAATGGAACAAAATTGAAGATCCAAACTTGAGTTCTTACAATTTCAGCCACCTCACATTTGACAAAGGGGCAAAAAAACCTCAATGGAGGAAGGATAGCATCTTCAGCAAATGGTCAAACTCAAAAGCTTCTGTACAGTGAAAGAAACAATCAAGGAAATGAAGAGAAAATCCACAAAGTAGGAGGAAATCTTTACCAGTGATACATCTGACAGAGCATTAATGTCAAAAATATATAAACTACTCAAAAAACAAAGAAGTAAGATAACAAATGACCTACTCAAAAGATGGAGTAAAGAGCTGTACAGAGACTTCACCAGTGAGAAATTAAAGATGGCTGAGAAACATCTTAAAAAGTGTTCAACATCATTAATAATTAAGGAAGTCATCTCACTCCAATATTACTAGCTAAGATCAAGAAAACAAAGGATACCAAATGCTGGAGAAGTTTGGGGAAAGGGGAACACTCATCCACTGCTGGTGGGAACGTAAACTTGTACAACCATTATAGAAAACAATGTGGAGAACCTTTAAAAGACTCAAAATGAGCCTACCACCTGTCCCAGTCATACAGCTCCTGGGTATATAGCCAAAAGACTAATCCTACCGCAAAGATACATGCACATCCATGCTTATTGCAGCTCTCTTCACAATAGCGAAGAGCTGGAACCAACCCAAATGCCCCTCAACTGACGAGTGGATGACAAAAATGTGGTCCATCTACACAATGGAGTACTATTCAGCGGTAGAGAAAGATGACACAATGAACTTTGCAGGTAAATGGAGGGAGCTCGAAGCCATTATGCTAAGTGAAGTAACACAGTCCCAGAAAAACAAATGGTGAATGGTCTCCCTCATATGTGGATGCTAACACCAAATCCCCAGATGAAAGGCAAGCTGAACAACATTAGTTTTATGTTTCTCTCTTTTTTTTTCTTTTGGTCTTTTTGAGACAGGGTCTCCCTGTAGTCCCAGCTGTCCTGGAACTCACTCTGTAGACCAGGCTGGCCTTGAACTCACAAAGATCTGCCTGCCTCTGCCTCCCAAGTGCTAGGATTAAAGGTGTGTGCCACCACACCTGGCTCTATATTTCTCTTTATCTGAAAGCAACTATGTTGTTATAATGTAAATCTCTCATGCTCTAGAATCTACCCATCACTTATTTTCAGACTCTGTAATTAATGTATATGGGTGGAAAGTATGTATTCAGATTTTAGAGTAATATAAAATTAATGGAGGAAAATGTGAATTCCTAAACATAAAAAAAGACTGAGAGAAAGATGCAGGACAGTTATGGCAGAATGCATGATCTGGGGTGGGGCGGGGGGAAGGGAAAAGGGAATATGCCTAAACTGAACAGAAAAATGATGTCTGAAGTACACAAAACATCAATAAAACCATAAAAAAAATAGAAAAAAAGATTAAGACTTCGACATAGGAATTTTGAAGGTACATAATTCAGATCCTAGCATATTTTAACCAGATAGGATTTATACCAGGAACATAAAGAAAATTCAATACATATTGTTTAATTTTTAAATTTTAATTTACCTACATATTTATTTTGTTGGTATGAATATGGAAGTCAGAGTACCCTCTTAAGGATTACCTCTCATGTGGATCCCAGGGACTGAATTCAGATTATCAGTATTGGCAGCATGTACCTTTCTTTACTCGCTGGCCTTAACTAAATTCATCAGAGTAAGAGCTTAAGTTGAATTATCTCAATTAATGAAAATCATATGTCCACTCTTCAACATCTTTTTCTTTTATAAATGATGGAGACACTTAGATCAAAAGACTTAGCTTGAGAGAGAAATACTACGAGCAAAAATGAAAAAATATACTTACTGTTATTATTGCTCACAAAAATTAATCTTTCACATAGAGTAGTATGAAAACTGAAAAAAGAGCTCTAAGGAAGACAAAATTATCATTATAGATTAAGGCATTACATAACAGAAAATCCTGCATATTAAGTCAGTAGACATAGTAACATTAGTAAGTGGGCAGTATATGGATCTGTGGAAACTAAAGTCAATAACTTGAGTGTACCAGTGGTAAGTAGAAAATATGAAAAAGATAATTCCACCTACAATAGCAGCAACAATACAAGCCACCTAGGAACTAACTTAGCAAGAAATATGCAGCACCTACAAGAGAACACTTCAGAACTTCTAATTGGATAAAAGACCGTACATTGCAGAAGGAAGGCTCAACACAGATTGTGAGTTGCACATGAAAACTGCTCTCCAGGATAACATGCTTTACAGCAAACACTCTCCTAGGGGCTCTAAGATCACCTCTTTACCCGGGGCACTCTGAAATTTCACAAGGAAGGAGCCAGGTGAGTTTCCACTTTCCATTCATCATTCTCAGCACGGAGTGGCTCTTGTCATTGGAAGATCATCTCTGCAGCTTTAAGAAACTTTATTCTTTGTTAATTCTTTGCTTCTCTTTGTCTATTTTGAAGCCTTTAATCTTCTATTGCTGAGTCACCTGGATAGATATTTTCATTTTCCCATTTATAACAAAAATAAATTTATAACATTGTGAAATAACTTACAAAAGATGCAATTAATGCTGACATTAGAGAGAGCTGGGTAAGAAGTCTACCATGGGTCCTTTGAATCATTACTAGTTTTCTGTGAATCTTAATTTATCCTTAAGAAAGAAGCTTACTTTAGAACGGTATAGAAAAACTTTCTTAATGATAAGATATAATTCTTTATGAAAAGACATTAAAGGAGATGAAACCAAGGGAGAGATATCCATATTCACAATCTAGTGAAGATGCTCATTTCTCCCTAATTGTCTGTAGTTTCTGGACAGTGTCAATACAAATTGCAACAGGATTTTTATTGAGTTTTTGTGCATGTCATATAATACATAATCATATTTACACTCCTGCCTTATCTGCACTCGTCATAAGCCCTGCCCCCTGGCTTTCATACATTCTGTCATATATGTTAAGGGCTTTTGAGTCAAGTTTGTGTTCTCAGATGTCTCTCAATGTGAGTTCATCCCCTGGCCCTGGTCAGCAGGTCTAGCTTTTACTCCGTTAAAGAAGAGCAACTCTCCCTCACTCGGCAGTGATCAGCTCCCAGTAGTTCCTTGGGTAAGGCCCCATTTCCCCTCTTCTATGCTTTTTGTCTGGTTTGAGTTTTGCAACAGGATCTTTTTTATACAGGATTTTAAAAAGGAATTTGACAAGCTCATTCTTAAATTCATAAAAGTGAGCAAGGTCATAAGAATAGCAAAAACACTCTGGAAGAATAACAAGAGCTACTTGTACTTCAGATGTCAGTAATTATTATTTAAAACTGCTGAAACTCCAGACATTAAAGCATGCAGTTCAAGAATAGAAAATCAGGCAAATGAAACAAAGGAGAGAGTTTAGAACTAGATGCTTTGCTATATGGAGATTTAGTATCAACCCACTATAGCCCCAACTAGGAGTTGTCTAGTTCCTCTATCCCCAAATGCATGTCCAACTGGAACCTCAGAACATAAACTTATTTGGAAATAGGGTCTTTATAGATGTGGCATCAGATATCTAGATATCTCTTTATAAGAGGAGAGAGACAGAAGAAAAAGCTATGAAAAGAGAGGTATAAACAGAAGTGGTGTGTCTCTAAGAAAAAGAACTCTAAAGTCTGTGGTTGTTGAGGTCTGAGTCCCCATGCCCTTCCCAAAACTCATGTGTGAAAAATTTAACTTCCTACTTGATGGTAATAGGAAACAGCTGTTAGGAGATGATGTGGTCATAAGTACAGTTCACACATGAACACTCTCAGTGGCTTCATTAAAGGGCTGTCTGGCTCCTTCCACCAAGTGGGTCAAAGCCAGAAGATGCCATCTCTGAGCCAGGGCCCCCCAGGCACTGAATATGGCAACCCCTTCACCTTGGACTTCCTAATTCCAGAGCTCTGAGAAATGAAAGGTTGCTATTTATGGTATTTTACTTTCCCAGCTCTGAATAAACAAAGTGAGTGAGTGATCTCTAGCAGCCAGGAGAGAGGAGGTAAGGGATGATCCTAACTCCAAACCCTCCAAAGGGACAAGCTATGCACTTTGATTTTGAATTGCTGGTCTTCAGAATCATGGTAGAATGTGTTTTTCTTTATTTTAAGCCATTGAGTTTATAGTAATTTGTTATGGCAGCTGTAAGGGACAAAGGCAATAGAGAAGGAACTACGTGAGAAGATATATTCTGTAGGAGGAATACTGCCACTCTAAAAGACATTCCCTATGTATTTTAAAATCCCTTATGAATTTAAAATTTGAATGTGAACAGTAGAATTTCAAAACTCTAGAAATGCAAGAGAGACTGTTTTTGTTCAAGATAAGGAAAATGCTAATTTAAAAAACGATGCAGTCAGAATGGCTAAGATTAAGAGAACAAATGATGCCAAATGCTGGCAAGGATGTGGGGAAAAGGGGGCCCTTCACCCACGGTTGGTGGGGTTGTGAACTGATGCAATCACTGTGGAAATCAGTATGGAGAATCCTTGAAACACTAAAAATGAATCTACCGTATTATCTGGTTATCCTACTCCTGGGCATATACCCAAAGGACTCATCCCAATACAGAATGCATACACAGCCATGCTCATTGCTGCTCTTTTCACGATAGCTGAGAAATGGAAATAACCTAAATGTCCCTCAACTGATGAATGAATAAGGAAAATGTAGCACATTTATGCAATGGAGTTCTACTCACCTGTAAAAAAAAACAAAATGATGAAACCTGCAGGTAAATGTATGGAACTAAAAACTGTTATTCTAAGCAAAGTAACACAGACTCAGAATAACAAGTGACACACGTTCTCTCCATTTGTGAATCTTTGCTCCAGATCCCTAGATGTAAGTATAAATCCAGATGCAACTGCAGGAGCCAGGAAAGTGAAAAGAACCATTGAGCTAAAGGGGAAGAAGGAACTTGGGGGGGGGTGGATAATAGGCGACAGGTGTTAATAAGGGGGAGATGGAGGAAAGGGCGGTGATTTAACTGGGGATGAAGAAGGGATATACAGCGGCAGTGAAAGGAGAGTTGCTTAAGTGGCATGAAAAACCAGAGGTAAATGTGTTATTCCAAAGTCTTACTGAAAAATATGCATACAATAAATATATGAGTGCATGTATATAGCTGACAGCTATATTGCAAAAAAACACAATGCCAGACAGGAGAAACCTCCCTTCAAGTTGTTTGTCAGGGTAGTCCAAGAGACTCCTAAAACAACACAGGCTATTGCAACACAGGCTATTGCTATGGCCCTGGATTGCCTCCTAGACTGTGAAGGTAAGACCCTATTCCTGAAGGCAGGACCTATATCGGACACAGAACTTGGAGCAATTGAGCTGCAACTGACCTGGAAGGCTCCTCCAAACAAATCAATGGTCCTACCCAACTGTAGAGCCTAATAAACAATAATGATCGGCCCAGCAAACTATTGTTATTGGTTCAGTGGTGGGACTTTTATCTTGGGGGTAATCAACAGCTGTCTAACTGGAATTGAAGCCTGCTCAATGGGGGGGGGACTCATGAGTGGTACCATAAATATAACCAAACACACATGGCTGGAGAGGTCATAGATCTTGGAGGAAAACCTACTTTTGTCATATCCCTAGACCAACATAATTTCTTACTTTATTCTAAATATGCACCCTCCTATTTACAGACAAGTGTAACTTCCAGCCCTCATCAAATGAGAAGCTTCATTTTTGCAAGAGTTGGAGACTATTACAGAGTTACCTAATTGGTCAAACATGGGGAATAAGTGTCTCTGAGATGCTTAACCCAGAGTGATGCTGTTAGATTCTGGGGCACAGAGTACAGAAACAGTAGAAAAGGAAGAAACTGTGTCTGACCTCAACAGATGAGACTATGTTTATTAGCACAGGAAGGGACGGGCAGGTTGTGCAAGCGGGTAGGGGCTGGTCAGAGCTAGCATAGAGGCAGCAGCTACAAGGTGAGTTTTGGGGGCAGCTGCCATGTGGGGAGGCACCTGCTGCAGGGAAAGGCTATTCTTTCTTATTGGAACCATGGCAGGTGAAAGAAGGCCCTGATATAGACCTGGCTGCTCTCAGGGTCAGGAGTGGGTTGGGGGCCCAGATGTTCAATGATCAGAGGTCCTGTGTTGTGCAAATTTCCTTCAGACACATCTTCAGTGCATCCTCTAGGATGAATGCATCCTTCAACTCACATCAAAGATGCAGCAGACGGTGATTAACACACCAATGTGCAGAGAACAAGAGGCCACAGCTTTCTGATGATCCCTGAACAGGACGCCTCCACCTCCCAAGACTCGATCATTGCAGAAGAGGAAGCAGAAAGATTGTAAGAGGAGGAGGGGCTGGATGACCACAAGAAAGCAGAGTCTTCCAGACAGCTGCTCAGCTACTCATGTGAACTCTCAGCAATGGGGACAGCGTGCACAGGTCCCGTGCAAGCTCAAACCAGACAAAATCCCAGCCTAGACATGGAGAAGTGAGGAGGAAATCCCAACCCAGTCTAAGGAAATTTTAGCAGTTGATGGCTGCTGATGGGAAGAGTATCTTAGAGAGATGTGATTCTTGGTGGGTCCAGTGGACGGACCCACATTGAAGAATAGTTAGGGACACAAATCCGACTCTATAGGCCATATATATATATATAGATATATATATATATATATATATATATATATATATGTTATGAGTTCATTAAATTAGCCAGGTTGTGAATAAGGGATGGGATCTCAATATCATCAAACTATATTGTATGAAAATTTCAAAAATTCAATAAATAACCTCTGTTAACCTGTTAATAAAAGGCTCTATAAATAAACTTGGAAATCATAGTCACATAGAATATTATTGACAAGGTTTTATTTTCTACTCTAAGGAACTATTATTGTAAGACTGTTCTTGGTGAGACATGAACAAATATGTACTCACTCCTGATAGCAAACTGATGATTATAGGTGAGGTTTTAAACTTGAGTGGGACTGGGGGATATGGGAGAAGTTGGAGGAGGGAGGGAAAGGTAGGTATGATTTAAATACAATATTCATATATGAAATTCTCAAAAACATGAAAAAGTAACAACTACATCAAAATCCAACTTGGTGAACTGATGAGTTTATTGGGGTTATGTATAGTGGCCTCAGCATGGGTAAGGACCCAGAAAAGTTGAATCCTTACAGCTTTATGCAGGACCTGTAGGAAGCTCAGCTGGTCAGAGCCACCTCCAAGTGGTCCAGACTCGCCTATCCTCCCCAGAAGTTGCTCACTGCTTCTAGAACTTTGGGAAGGGACCTTGTGTATTTTGTTAGTTTCTTGAACCTTGTGAATTATTTCCCTCATTTCATAATCCCCTACCCTATCCTTCTTGGCAGGAACATTTCAATTTAGAATTCCCTGAACTTTAAGGTACCTCCCCCTCTACTCTGGGAATTTTCAAGTTAGAGGAATGAAATTGTTATACAATAGAATCTCATAAATTAATAATGCTGGCATGCCAAAAACAAATAGAAGAATGGGCAATGATATAAGCAGTTACTCTTTATAACAGAAAGCATAGGTGGCAAATCCACTGGATGATATTCAACCTCATTCAAAATCATGGAACTTCAAAGTTAGTAAACTATCATTCCATCTTTGTTGGACAAAACCAAGAGCCTGTAACTCACTAGAAACTTTCACATACTGAAAAATGGAAAATAACCTAGTGACTTTAGAAAAGAATTATGTCACTTACCCTATGCTTAAAAAAAACAAAAGTTGCATAAATCATAACACTTCTCGAAGTTCTGGCCCCAAACTTCTATTTCTAGATATAAGAATATGCATTGTTTTTCTTTATCTTCTTAAAGAGTCTATCAGAACTTATGTAGGCCCATTGGCTAAACCCGTCAACCATACTTAAAACCTTCCCTACATTCATGCACTTAAAGTTGCATTCTCAGTGCTTTGGTTTAATGACCTATATATATATATATATTTATATATATATATATATATGGTATATTCTCATTAAATAATATATAGTAGAAAATAATAAACTATAGCTACACATAACAAAATCGATAAATTTTAGTAATATAAAATCAGTGGAAAAGCAACCAGAGAAAATAACATAAAGTGTGCTAGTGACCATGGTAAACACCAGCATTTCTTTTACTGTGTTTCACGCTCATTCCAAGGAGCATACGTGCATCACCTCGTTTAAACCTCATCGCAGTCCTCTGAACATGGTATCATGTTCACAGTCCTCTGAACGTGGTATCATGTTCACAGTCCTCTGAACATGGTATCATGTTCACAGTCCTCTGAACATGGCATCATCTCCCACTCTGCAGATGAGGAAACTGAAGATCCAAAAAGTTATGTAAATTGTACACACCCCCTTTCTCGAGAGTGGTAGAGCCAGAGAGGGCCAATGGCATTGCTTTCTTTCATATAACTTTTTTGAGAATTTCGTATATGAGTACTGTATTTAAAACATATCTAACCCTTCTCTCCCTCCTCCAACTTCTCCCATATCCTCCCAGTCCCGCTCAAGTTTATAACCTCACCTATAATTATTATTTTATACACACACACACACACACACACACACACACACACTACTGAGCCCATTCATTGAGTGCTGTTCATTTGTACATGTGTTTAGTGGTGACCACTTGGGACTGGATTGTCTATCAGGGATGAGTCCCCAGGGAAGGCTGATTTTTCTCTCACTCAGAAGCCCTTGATGGCCTGTAACTCTTCCTTTGGGGTTGGGCCTTGTGAAATTTCCGCTATCCATGTTGGCATGCTGACTGGTATTGTCATTACGTGGGTCTTGTTTGTTGAGATTTCAAGGCTGCAGCATCCCTGTCTTGACTAGAAGACATGGCTGGCAGGAGGCACCCTGGCCCTCTGGATTTTACAATCTTTCTGCTCCTTGAGATCTATGATATGCCTTGAGCCATACCATGTGGGGTCAAGTTATACATGTACCAGTTGGATCAGTTGGTTGTATTATTACTTATTTTCTGCATTTTAATCAGGTGTGGATCTCTGTAGTATCTCAGGTACCAAAAGAAGCTTCTTTGGTGAGAGGTGAGAGCTACATTTACCTGTGCATATAAGGATAAGTATTTAGATAAGTATATAGTTAAAATTGCATTGTTTAAGAAAATGGCAGTAGTAGGTTCTTCTCTAAGGTCTAAGATCTCTCCAGCTACTGAAATATGGTTAGGTTTACAGCAGCAGGCCTGGATTTTCTCCTATTGGGCAGGCCTTAAGTCTGATTAGGTGCCTCTTAGTTATTCCCCAAATAATAGTGCTTCTATCACATCATTGAGAATATTTTGCCAGGCTGATTCTTCATGGCCTTTAGATAGGGTAGGACTGGTGATTGTTTTTCTCCTTTGGTAACTTGCATAGCACCTTCTGGTACTATGAGAGCCACTCCTCAAGGAGCAGGCTTCCAGGTCGGTTCCAGCTTGATTCCTCTAAGTCCTGTGTCTGAAATGTCTGTGCCTTCCACAATAGGGTCTTACCTTCGAGTTCTAGGAGCCAAGTGAGTTCAGTGGCAATAATCTATATTGTCTTGAGATGCCCTTGGACCACCCTAACTTGAGACATGGGAAGAGAAACTTCCCATGCCTGGCACTGGGCTTTCTGTTAGATTGACTATGGTTCCTAGGGGATGATATTGCTATTCTGTGTGGCATAACTTCATTTAAATTAGGGGCTGGAGAGATGGCTCAGTGGTTAAGAGCACCGGCTGCTCTTGCAGAGGACCCAGGTTTGATTCCCAGCACCCACATGAAGGCTAAGAACCATCTTTAAGCTGGGTGTAGTGGCACACAACTTTAATCCCAGCACTTGGGAGGCAGAGGCAGGCAGATCTCTGTGAGTTCGAGGCCAGCCTGGTCTACAGGGCTAGTTCTAGGCCAGCTGGGGCTACAAGGAGATCCTGTCTCAAAAACACCAAAAAAATATATATAGTATATATTTTAAGTCAGTTTATAAACTAATATTTCCCTATGCTTTTTCAAACGTCCTTCATGCTATTTATCTCTCCCCTCCCTCTACCTCTATACTACCCTCCTTCTCCCCTCCCCAGTTCGACCCCCCATTCTCCTCTTCATATACCTACACCCTACTATCCCCATCTCCAGAACTCCTTCTTCCCCTCACACCATGGTCTCCCTTCAGCTTTATGCCTAGCAATGGTACAGCTAAGTCATATGGTGGTTTTAATTTTAGTTTTCTGTTTGTCCATTGTTGTTTTTTTTTAACCGTAGTGACTATATCAGTTTACACTCCCAACAACTGTGAATAAGAATTTCCCTCTCCCCATATCCTTGCCAGCATTTGTTGTCATTGATTTTCTTGACAATAGCCATTCTGACTGAGATGACATGGAATCTTACTTTAGTTTGTTTTTAATTTTATTTATTATTTTTATTTTAGGTTTATGAATGTACTGTCTGCATGCGTATAAGTGCACCTGTGTCATGCAGTGTGGACGGAGTTCAGAAGAGGATGTTGGACTCCCCTGCATCTGGAGTTATGTTTGTTGGCCACAATGTGGGTGCTAGAAATCAAGCCAGGCCCTCTGCAAGAGCAACCAGTGCTCTTAACCACTGAGCCATCTCTCCAGCCCCTGAACATAGTTTTAATATGCATTTTTCCAATGTGTCAGGATGCTGAACACTTTTAAAAATAGCAGCCATTTGCCTTTCTCTTTTCAAGCTATTCACTTATTGGCACATCTATTGATTGGCAGTATTGGGTTTGATATTTAATTTTATAGTTCTGTTTTCTCCCCCCTCTCTCTTTCTCTATCTCCATGTACTACTGTGTGTGTATGGGAGGGGCAGGTGCATGGACCCATGTCTGCATGAGCAGAAGACAGAGATCAATGTCAGATGTCTTCTATCACTTTATTTTGTGAGTTAGGGTCTCTTTTTGAACCTGGAGCTCTGTGTTTCAGCTAGAACATCTGGCCAGCAGACCCCCAGAGTCCATCCCTGTGGTTACAGGTGCTGTGTAACCACATCTGGCTGTGACTTTTATGTGAGGGCTGGAGACCTGCCTGAGGTCTCATGTTAGCATAGTAAACACTTTGTCCACAGAGCCATTGTGCCAGCCCTGTGGTTCTTCATACATTCTAGAGTTGGCCTCTGTCTAAAGTACTGATGGCAAAGATTTTCTCACCCATTCAAAAGGCCGTCTGTTCCCTCTACTGGTATTACTATGCTGAGGCTTTATAATTTCACATGATATCATTTGTCAATTTTTTTTTAAAAAAAATTATTTGTACTTCATGTGGATGAGAGTTTTTGCCTGTTTTTTTTTTTTATAAGTCCACCATGCGTATGCAATGTCTGTGGAGGAAAAAGAAGACGCTGTATTCCCTAAAACTGAAATTACAGATGTTTGTAAACACTGTGTAGGTGCTGGGAACTGAACCTGGGTCCTCTGTAAGAACAAAAAGTACACTTAACTGCTGAGCCATCTCATTTGACAAACCCTCGTTTGTCAATTCTCTGGGCTATTTCTAGTGTTGTGGCAATGTAATGCACACTGGCAGGAAAATTCTGAAGATGGGGGGCAGGAAGATTGGTCTTCCCAGCCGCTATTCTGTAAGTTAATCTAATAAATCCACTTTTATACATTCATTTTATCCACTCTGTTCCTCTAGAGAACCCTGCCCAATACAACTATGCATTTTAAAGTGGGATAGTTTTTCTTGACAAAAGTTTTCGTCAAGCACATTTATATTTAGGGTGGTAAATAATCCCTGTAGTCTATCCTGGCAGTAAATATACACTCTAACTTTATGATTTTTTTTTAGAAAATACCTTGGCTTAGATGACATTTAGTCCACCTTAATGTACAAAAATTTTGGGTTTACTATATCATTTAGTGTTGCTACATCAGAATATTAGAGACTGAGAAGGATAATTTATAAAGGAAAAATTTAATTTCTTACACCTCTGGAGACTATGAAGTTCAAGGTCAAAGGGGCTGTATCAAGGGAATGAAGCCTCCTACTATGTCATAACATAGCAAAAAGCAGAGAGAGGGAGAGAGAGAGAGAGAGAGAGAGAGAGAGAGAGAGAGAGAGAGAGGCCAAAGTCATCCTCTTATTAGGAATGGATTACTACAGCAGCCGACCCAATCATGTGCTACCATCATTAATCCACCCATGAAAACAGAGAACTCGTGTTCTACTGAACAGTTCCATCTTTCAACTCTGTTACATTGAAGATAAAGTTTTCAACATAGGAATTTAGGGGAACATTAAAACCATAGCTTATGATGTGCGAATATATTGACAAAACTCCACTAGATCCTTTGGTTGTGAGTCCCAAGCTTATGTACAGTCAGAAGCCATCTTTCTTTACTACGCAGATTGTGCTTTGTCTATCTCTACACTTACATTCCAAATCTTTATGCAAATAATGCTGAAGCATTGGCCTGCTCCAAAACTGTTCTGAGGGTAAATTGAGCTTATAAACACTTGTGCCGCTGTTGCTCCTAGGTCTAGTGGGGCAGCCTGGTCATTTGATACTACCTGAGTATGGCCGCTTTTATAATGCCCACCACGCTGTTCCATCCACAGGTCTACAATCTGGCCTGGTGTCTTGGCAGGTATTGCGAGCTTCTCTGCCTTGAACTCTGACTCCTTTGGTTCATTGTGTGTACTTTCCAGTTCCTGCTTCAGGCTGCATTGCATACTTTGTATCCTAGCTCCTAAACAGATTACTTTCAAAAACTCATCAGCTTTTATCTTTACTTATTCAGAGATGATTCCCAAATCAATATCTCTAGCTCAGCCTATTAGATCTCTCCACTAAGCTACAGAAAACACCATCATGATCAATGTGTCAAAACAGAAGAATAATCTTTTTTCAAGCACTTCTGTCCTCTGGTATTCACTTTATAATCATCAAATTCATACAAGCCAGAAATGTATGAAGCATCATAATCATTCTTTATGCAATGCTCACATCCAAGCAATCAAGTTCCTCTCAGCATAAATCCTACATATTTCTCAATCTGTCCCTTTCTTTCTGTATTTTCTATCACAACTTTGGCTATCTTGCTATGATAGAAGTCAAACTATACCTCTTCTTAAGATTGTGCAGCTCTGGTCAATGCTAGAACTCCCTGTGGCAGAGAGAATGGTGATCCTACAAAAGACTATGCAAAACAGTTGACTATAACCTTATTTGGAAAAGAGTATCTTTATGGATGCAATTTAATTAAAGATCTTTGAATGAGAACATCCTGGATTATGTGAGCTTTAGATCCAAAGGCAAATGGCCAGAAGAGAAGAGGGGAGACAGAAAGAGGAGAGGAGGAGAGAGAGGAGGGGAAGGGAAGGGAAGGGAAGGGAGGAGAAGGGGAGAGGAAGGGGAGAAGGAAGGGAGGAGGAAGGAAAAGGAAAGGAGAGGTGAGGCAAGGAGAGGATGGAAAGGGAGAGCAGGGGAGGGGAGGAGAGGAGAGGGGAGGAGGAGAGAAGAGAAATATGTACAGGAGAGTTTGTGACTTGAAGATGGGCAGACATTGGATTGTGTGTCTACAAACTAAGGCCTGTCCAGACTTGCCAGCAGTCACCAGAATCTACGAGACAGGGGGAACTGATTCTTCCAGTGTTCAGGAAGAATTAACCATATGGACACCTTGATTTCATAGTTCCAGTATCCAAACTGTAAGAAAGCAAAATTGTTGCTTTAAGCTATTTTAGTATAATTTGTTAAAACAGCAGATAACTTGGATTAGCAAACAAATCCACTATTGCTGTGATGGTAAGTAATGGTAAGCATTAACCCTCTACTTGCAGTCTAGAACCACCTGGGATGCCTTTGAACATGCTTTCATGGGATTATCTTAATTGGATTAATTGAGATGGGAAGATCCAGCCTAAAAATGGGTGGGTCCATCCTCTGGTCAGGGGGCCTGGGCTGCATAAGAAGGAAGCTGAGCAGTGTGCAAAACATCCATTACTCTCTGCTTTCTGATTATAACTTCTACCGCTGCCGTGTTGACCTCCCCCCACCAGGATGGACAAGACTGCTGAACTGTGAGCCACAATCAACCTTTTCTCCCATAAGGCGTTCTTGGCACAGCAACAGGAAAAGAAACTAAGATACCCAATGTGGTAAATACAGCCTTGTTGAATTGTGTCCTTTTTCCGACCCCGCTCTCCCATGTGGACAGGCTCACTCTTTGCATAGAATTCTCTGGCTTGTTTCCATGATTTCACTCCCTTTCCCTCTTCCTGAAGCTCCCCTGGCCTGCCAAGACTGTCTTACTGTCTCACGCTTCTTCAGGGTCTGGCTAGGACACATTCTCTAGGAGAGTCAGGGCCCACTTTGTTCTCCATGCAGTTCACTTACCATGTCTTACTCTTCACACTCCTGTTTAAAGCTGATTCCCAAGTAGAAGCTAACCGTGCGCATTCATGGGGCAAAGCTATGCTACTTTTTACCCTTTCGGAGTGTATGGGCAGTGTGAAAGGAACATGCAGATAACATTTTAAAAAAGAAGAAGAAAGCTGTCTATCTGCTATGCTTTGAATCTAAGTGTCCCTTAACTCATGCATTGGATTCGAACCCAGGAGATGATTGTATTAAGAAGTGAAGACCTTAGGAGTTGATGAGTCACAAAGGCAGAGTCCTTCTGAAAGATATCAATACCTTCGTCAGAGGCTCCAGAGAGCTGCCTTCCCTCTCCTCTGTGCCTCCTACCACGTGAGAACACTTGGGCCCATCTCTGAAGACTGTCTTCACCAGACACCAACCCTGCTGGCCACTTCATCTTGGGCTTCCTACTCTCTAGAACCGTGAGAAATAAATTTCTGTTGTCAGTTACTCTGTAGTACTTTGTTAAAGCAGCATAAATAGAATATCATTTGTTTAAGTTTTGAAATATCCAATTTGGCTGTGAGATGGCTCAGCCATTAGGAGTCCAAGCTCTGATCCCAGCGCTCATGGTAAGTGGCTCGAAACTGACTGTAATTCCAGCTCCCAGGGGGGTCCTGCTATCTCTGTGCTCATCTGCTCCCACACGCACATTCCCATACTGCCCCCCCCCACCAGACACATAATTAAACCTAAAGGAAATATCTAAAACATCCAGTAATTTCTACATATATCTATAGACATTGCTATGGGCTGGGCTGTTCCTTCAAAAAAAAGGTTTGTTGGGATCTTAATTTCCAGGACTTTGACTATGACCACACTGGGATTAGAGCCTTTGGAGGCAGCCTGGCCCTGTGCGTGCCCACGTTTCTAGTCTCCAGAACTGTGTCTTTGAGAGAAGAAATTTCTGTTGTTTTAAGCCACCAACTTTGGGGTAGTTTGATATGGAGCTCAAGGAAATATAGACATGTTTGTGTCTATGAATAGAAAATGAAAGATGGAGATGTAGATATGTCAGAGGCTGATAAGCAACAAAGTCAGGACATTGTACAACTCCAGGGAAAGAGTCTGAACAAGAAGAGGTTCACAGAAGGGTTCCAGTGTGTCTTAAGGTGCCATTTGAAATTACACAGGGCAAAATAAGATTCACCAGAGCATGGTAGTAGATATAAGGAGAGTTGATATATTTTTGCTAAATGTATACAATAATTTATAATGCAAAGAAGACAAATGTAAATTCTAATAAATATTCAGGGTGTGTGACTGTGGGACCCCCATCTCTCCTGGGGTCCATCCACTAGGGAGATGCCCAGCTGGTTGGGGTGACTATGAGAAAGGTGTTGAGGAGTTAGTGACTCCCCTGGCCAGAAGCAAGACAATGACAGGGATTAAATGATGTGAGTCACTTTCCAAGAGTGCCACTTCCTTCAAGACACACACTGTTGAAGCCTATCTTTCTCAAAAGAATTGTCAGAGATTAATTTGTATTCATTTCCTCGGGAGAGAGGCTAGTCATTGTTAAGAAGTTCTTGTTAATAATAATAACTTGTAAGTTTAAAATATAATTAGAAACCAGTTAAAACATGTGAACTGAAATTTTCTTGCTTGCAACTTCCCTTATAAGTCCAGTTTCTGTCTTTGTGAGTAGCACAGAATAAATCCTTCTTTGCCATCCCTCAGGCTTCCCTGCTTCCATCTCCGCTATCCTTTGGGCCCTGTGTGCACCTGCTGTTGGCTGTGTTTTCTCAGCACCCCAGGCAGACTTCAAAGGACAGCCTTCAACTTGTAGATTGTCCTGAAACTCAGAGGCTACAGGTATGTTTGGACCATTTCAGTAGTATGTGGCTGAGGAACACAAAATCTTTTCATATTCTTCTCTGACATTTGGCTGTTAATGGAGTAAGGGCCTAGGAGACCAACCTGGAAGTTCCCTTGTGAAGCACACCAGCTTGCGAGCTTTGTAGACTCTGTGACTCAGTCAAGCTAGCTCCTTACCTCCTCAGTTTCCTCATCCGTAAAATAGGAATGATATTAACCTAGCAGAATTTCTCTGTAGATTAAACAAGATATCTCAAGCAAAGTGTCTGATGTCTAAGAGGATTTCAGTAAACGTTAACCACTATTCTCTGCCATGGGTGCCTCTTTCTACAGAAGCAGTGGCTCAAGAGTGTTAGCAAGTCTGGTTAGCCCAAGTGGACAGTTATGGGCAAAGAATCACAGAGAATCTTGGTTAGTGTGCTCCTTCCTTTTAAATAATGACTCTAAACCTTTACAAATCAATTTACCAGCTAATTCCATGATTCAGAATGGCTTCGTAACACAGAAATTTCTAATACTTCACTGATGTCCAAACAGCACGATTTAGATCTGTGTAGTTCTGTTTCCTGTCTTTGAATTCACAGCTGTCAGTAAGCACACATATAATGGTGAGGGCTGCTATGGGGGTGTGAAGACAGGGCTTTCTCTGGAGCTTTCTTATGAATGCATCTTCCTGTCACCAATTTTGAAATTTTTCAAAAGGTCTCCAGGATCTTTGGGAAAAATGCCCCATTTTACTTGTTTAGTTTAAAATATTTTTTTTCCTAATAAGAAACACTGCTGGACAAGTGGCATTGAAATAAATAGCCTTATAAATTGCTGGTGGGCGTATGAGTCAGAAGAATATGTAGAAGAAATTTATAATATGTACCAACTGTCCCAAAAATGTTTTTATCATTTGGTCTAGTAATTTGATTTCTAGGAATCTTGCTAGGCAAAGATAATAAAATACTGGGAAAGATAAATGGATGAGTACATTTAAAATAACATTATTTATTACTTGAAAAAAATTTAAAACTAAATGTCCCAAATCGTGAGTATAGTCAAATTATGCAATAACAGTTTATGTGAAATGTTTAAAGACATAAAAACCATTGATTATAATTGTTGAACTAGACCAGCGTGTGCCCAGCACATGGCATGAGCAGACTTCACCTGCAGCCTGCACAACATCAGTGGGTGAAAGACCAGGTGAGCCCCGCCTTGGTGCTTTGGGCACCCCTGTGCCCCGTGGAGGCTTGATATTACCTACGACCATCCAACCTTCGGGTTCCAGCATTGACATGGGTAGAGTTAGATGCTTACACAGCACACAGCACAATGCCAGCATGTGCAGAACACATGGTGTGAGCTGCCCCACCCCCCAGCCTGGTGGAGTGGTGGTACAGAGAATCTAGCAGGCACAATATCAGTGATTATAGTCTGTGCAGCCAATGTTGAGGCACCAAAATCCAAAGAAACAAACAAACAAAACCACATGTCAAACATACACACACACACACACACACACACACACACACACACACACACAAAACAGCTTGGGAAAAGCTCATAATAAATCCACACCAAACTCTACCAACCCTACAAAAGATTCCTACAATGAGATCTCCCAGGAAGGAAACCAAGACATGGAGACATAGACCTTAGAAGAACAATTGATTGTGGACATATTCAAAGAAATTAGAGAACTAAGGGGAGAGAATGAAAAACTCAAGAAGGACCAAGAGGGAGATAAAACATTGGAAAGAATTAAAGGGAGAAAATGACAAACACTGGAAGGAAGTGGAAATGCTGAAAAGATCCCAGGCTGAAATGAAAAAAGAAAATGACCAATGAACCAAGGAGATGAGAATGACAGGCTCCAGAAGGAAGTGGAAATACTAAACAAATCACAGGATGAAATGAAAAAAGAAATTGAACATTCATCCAATCAACAGAAGAAGATGGGAAAAAGCCTCAGTTGCAGAATGGAAGAAGAGAAAAAAGAATATCAGACCTGTGGGATAATACGGAGCAACTAGAATGCTCCAGTAAAGATTATGAAAAATTAAAAAAAACACAAGAGTGGAACAACCAGGAAATGTAGGACACTATGAAAAGACCAAACCTCCACATCATAGGGCTAGAGGAAGGAGAAGCATCCCAAGACAGCACTTCAACAGGATAATAGAAGAAAATTTCCCCAAACTGAAAAAAGACAAACCCATACAAATACAAGAAGCACACAGAACACCAAATAGACAGGAACGGAAAAGAAATTCCCCACACTATATAATTGTTAAAACACTAGATGCTCCAAACAAAGACAAAATACTGAAAGCCACAAGAGAAAACAACAAGTTATGTATAAGGGGAAACCCATCAGAATCAAAGGTGACTCCTCAGTGCAAACTATGAAAGCTAGAAGAACATGGACCAAAGTATTCCCAGTACTAAATGGCTTTAGATGCCAACCTAGACTACTACACCCAGCAAAAATGTCAGTTATAGTTGAAGGAGAAAGAAGAATCTTTCACAATATGAACAAGATGAAACAATACATGCCTAAGAAACCAACAGTTCAGAAAATCCTCAAAGCAATCCTAAGAACAGAGGAAAGGAGCAACTATCCCTAAGCAATTAAAGAGAGAAAGCAACAAAATCATAACAAAGTAAATAGAAACCTAGACCAAGAATGCAAACAAAAGATAAGGTAAAAAGAATCAATAGACATCTCTCAATAATAACCTTAAATACTAATGGTCTAAACTCCCCAATCAAATAGCATAGACTGGGAAAATGGATTAGGAAACTGAATATTTCTATATGCTGTCTACAAGAAACCCATCTCACCCTCAAGGACAGACACCACCTTAGAATGAAAGGATGGAAAAAATTATTTCAAGCAAATGGTATCAAGAAACAAGCTAGAGTGGCTATTCTAATATCAGACAAAATAGCACCCCATGGAACATTCTCCAAAATCGACCATATACTGGGGCACAAAAGAAATCTCAACAAATACAAAAAGATAGAAATTATTCCATGCATTCTATCAGACCACAGTGCAATAAAGCTCAATATGAACACCAGAATAAGCCCAACTAGCTACAAGAACACATGGAGACTAAACAACATAATCCTGAATAATGAATGGGTCAGGGAAGAAATAAGAGTGAAATAAAAGTATTCATGGAACTGAATGAAAATGACAATACAACACAACAAAGCCTGTGGGATACTTTAAAAGCAGACTTGAGAGGGAAATTTATAGCCCTAAGTGCCCACATCAAAAAGACATAAAGGGAACAAATAAATGATCTTACACTGCAGCTAAAAACACTTGAGAGACAACAAATGAACCCTAAACCCAACAGACAGGAAAAAATAACAAAAGTCAGAGGAGAAATCAATGAAATAGAAACAAAGACAACAATACATAAAATCAATGAATCAAAAGTTGGTTCTTTGAAAAGATAAAAAAAATAGACAGACCTCTAGTCCAGTTAACCAAAAGAAAGAAAGAGCAACTCCAAATCAATAGAATCCATGATGGAAGGGGAA
>VZQC01007701.1:332707-369230 GCA_009823505.1 Rhizomys pruinosus | reverse complement strand
AAAAAAATAATAATTTTAAAAAAAAAAAAAAAAAAAAAAAAAAAAAAAAAAAAAAAAAAAAAAAAAAAAAAAAAAAAAAAAAAAAAAATTAAAAAAAAATTAAGAAAAAAAAAAAAAAAAAAAAAAAAAAAGAAAAGAAAAAGGGTGTCAGATCCCCTAGAGCTGGAGTTTTGGATGGTTGTTAGGCACGATGTGGGTGCTGGGAACTGAACCTGGATCCTCTGCAAGAGCAGCCAGTTCTCTTAACCACTGTGCCATCTCTCCAGCCCCATAATATAATACTATTTGACATTAAATATATTTGTAAAATAATGCTAAAAGGTTTATAAACAAGAAATAGAAATGATTTCATTTCTGTTTCCTATTCCATCCTAAGAAAAGGCAACAACTTAAAATTTTTTACATCGTTTTGCTCCTATTTACTTCATCTATTTAAGAAGATATGTTTTATCACATTTTTTCAGAGAATCTATGACAGTGAATAAAGATTTTGACACGATGCTATCCCAATATCTGCCCCCCTTTTAGGGAAGCACTTATTTGGCATTTTTACTGTTATAACTATTGAAATCCTCCTTCCTGTTGTAGTCATGTCACTACAGTGTGATAATTATTGTAGATATTACACACACTTCCCTTTTTGAATGAATTCTGGCTTTCCTAGGAATTATTGTGTTGCTTTTTAAAATTTTTTTTTATTTTTTTTTGGTCTTTTTGAGACAGGGTCTCTCTGTAGCTCCAGCTGTCCTGGAACTTGCTATGTAGACCAGGCTGGCCTTGAACTCACAAAGATCTGCCTGCATCTGCCCCCCAAGTGCTAGGATTAGAGGTATGTGGCACCATGACTGGCCAAATTTGTTTTAGTCTTGAATAAATGTAGCATATTATAACAGAATTGTTTTGAGGGAAATATATTTTTTTCTTTTACTTTTTATTTTTATTTTTATTTTTTATTTTATATATATTTTGTACAAGATTATGTTACTAATCAAATCTATACCTGTGTCCCCCTCCCTAACCCTCCACCCCACCAGAGCTCATGCATTCTGCCAAACATGCTTTTCATCTTTTTCTCAGTCTTTCTCAAAATTCTCGATGTGGAAGTTGACTGTTTTGAGCAGAAGTTCACCGTTTCAGTCAGTTCTTTGACACAGTCTTTTCTGTTGTTGTTCTTTCCAATATGCATCACTCCCAACTACTTGGACAAAAGGTCAAGGGGTCCTGCACAAGAAATACTTACAACTAGGTAATTGGCGCTAGCATCCACAGATGAGGGATACCATTCATTATTTCTTTTTCTGGGACTGTGTTACTTCACTTAACATAATATCTTCTAGTTCCATCCATTTACCTGCAAAGTTCATGATGTCATCTTTCTTTACTTTCTTTAATCCATTATGTAGATGTACCACAGTTTCTCTATCCACTCCTCAGTTGAGGGGCACTTGGGTTGGTTCCAGCTTTTTGCTATTGTGAACAGAGCTGCAATAAACATGGCCATGCATTTATGTCTGCAGTAAGATGAGTCTTGTGGTATATACCCAGGAGTGGTATGACTGGGTCAGGTGGTAAGCTCATTTTGAGTCTTCCAAGTGTTCTCCACACTGCTTTCCATAGTGGCTATACAAGTTTACATCCTACCAGCAGTAGATGAGTTTTCCCCTTTCCCCACAACCTCTCCAGCATTTGGTATCATTTGTTTTCTTGATCCTAGCCAGTCTTATTGGAATGAGATGATATCTTAAAATGGTTTTCATTTGCATTTCCTTAATTATTAGTGACATTGAACATTTTTTTTTTTTTTTATACTTTATTATTTTGTATGTGTATGACTGTACTGCTCTGCATGAGTTTGTGCACCCGTTGTCGTTGCAATGCCGCAGAGGTCAGGAAAGCCGGTGTCAGATTCCCCTGGGAACTGGATTTCTCTGGAATTGGAGTTTCAGACGTCTCTGGCGCATGTGGGTGCTGGGGATCGAAAACCCGGGCCTCTGTACGAGCGGTCGGCGCTCTTAACCGTCGGCCATCTCCTCCAGCCCCGACATTGCACATTTTTAAGATGTTTCTCACCATCTCTAATTCCATTTGTGGCAGTCTCGTCAGATCTTTTCTCCTTCTTTTGAGTGATTCATTTGTTTTCTTTTTCTTTGTTTTTGAGATTTTATATATTCTGGAAATCAATTGCTTTGTGTCCCGATGTATCTGCAGTGAAGGTTTCCTCCCACTCTGCGGGTTTCTCTCACTTCTTTGATTGTTTCTTTTGATTGTAACAGAAGTTTTTGAGTTTAATGGTGCCACTTGTCAACTGTCAATTCTATTTTCTTGTGCAGCTGCGTTCTGATTTAGGAAGTCTTTTTCCTACCCCTATGTCTTGTAGGCTGCTGCCAATTTTTCTTTCTATCGCCTTCAGAGTTTGGGGTTTCATGTGAGGTCTTTGTTCATTTGGAGTTGCTTTTTGTGCAGGTCGATTGGTAGGGGTTTTGTTTTTTATTTTACACGTGGTGATCCCGTTTTGCCAATACCACTTGTGACGATGCTGTCTTTCCTCCATTGTTGTATTTCTTGGCCCCCTTGTCAACTATGAGGTGGCTTTTTCTTAAATTGTATGGCTCAAAATTTGGACCCTTCAGTTTTGTCTCCAATGGTCAAACAGTCTGTTTTTGTGCCCAGAGTTACCAGGCTGTTTTCATGGACTCTAGCCCTTCGTATGTTTGAAAAGTCTGGTATATAGGATCTCCCCACCCCCCCGTATGTCTTTCATTAAGTGTTGTTTTGGCTATTCTGGGTTCTTTTGTTTCCAAATGAAATTTAAGGAACTTTTTTCAAGCCTGTGAAAAACATTGGGGATTTAATTGGGATTGTGTTGAATTTGTATATTAGTTTCGGTAGAATGGCTATTTTTACCATGTTACTTTTTCCAGCCCATGAGCAGGGAGGTCTTTCCATCTTCTGAGTATTATCCCATTTCCTTCTTCAGGGGTTTAAGGTTTTTTTTTTTGTAGAGATCTTGGTTAGGTTTGTCCTAGGTATCTATTGTTTTTGAGGCTATGTGAATGGGAAGGTCTCCCCATATTCCTTCTCTAATTGCTAGTTATTGGCATATAGAAAGGATACTGATTTTTCTAGGTTAATTTTGTCTCCTGCCCACTTTACTGAAACTCTTAATCATTTCTAGAGATTTCTGGTGCAGTTTTTTCGGCATTCTTAGGTATAACCAATCAACCCGCAAAACGGGATCGCTTGACTCCTCTTTTCCAATTAGTATTCATTTAATTCCTTTTCTTGCCTATTGCCCTAGCAATTGTTTCACCGACTATATTGAAGAGGAGTGATGACCTTGACAGCTTTGCCGTCTTCTTACCTTTAAGGGGCATGCTCTGTCTCTCCATTAGGATGCTTCTTGGCTGTGGTTTCGAATGGCTTGTGTTGCTTTTTTAAATTCACTTTTATTTGAGAGAGAAAAGCAATCACTGGTCCTACCCAGCCTTAAAGCCTTATAAGCCATGATGATGGCCTAGTAAACTATTGCTATATGTTCCAGTAGTGTCACTTTTTTGTCTTTTTTTGAGACAGGGGTCTCCATTCAGTCCCAGCTGGCCTGGAGCGGGCTATTGTGTAGAGCAGGCTGCCTTGAACTCACCGCGATCCACCTGCCTCTGCCTCCCAAGTGCTAGGATTTTAAAGGCGTGTGCCACATGCCGGCAAAGATTAGTGGGACTGTTATATTGTGATTACTGAACAGCCTAACTGGTCTTAAAGCCCTTTCAATGGGATGGAACTCAGGTGTGGTACTGTAAACAAGCTAAACACATGCTGGAGAGGTCATAAACCCCATAGAAATCTCTATCTCTGTCATATCTCTAGACAAATGTAATTTCTTCTTTATTCTAAATATGCCATTTTAATATTTCNGAAATATTAAAATGCATATTTAGATAAAGAAAAATTACATTTGTAGAGTAGCAAGAGATAGGTTTTCTCTAAGGGTCTATGACCTCCTCCAGCAATGTGTTTTAGCTATGTTTACAGTACCACAACCTGAGTTCCATCCCATTGAAAGGGCTTAAACCAGTTAATGGCTGTTCAGTATCACAATATAAAAGTCCCACTATCTTTGCCGGCTGCTGGCACACGCTCTTAAAATCCTAGCACTTGGGAGGTCGAGCCAGGTGGATCTCGGAGTTCAAGGCAGCCTGCTTACAATAGCCGCTCCAGGCAGCTGGGACTGAAGTGGAGACCCTGTTCAAAAAAAGACAAAAAAGTGCACTACTCGGAACCATATAGCAATAGTTTACTAGGCCATCATCATGGCTTATAAGGCTTTAAGGCTGGGTAGGACCAGTGATTGCTTTTCTCTCTCAACTTAAAGTGAAATTTAAAAAAGCAACACAAGCTATTCGGAAAACCACAGCCAAGAACATCCTAAATGAGAGACAGAGACATTCCCCTTAAAGTGTAAGAACCGGCAAAGCTGTCCCAGTCACCACTTCCTCTTCAATATAGTGCGGTAAAAACAATTGCTAGGCAATACGGCAAGAAAAGGAACTTAAATGAATACTAATTGGAAAAGAGGAGTCAAGCTATCCCTTTTGCGATGTATGATTGTTATACCTAAGAATGCTGAAAAACTCACCATAAACCTTCTCTAGACAAATGATTAAGAGTTTCAGTAAAGTGCCGGAGACAAAATTAACCTAGAAAAAATCAGTAGTCCTTTCTTTCCAATCAACATAGAACTTAAGAAGGAACATAAGGGGAGACCTTCCCATCAAACATAGCCTCAAAAACAATAGATACCTAGGACAAAACCTAACCAAAGATATCTCACAAAAAAAAAAACCTTTAAACCCCTGAAGAAGGAAATGGAGATATACTCAGAAGATGGAAAGGACCTCCCATGCTCATGGGTTGGAAAAAGTAATATGTAAAAAAAATAGCCATTCTACCGAAAACTAATTATATCAAATTCAATCAATCCATATTAAATCCCCAATGTTTTTCACAGGCTTGGAAAAAAGTCCTATAAATTTCATTTGAGAAAACAACAGAACCCAGAATAGCCAAAACAACACTTAATGAAAGACAATACGGGGGGGGGGGAGTCCTTATACAGACTTTCAAAACTATACGAAGGGCTATGAGTCCATGCAAAAACAGCCTGGTACTCGGGCACAAAAACAGACTGTTGACCATGGAGACCAAAGACTGACAGGTCCAAACTTGAGCACATATCAATTTTCAAGAACCACCTCATAGTTGACAAGGGGGCCAAGAAAACACAATGTGAGAAAGACCAGCATCTGTCACAAGTGGTATTGGCAAAACTTGGCATCATCCACTGTGAAAATAAAACAAAACCCCTACCTCAATCGGCCTGCACAAAAAGCAACTCCAGAATGGACAAAGACCTCAACATGAAAACCCAAACTCTGAAGGCGATAGAAGAAAAATTGGCAGCAGCCTACAAGACATAGGGGTAGGAAAAAGACTTCCTAAATCAGACACGCAGCTGCACAAGAAATAATATTGACATGACAATGTGGCCTCATTAAACTCAAAAACTTCTGTTACAACGAAAGAAACAATCAAAGAATGAGAGAAACCCAGCAGAGTGGGAGGAACCTTCACTGCAGATACATCGGGACACAAGCATTGATTTCCCAGAATATATAACAATAAAAACAAAGAAAAAGAAACACATGAATCACTCAAAAGATGGAGAAAGACTGACAGAGACTGCACAAAGGAATTAGAGATGGTGAGAAACATCTTAAAAATGTGCAATGTCGGGGCTGGAGGAGATGGCCGACGGTTAAGAGCGCCGACCGCTCGTACAGAGGCCCGGGTTTTCGATCCCCAGCACCCACATGCGCCAGAGACGTCTGAAACTCCAATTCCAGAGAAATCCAGTTCCCAGGGGAATCTGACACCGGCTTTCCTGACCTCTGCGGCATTGCAACGACAACGGGTGCACAAACTCATGCAGAGCAGTACAGTCATACACATACAAAATAATAAAGTATAAAAAAAAAATTTTTTTTTGAGAGATCTTTGGTTAGGTTTGTTCCTAGGTATCTTATTGTTTTTGAGGCTATTGTGAGTTGGAAGGTCTCCTTGTATTTCTTCTTCAGTTGCTTGTTGATGGTGTAAAGAAAGGCTACTGATTTTTCTAGGTTAATTTTGTATCCTGCCACTTTACTGAAACTCTTAATCATTTCTAGGAGCTTTATGGTGGAGTTTTTAGCATTCCTTAGGTAAACAATCATATCATCAGCAAAAAGGGATAGCTTGACTTCCTCTTTTCCAATTAGTATTCATTTAATTTCCTTTTCTTGCCTTATTGCCCTAGCAAGTGTTTCAAGCACTATATTGAAGAGGAGTGATGACAGGGGACAGCTTTGCCGAGTTCCTACCTTTAAGGGGAATGCTTCTGTCTCTCCATTTAGGATGACGTTGGCTGTGGGTTTCCTGTATATGGCTTGTGTTGCTTTTTAAATTCACTTTTATTTGAGAGAGAAAAGCAATCACTGGTCCTACCCAGCCTTAAAGCCTTATAAGCCATGATGATGGCCTAGTAAACTATTGCTATAGGTTCAGTAGTGGCACTTTTTTTGTCTTTTTTTGAGACAGGGTCTCCCTTCAGTCCCAGCTGGCCTGGAGCTGGCTATGTAGAGCAGGCTGGCCTTGAACTCACAGAGATCCACCTGCCTCTGCCTCCCAAGTGCTAGGATTAAAGGCGTGTGCCACCACGCCCGGCAAGTAGTGGGACTTTTATATTGTGATAATGAACAGCCATTTAACTGGTATTAAGACCCTTTCAATGGGATGGAACTCAGTTGTGGTACTGTAAACATAGCTAAATACACATTGCTGGAGAGGTCATAGATCTTAGAGAAAAACCCATTTTTGCTACTTCCCAATGTAATTTCTTACTTTATTCTAAATATGCATTTTAATATTTACAGACAACAGATGGAGACTATTACAGAATTCCATTACTACCTCAACACAGAGAATCATTACCTGTGAGACATTAACGCTAAATGACACATCTTCAAGGACACCTCTACATCTAGGATGAATGCATTGCTCACCTCTTACCAGAGACATTTCCTTTCATAGCAGATGGTGATTAACATCCAAGCCCACTCTTGGCTAATGTGAAGAAACAAGAGACTGCAAAGTGTTTATCACTGACTGAGCAGGACACATATTTCAATCCTCTGCGTCCCCAGGCTCAGGGATCTTTGTGGAAGAGGAGGTGGAGAGAACATAAGAGCCAGCAGGGTGGATGGCTACCAGGAAACATTTCTGCAGGCTACTTACACGTAGAAACTCACACAGTGGTGACAGCATGCAGAAGTCCTATGTAAGCTCAAACCAGACTAAATAGACATGGGGAGGTGTGGCAGTTTGAATGTGTGTCCCCCATAGGCTCTAGGTATTCAGACGTTTGTCTCCAGTTGGTGGCGCTGTTTTTGGAGGTCTTAGGGTGTGTGGCCATGCTGCAGGAAGTGTGTCACTGGGGGCAGGCTTAGTGAGCTTAACAAGCCTCGTGCTCTACAGTTGCTCTCTCTCTGTTTCCTGTGCTCTTTGCGAGATGTGACCCTCGGTTTGCTGCTCCAGATCCAGCCGCCACACCTCCCGCCACAATGGACTAATTCCCTGGAACCGCCAATCGTAAGCTCAAATAAACTCTTCCTTTTATAAGTTCCTTGGTCTGGTGTTTTATCACAGCAACAGAAAACTGACTAATACAGGAGGTAAGTAAGAAACCACAACCTACCCTAAGGAATTTTGGGCAATTGATGACTGGTGGGATGGGGACAGACAGTGTCTCTCAGGGATGGAACACTTGGTGGGGCCAGTGGATGGTCCCATACTGAAGGATATTTAGGGACACAAATCAGACTTTATAGTCAGATGTTATATATAGGAGAGTACATCAAATTGGAGAGCAGTGGGGAAAATGTGGATAAAGAAGGGGATCTAAGTATCATCTAACCATATTTATGAAAAAATGTGAAAATTTAATAAAAAACAAAATGTATTAAAAGTTTACTTTTATCTTGTGGCTGTTTTCCAACATATACTAGCTGCTTCAAGAAATGTCTCAATCCAATTTTATATAGGATAAAAACCTCTCAGTTCATGTCTTTGCTCTGATACCCCAGCTTTCCAGCCTGGTTCTTCTCTGGTCCTGTCATATTTCCTCAAATTTTCTAATGCTATCATGGATGTTCATGCTCTTCTGTCAGATTCCATGTTTCCCAAATCTTTGATCTTTCTTTCATTTTTTGTAGAATCTACTCATCTGAGAAAGAGCTCATGAAATCTTGATACTTCACAGATGTATGTGGTATGCATATACTTTAGGTTGATAGTTTGACTAGGAGTGGAGTCCTGTTTAGAACATTGTATTCATTTGGTGGTTGTTGAAAAGGCCTATGGTGTACTTGTCTCAACATATCATATACAAAAGTTGGAATGGTACAGAGATTAGCACAGCTCCTGTCCAAGAATGATAAGCAAGTTCATGAGGCATTACTGATATACGTAGGACACAAAAGTGGAAAGGGAACATGAGATGGTAGGAAGGGGGAACAGGAGAGGGTAGTATAATATGTGTGACATAAAAGCAGAGGGGTGAATCATTTTGGGGCAAGAAAGAGACCAACAAGAGAGGAGGGGAGGAGGCAAGGGAGAGGTTTATGGGACAGAAGGTTGAGAAAACAATGTCACATATATATGTGAATTTCATATATATAGATATATATGAAAATGTCACATTTCTTTGCATGCTAACTATAGTAGTTAGCTCACAAGGAAAGGGAAGGCATGGATGTGAGAGTGACTCCATGTTTTAGCAGGAACATGGGACAAGAGTCTCCATAGCATGTACAACCAGAAAGCAGAGATGAGTGCTCACCTGCCTTCCTCCTTTTCTCTTTTTCATTCCGTCTAGGACTCTATTCTATGGGATGGTGCTACCCACCCTCAGGGTGGATCTTCCCTCCTTAAATGAGCCTCTCTGGAAACATCTTTACAGATACATGCAAAAGTGCATCATCTAGGTAGTTCCAAATCTGGTTGAGCTGGTAATGGTGATTAACCATCATCAGTCTCAAAACAAAAAACAAAAAACCAATCATCAGTCTCATCCTTTGTCCAATTTGCCACCCAAAATATCGCTTTTTGTTGTTGTTGTTTTGTTTGCTTGTTTTTGACAGGGTCTCCCTCATCCCAGCCCAATTGGAAGTCACCATCCAGGCTGTCCTCGATGTCACAGAGATCTGCCTGGCCCTGACTCCAGAGGGCTGGGATTAAAGGCACACCTCCAGGCAGGCACCCAAAATACCACTTTTAAGCCATAACATTCCAGCCCTGGTCTTCAAAGACTCATGGATGACTTACAATGCAAAATCTGTTCAGTTAATCTATGTGTATGCAAAGACTTAAGGGTCCTAACACAGCTCAAAAAGTCCATAGTCCAAAGTTCCTATGAGACACAAGGTAATCTCTTAGCTGTGGACCGATGTAAAAGCAATAAAGAAGTTACATACTTCAGATATCCAATGGGACAGAATAAATATATCCATTTCAAAGTAGGGGAATTGGGACACAGCTAGGAGAGATCAGATCAAAGTAAGGCTGAAATTCAGCACCAAATCAAATCCTGAACCTCCATGACCAGCATCTGGGCTCTTGGTGGAATCATTTAGACTCCAATGGCTTGGGCTGTCCTCTACCTTCACTTCTGGTAGTCTCCCTCTAGGGCAGCTTGCTTTGGTGGACATCTCACAGTCCTGGTGTCTCCAAACTTCCTACTGCCAGCATTGCAAATTAGGATTTACATTCACAGCTTCACTCGATGGCCCTTCAGGGCCTCCGTGTAGGGAATGTGACCCTGCCAACATTGTCTGGCTTTGGTGGCTTTCTGGAACCTTGGTGCAAGCTTTCATAACTCAGTAACTTACATTTTTTATGCCTACAAAATGAGTACCATGTGGATGACAGAGCTGAGTGATGTCCCCATCTTAGCTCTAGCCTGGTCCCCTTGGACCACAGACACAGAGGTCTCCATGTACCTTAGCAGCCAGAGCTTGAGGGGAAAGACTTCCTTAGGGAATTTTTGTTTTGCTTTTCCAGCAGCATTTTCAGCTCATGAGGGCTTTGCCCTTTCAAACAAATTTCCATTCTCACAAGTTGGAGCTTTCAACGTTCTCAGGACAGCCTTCCTATTTTCTCAGTGAAGTGCTCTAATTTTTTTTTTGCTTTTCTTTTTTTTTTTTTTTTTTTTTTTTGAGACAGGGTCTCCCTGTAGCTCCAGCTGTCCTGGAACTTGCTATGTAGACCAGGCTGGACTTGAACTCACAGAGATCTGCCTGCCTCTGCCTCCCAAGTGCTAGGATTAAAGGCATTTGCCAGCACACCTGGCATTCTAAGTTTCTTTTTATGACACTAACTTGTCAACTTTTTCTGTCTTCCTTGTCTCCATGTATAAATACATTCACATTCCTTTCCTCATAAGCCAGCACATATGTAGCACCCCTCTTGCTCTTACATTAGTGTCTACAAAGAGTCCTGAGAAACAAAACATGCCACAGACCAAAAGCTGTGCTATGTTGAAACTGCACCCACCCAACGACTTAATCCATCACATTTGAATTCAGTCTCACTCAAATTTTCAGGATGTGGAGATAACATGGCCAAATTCTTTGCTAGATTATAACATGAATGGCCTCTAGGCCATTTCCCAGAAGAGACTTTGTTCCCCTCTGAAACCTCATGGGTCTGGCAGTTAGTGTCCACATTTCTGTTAGCATTCAGATTTTCTAAACTCCCACCCCAGCGTCCCATTAAATTCTGTTTACATTTCAGGACTTCCCTTCCTCTGCTCCAAACTCTTCCACATTCCTCCTGCACACGAGTTCTGAAGACCTACAAATTTCATGATCAGGTTTATCAATTTTCTGTATTAGGCAAGGTTCTCTAGAATAATATAACCAATAGTTCAAATTTGTATTATACACCAGAACCCATTAGATTAGCTTACATGATAAAATCCGGGGAGTTCAATAATAGCATATGTTGGAGGGAGAGACTTGGGTATCTGCTCAGACTAGGAAGCTGGATACCTCAGTGGTGGCATTCCGGTGCTGAAGGCCAGGCTGGGAAGCTCGCTAAAGAGTTCTATTGAAAGACCAGAGAAGCTGAAGTGTGATCTCAGTGGGGCAGTAGCAGCAGTGACAGCCAGGGAAGAAGAGAAGGCAGGCAGGTGCCCACCGCCATCCTTCAGGCGTGCTTGTATCTGGGTCTTCCTCTCACCATAGTCATTTGTTGTCCTTGGAAATGCTCTCTTCCATCCCCTCTGAGGTGATTCTGTCAAGCTGACATTCATGACCAGCCATCACACTAATTAAAAAACCTAATTTCAAAGAGAGAGACAGAGACAGAGACAAAGAGACAGAGACAGAGAGAAGAGAGAATGGCTTCTGTGATTTGATTCTTTTAGATAATGTTTTTGGAAATTCTTTGTATTTCTGTTTATAGTCTTAATTTTATGATACTATGTCCTGGCACAACTCTTATTTTTGTCTGTTGTTCAGAGAGTGAGCAGGCACTTTCATTGTACAAATGAATACCCTTCAATCTTTGATATTTTTTATATGTATGAATAGTTCCCTCTTTGTGGTCTTCTTGTTCTGAAATCCTCTTTTTTGTGTGACCTCCAGAAGCTATTTTCTTTTTTTTTTAATTTTTATTTTTTTATTAATTTTATTTATTTCTGTATGTGTATGAATGTACTGTCTGCTTGCAAGTTTGTGCACCCGTGTCGTGCAATGCCGCGGAGGTCAGAAGAGGGAGTTGGATTCCCCTGGAACTGGAGTTCTCCTGGAACTGGAGTTTCAGACGGTTCTCGGCCGCCATGTGGGTGTTGGGGATCGAACCCGGGTCCTCTGTAAGAGTGGTCGGCGCTCTTAACTGCTAGGCCATCTCTCCAGCCCCAGAAGCTATTTTCTAATTTTTATATCTTTTCATAGTCAGCTTCGATATTTCTTATTTGGGGTCATACTTTTGATCTTTCTGTTGACCCCTTACTTTTGGCTAATTATATATGTAATTTTTTTTATTGATGCTTTGTGCATTTCATACATCATTTTCCAATTCAGTTCAGGCATATTTGATGCACCACACTCTGGTGCACCAAACTTTATAAAGTTGTCTTTATAAAGACAATTCTCAGGACCACAAGGCACAGAATTAACCCCAGTGCACTCATAGTAAGGGACTTCAATTCCCCACTTGAGCCTTTTGGACAGGTCAACAGAAAAAGAATAATAAGAGACATTTGAACTGACCCAGATGGACATCCATACATCTCTGAATATTCCACCTAATTATCAGAGAATATACTTTCTAACTCAGCACCCCAAGGACAGTCTCCAAAATCGACACATACTGGGACACAAAAGAAAACTCCAACAAATACAAAAAGATTGAAATGATTTCATGCACATGCTATTATACCACAGTGCAATAAAGCTCAAAACCCATCAACACCAGGATAAGCCCCTACTATCTACAAGAACACAGGAAGACTAAACAAGACACTCCTGAATAATGAATGGGTTTTTAAGAAAGAAAGAAAGAAGAAAGAAAGAAAGAAAGAAAGAAAGAAAGAAGAAAGCATTCTGGAACTGAAAATGACAATACAACACACAAAAGCTATGGGATACCTTTAAAAGCAGTACTAAGAGGGAAGTTTAGAGCCCTGGGGCCTACATTAGAAAAACAGAAAGGCACAAGTGAACAATCGAACACTGCAGCTAAAAGCAATTGAGAGGCAACAACAGATGAACCCAAAACAACAGACAGGAAGAAATAACAACAATAAGAGCAAAATCAATGAATAGAAACAAAGAAAGCAATAGAAAAAACAATTAATGAATCCAAAAGTTGTTTCTTTTGAAAGAATAAACAAGATAGACCTCTAGCCCAGTTAACCCAAAGAAGGAAGGAACAACTCCAGATCATTACAATCCATGATGAATAAAAAGGAAATATCACAACAGAACAATGAAAAGAGCCAGAAAATCATAGGGGAATACGTCAAAAACCTAGATCTACAAGTTTGAAAACCTAGAAGAAATGATGAATATCTGAAATCCTGGGAATCACCAAAGTTCAACCAAGTAGACGATCGACAGCTTAAACAGAACCATAATAGATGAAGAAATTGAAGATGAATAAGAAACCTCCCAACTAAAAAAAAGACCAGACAGAATGGTTTCATGGCAGAATTCTATAAAACATTTGAAAAAGACTACAACCATTATTACTCAAATTGTTTAGAAAAGGATTACAAACAGAGGGAATTCTTCCAAATACCTTCTATGAAGCCAGCATCCACTCTATTACCAAAACCAGGGCAAGATACAACCAAAAAGGAATACGATAGACCCATCTCCCTAAGGAAAACAGATGCCAAAATTCTAACAGGATACTGGCAAATCCATACAGGCCCACATCAAGAAGATCATCCTCATGACAAGTTGGATACATACCAGAGATGCAGGGATGGTTAACATATGAAAATCAATAGATATCATCCAAGCATAGAAATGGACTGAAGACAAAACCACACATCAAATCTCAATTGACCAGAAAAAGCCTTTGACAAAATCCATAATACCTCATGATTAAAGTCCTAGAGGGAATTGGAATTGGAGGGATCGTTCCTCAAGGTAATCAAAGCCATATACGGAAACTCACAGCCAACATCAGCCGAAATGGGGAAAAACCAGAAGAATTCCCCTTAAAGGTACGAACGCAGCAGCTGCCCCCTGTCACCACTCCTCTTCAATAGAGTTGCTTGAAACACGTGCTAGGGCAATAAGCAAGAAAGGAAATTAAAGGAATACGATTGGAAAAAGAGGAAGTCAAGCCTATCCCTATTTGCTGATGAAATAATTGTTTACTTAAGGGATGCTAAAATTTCTACCTGAAAACTCCTAGAATGATTAAGAGTGTCAGTAAAGAGGCAGGATACAAAAATCAACTTACAAAAATAAAAAAAAAAAAAAAAAAACAACAAACCAAAAACAAGCAACTGAAAAGGATTCATAGGAAGACCTTTCCACTCACAGTAGCCTCAAAAACAGTAAATACCTAGAACAAACATACCAAAGACAACAAATATCGCACAAACAAAATTTTAAACCCTTTAAGAAGGAAACTGAAGAAAGAACATCAGAAGATGGAAAAAACCTCAATGCTCGAGGATTGGGAAAATTAATATAGAAAAAATGTCATGTCGACACAAACTCTTGATATACGATTTCTCAATGATCCCATCCAATTAGAATCCCAAGGAGCTTTTCACATTGGGCCTTGGAAAAAAATCCTTAATTTCATGGAAAAACAAATGACCCATGAATCGCCAAGCAACCCGAGTGGCAAAGGCATAATATACTGGGGAGGGTTCTCTCTGATACTCAGATTTCAAAGATTTCTACCAGAGCATAGTCATAAAACACTCGGGTACTGGCACAAAACAACCCCTGCTTGACACAATGGAACAAAACTGAAGATCCAAACTTGAGCATCTCAGCAATATTTTGACTAGGGGGCAAGAGAAAACCTGGAGGAAGATAGCATTCAGCAAGTGGTTGTCGAAAACTGGATCACCACTTGTAGAAGAATGCAAATTACACCCTACCTCTCACCCGTACTAAAACAAAACTCCAAGTGGATTAAAGATCTCAATGGAAATCCGAAACGCTCGAAGGGATAGAAGAAAAGTGTGGCAGAGTAACAACTAAAGACATAGGCATAGAAAAAGACTTCTAAATCAGACAGCAACTGCAAGGAAATAAGGAGAATTGGGGGGACAAATGGGACCCATAAACTCAAAAGTTTTGTACAGTAAAGAAACAATCAAGGAAGTGAAGAGAAGATTCTCCACAGAGTGGGAGCGAATATTCACCACAGGATACTCTGACAAAGCATTGAATGTTCAGAATATATAAACTGACTCCAAAAACAAAGAAGAAACAAATGACCACTCAAGATGGGAGTAAAAGCTGAAACAGAGACTTTGTTCAACAGTGCGGATGAAGATGGGCTGAAAAACATCTAAGAAGAGTATCACAACATTAATAATTAAGGAAATGCAAAATCAAAACACTCTGAGACATCAACTTACTGCATTAACAACTGAGATAGGATCAAGAAAACAAAAATAGCAAGAGCTGGAGAGGTTGTGGGGAAAGGGAACACTCACTCCACTGCTGGTGAATGTAAACTGAATGCCACTATGGAAAGCAGTGGGAGAACCCTTAAAGACTGGCAATGAGCTACCACCTGACCCAGCAATACCACTCCCCTGGGCATGTACCCACAAGCCTCACCTACTGCAGAGATACATCCACAGTCATGTTTATTTCTGGTCTCTCACCAATAGCAAGGAGCTGGAAGCAACCCAAGTGCCCTCAACTGAGAGTGGATAGAAAAATGTGGTACATCTACAACATGGAGTTCTATGCAGTGGTAAAGAAAGATGACATCATGAGGCTTTGGCAGGTAAATGGCTGGAGCTTGAAGATATCATGCTGAAGTGAAGTAACACGAGTCCCAGAAAAACAAACAATGAATGGTATCCCCATCTGTGGATGCTAAGCACCAATTACCTAATTGAATTGCAAACTGAGCATGTATGTTCAATGTTCTGATCTGAAAACAAATGTGCTTAAAATATAATAATAAAAGAAAAAAAATAAATACCATTTTAAATAATCTTCAAGGAGCTGGAGATATGATGGTTCAGTGGTTAAGAACACTGGCTGCCTTTTCAGAGGACCTTGGTTTAGTTCCCAACACCCATTTATGGAACACAGCTGTCATAACTTTAAAAATATAAAAAAAAAAATGTTTTAAAAACTCAGGGGAACCTAATGCCCTCTTCCGGCCTCCTCAGGCATTGCAGGACAAGGGTGCATTTGCATACATTCAGGCAAAACACTCCTATACATAAATTATAAATAAGAAATTTAAAAAACCATCTCCAGATACAAAGGAAAAACATTCAAGCATACAAGCTTTATTGCAAAGACATTTGAAATAAGATGTATAGATAAAGGGAAAACTGACAGGTAAGAGTAAATTATGGGGCTGGAGAGATGGTCTCAACAGTAGTGAAGCACGACTGCTCTGCACAGGACCCGGGTCATTTCCACAGCAACCCAATGTGGCTAACTCAACTCAGTTCCAGGGGATTGGATGCTGCTCTTTCTGACCTCTGCAGCAAGTGTGCAACACAGGTGCAACCAACCTACACATGACAGTACAGTACTATACACAGTAAAAAATAATAAATAAATAATTAAAAAATAAAAATATAAAATATTTAAAAAGAGTAGTAAATTACTTATAGGTGTAGAAAGATAAAGCTAATTAATTATACAGGGTAAAGAGTGAGAAGTAAGCCAATTCTATCCCAGAAAGCTCAGAACCTATCAGGTATTTTCAAAGCCTGAGAGGACAGGAACTGAAAACAAGGGGATTGTTTAGTCTATACAAGAAATAATCAGGCTGTCTGAGATCATATCACTTCATAGCATAGTTCGGTGATCCACTTCCCTGGCCTGCAGCAACTGGAGGTATAATCCCTGAAAAAATAATTAACAAGAGAACAAGATGCTTGGATCAGCTAGCACAAAGAAGGTAGGGGTATGATGACAAACTGGAACTGTGACTGGAAGAATAAATGAAAAACACTGCATATAGAGCTCCCTCCCACCCCAGGGCTCTTTTTCCATTAATTGAACTGCTATTATTCTTTTTTTTTTTTTTTTTTTTTTTTTTGGTCTTTTTTGAGACAGGGTCTTCCCTGCTAGCTCCAACTGTCATGGGAAAACTCGCTATGGTAGACCAGGCTTGCGCCCTTTGAACTTCACAAAAGATCCACCTGCCTCGGTCTCCCAAGTAGCTAGGGATTTACAAGTCCTGTGTGCCACCACCCTGGTGAGACTGCTATTTTCTATGCTCATAATTGCAGGTAAAATACAGATCTCTTTGGAGAAAATACCCCAAAGGTAAAGCTTTGCTCATTGAGGTTCATGGAAACCTCAATGAACATTTTAGAATTTATTCTTAAATATGTATGAATAACTATATTTTACCATTAAAGCAGGGAGTGAGCCAAAGAAACAAAGGGAATTTTAAGAAAAACAAGAAAAAAATTAAGCTTTAAATAATCATAATTAATATTAATAAAGAGAAACCATACCCATGAAATAAGAGCAAAATATGTTAGAAAAGAATAACCACAGAAGGAAAGAGAGCTTAAAAATTACATATATAGCCCTTACATTCTAAATGCCCCCTCTTCCGCAGATTGGTTCCCTAGGCTTAGAAAAGGGGAACAAGTGGATGAGAAGCAAGACTCAGCCACTCTCTCTGGAGCTGTTGTCTTGGACTCCTGGTCAATTTAGCTGTTTCCTTTTCATGGGCTGACAGTTTGCCAGGAATAACCTTTCGGATCCTACTAATGAAGCCAAGCAGTTTAGATATATAGGTATTTTAAATAGCACTAATAGTTTGGTGTTAGTTACTTTGGTATAGACGCATATGTTGGATGATATGTGTATCCATGAATTTAACATTTTTTCCCTGTTAAATATGACAGGGTCTTACTGTGCTATAACATCTTCCTAACCTGTAGAGATGTAAGCTTGTTTTGTTTGCATCAGCCATGGGTTATTCCTCCAAGGAGAGAGCAATAGCCAATTTTAGTTTTTGCGGATATACAGGATATAGGTTGCCTCTACTGCACCAGTATTTCCAGGCAGGTGAGGGTGTAGCTGGTGCTGACAGTGTGAGTCTTGCTGACTCAGGGAGACCCATATTTGCTTTATTGTTGAGTGGCCTTTGGTAACACTTTCTCATATTCCAGAGGCCATAAGCCTAGGCTTGCAGAAGAGCGGGGCGTGGTAGAATGTAAAGAGCTACCGATGGGGTGAATGGTGAAAACTACAGCAATGTAGTCTGGGACACTTATTTGGTCAACTTGATTGAATATATAACCCCTTCCACCCCCGCTGGATGGTGGGGCTGTGGGGGTTTGGGCAACCAACAGCCTGCAAATTGGTTTCATATGAAAGGTGCTTGTCCTCATGGATCATCACTTATAGCTAAAAAGAAAAAAAAAAACTGAGAGAAAGATGGCAGGGACAGTTATGGCAAAATCATGATTTGGATGGAGGTGGTCGGAGGGGGCAATTGGGAAAGGAAATATGCCTGAACTGAATTTGGAAAATGATGTTACGAAATGCACAAAAGCATCAATAAAAAAATTACATATATAATTAGCCAAAAGTAAGGGGTCAACAGAAAGATCAAAAGTATGACCCCAAATAAGAAATATCGAGCTGACTATGAAAAGATTATAAAATTAGAAAATAGCTTTCTGGGGCTGGAGAGATGGCCCTAGCAGTTAAGAGCGCGACCACTGCTTACAGAGGAACCGGGTTTCGATCCCAACACCACATGGCGGCCGAGAACCGTCTGAAACTCCAGTTCCAGCGAGAACTCCAGTTCCAGGGGAATCCAACTCCCTCTTCTGACCTCCGCGGCATTGCACGACACGGGTGCACAAACTTGAAGCAGACAGTACATCATACACATACAGAAATAAATAAAATTAATAAAAAAATTAAAAATTAAAAAAAAAAGAAAAATAGCTTCTTGGCAGGTCACACAAAAAAGAGGATTTCAGAACAAGAAGACCACAAAGACGGAACTATTCCATAACATATAAAGAAAAGATCAAAGATTGAAGGGTATTCATTTGTACAATGAAAGTGCCTGCTCACTCTCTGAACAAACAGACAAAAATAAGAGGTTTGTGCCAGGACATAGTATTCATAAAATTAAGACGTATAAACAGAAATACAAGAAATTTTCAAAAACATTATCTAAAAGAATCAAATCACAGAAGCCATTCTCTCTCTCTCTGTACTCTGTCTCTTTGTCTCGTTCTGTCTTCTCCTTTTGAAATTAGTTTTTTAATAGTGTGATGGCTTGGTCATGAATGTTCAGCTTGACAGAATTCACCTCAGAGGGCATGGAAGAGAGCATTTCCAAGGACAACAAATGACTATGGTGAGAGGAAGACCCAGATACAAGCACGCCTGAATTTGATTGGCGGGCGGCACCTGCCTGCCTTCCTTCTTCCCTGGCTGTCCACTGCTTGCTACGCCCCACTGAGATCACACTTCAGCTTCTCTGGTCTTTCAATAGAACTCTTTAGCGAGCTTCCCAGCCTGGCCTTCAGCACCGGAATGCCACCACTGAGGTATCCAGCTTCCTAGTCTGAGCGGATACCCAAGTCTCTCCCTCCAACATATGCTATTATTGAACTCCCCGGATTTTATCATGTAAGCTAATCTAATGGGTTCTGGTGTATAATACAAATTTGAACTATTGGTTATATTATTCTAGAGAACCTTGCCTAATACAGAAAATTGATAAACCTGATCATGAAATTTGTAGGTCTTCAGAACTCGTGTGCAGGAGGAATGTGGAAAAGAGTTTGGAGCAGAGGAAGGGAAGTCCTGAAATGTAAACAGAATTTAATGGGACGCTGGGGTGGGAGTTTAGAAAATCTGAATGCTAACAGAAATGTGGACACTAACTGCCAGACCCATGAGGTTTCAGAGGGGAACAAAGTCTCTTCTGGGAAATGGCCTAGAGGCCATTCATGTTATAATCTAGCAAAGAATTTGGCCATGTTATCTCCACATCCTGAAAATTTGAGTGAGACTGAATTCAAATGTGATGGATTAAGTCGTTGGGTGGGTGCAGTTTCAACATAGCACAGCTTTTGGTCTGTGGCATGTTTTGTTTCTCAGGACTCTTTGTAGACACTAATGTAAGAGCAAAAGGGGTGCTACATATGTGCTGGCTTATGAGGAAAGGAATGTGAATGTATTTATACATGGAGACAAGGAAGACAGAAAAAGTTGACCAAGCTATGTCATAAAAGAAACTTAGAATTGCCAGGTGTGCTGGCAAATTGCCTTTAATCCTAGCACCTTGGGAGGCAGAGGCAGGCAGATCTTCTGTGAGTTCANAAAATACAGATCTCTTTGGAGAAAATACCCCAAAGGTAAAGCTTTGCTCATTGAGGTTCATGGAAACCTCAATGAACATTTTAGAATTTATTCTTAAATATGTATGAATAACTATATTTTACCATTAAAGCAGGGAGTGGAGCCAAAGAAACAAAAGGGAATTTTAAGAAAACAAGAAAAAATTAAGCTTTTATATCATAATTAATATTAATAAAGAGAAACCATACCCATGAAATAAGAGCAAAATATGTTAGAAAAGAATAACCACAGAAGGAAAGAGAGCTTAAAAATTACATATATAGCCCTTACATTCTACCACGCCCCCTCTTCCGCAGATTGTTCCCTAGGCTTAGAAAAGGGGCACACAGTGGATGAGAAGCAAAGACAGTCCACTCTCTCTGGAGCTGTTGTCTTGGACTCTGGTCAATTCTAGCTGTTTCCTTTCATGGGCTGACAGTTTGTCCAGGAATAACCTTTCGATCCTACTAATGAAGCACAAGCAGTTAGATATATAGGTATTTAAATAGCACTAATAGTTTATGGTTGGTTACTTTGGTATAGACGCCATGTTTGGATGATATGTTAATCCATGAATTAACATTTTTTCCTGTTTAATATGACAGGGTCTTACTGTGGCTATAACATTCTCCTAACCTGTAGAGGATGTAGCTTGTTGCATCAGCCACTGGGTTATTCCTCCAAGGAGAGAGCACATAGCCAATTTAGGTTTGGGATATACAGGCATATGGTTGCCTCTACTGCACAGTATTTCCGGCAGGTGAGGGTGTAGCTTGGGTGCTGACAGTGGAGTCTTGCTGACCTTCAGGGAGACCCATATTTGCTTTATTGGTTGAGTGGCCTTTGGTAACACTTCTCATTATTCCAGAGGCCCTAAGCCTAGGTAACATTGCAGAAGACGGGGCGTGGTAGAATGTAAAGGGCTACCGATTGGGGGTGAATGGTGAAACTACCAGCAATGTAGTCTGGGACACTTACATTTGTTCAACTTGATGAATATATAACCCCTCCACCCCCGCTGGATGGTGGGGCTGGGGGGTTTGGGCAACCAACAGCCTGCAAATGGTTTCATATGAACAGGATGCTTGTCCTCATGGATCATCACTTTAGCTAAAAAAGAAAAAAAAAAACTGAAGTGCAGGATAATTATTGCAGAATGCATGATCTTGGGATGGGTGGGGTAGGGGGGAAGGGAAAGGAACTAGGCATATATATTCATAATTGTGAAATCTTCTTGGTGAATTGTTCCTTTGATAAAAATGTAATGGCCTTCTTTGTCTCTTCTGATTTCTTTTACTTTGAAGTCTATTTTGTCTGATATTAAAATAGCAACACCTGCTTTCTTTTTGGTACCATTTGCTTGGAATATTTTTTTCCATCCTTTCACTTTAAGGTGGTGTCTGTCCTTGAAGGTAAGATGTGTTTCTTGTACACAGCATATCGATGGGTTCTGTTTCCTAATCCAGTTTCCCAGTCTATATCTTTTGTTTGGGGAATTTAGTCCATTAATATTTAAGGTTAGGACTGATAGTTATGTGCTGCTTCTTTTCACCTTATTATCCATTTGTGGTTTTGGTTTAGGTTTCTACTTCTGCAGTTATGCTTTTATTGATTTCTCTTTCTAGGTGCCTGGGGATGGTTGCTCCTTTCTTCTGTCCTTTGAATTTCTTCAAGAATTCTCTGAAGGGTTGTTTTTCCTGACATGTATTCTTTCATCTTGTTTATGTCATGGAAGATTTTTCTCTCTCCTTCAACTATAATTGACATTTTTCCTGAGTATAGTAACCTGGGTTGGCATCTATAGTCACACTGGGAATGCTTTGCTCCATGTTCTTCTTGCTTTCTTTTTTAAAAATTTTTTTAAGTTTATTATTTATTTTGTATGTGTATGAATGTACTGTCTGCATGTAGGTTTGTGCACCCGTGTCGTGCAATGCCATGGAGGTCAGAAGAGGGTGTTGGATTCCCCTGGAACTGGAGTTCTCCTGGAATTGGAGTTACAGACGATTCTCAGCCGCCATGTGGGTGCTGGGGATGGAACCCAGGTCCTCTGCAAGAGCAGTCGGCACTCTCAACCACCAGGCCATCTCTCCAGCCCTCTTCTTGCTTTCATAGTTTGTACTGAGAAGTCAGTTGTAATTCTGATAGGTTTTCCCTTATAGGTCACTTTTTGATTTTCTCTTGTGGCTTTAAGAATTTTGTCTTTGTTTTGGGCATCTAGCATTTTAACTATGATATGGTGTGGAGAGTTTATTTTCTGATCTTGTCTGTTTGGAGTTCTATGTGCTTCTTGTATTTGTATTGGTTTGTCTTCTTTTAGTTTGGGGAAATTTTCGTCTATTATTCTGTTGAAGATGTGATCAATACCATTCTCTTGGGAGTCTTCTCCTTCCTCTATTCCTATGATGCGGAGGTTTGATCTTTTCATAGTGTCCCATAGTTCCTGGTTGTTCCACTTTTGTGGATTTTTACATTTTTCATAATCTTTCCTTGAGGTTTTTAGTTGTTCTGTGTTATCTTCCAGGTTTGATATTCTTTGTTCTGCTTCCTCCATTCTGCCTCTGAGGCTTTTTCCATTCCTTTCCTCTTGATTGGATGAGTGTTTGATTTCCTTTTTCATTTCCTCTTCTGATTTCTTTAGTATTTCCACTTCCTTTTGGAGCTTCTCAATCTCTTCCTGTAGCCCTTTGCTTCGCTGGTTGGTTTCCTTATCTTTGTCAACGTGGGATCTTTTCATTGTTTCTACTTCCTTCCGGAGTTTGTCATCCTCTCTCTCTAGGTCCTTCTTGAGTTCTTCATTATCTTTTTTAATTCTTTGATTTGCTCTTTATAATCTTGTACTTCTTTAAGTATGTTCACAATTGTACTTCTAATATCTGTGTCCTGGGCCATCCCCAGGGGGATCCCACTGTAGGAATCTTCCACAGGGTTGGTAGAGCTTGGTGTGGAATTATCCTGGACCTTTCCCATGTAGTCTCTTCTTTGTGTCCCTGGCATATGGGTTTCTCTTTGCCTGTATTCGAATTTGAATCCTAAATTCCTCTTCACTGTGTTAAAGTCTTGCTTTGCTTGCCTCCTTCAGATCCCTTTGTTGTTTGTTTGATTGATTTGTTTTTCTCCTTTTCTCTTTGCTTATGTAGTGTTGACTGGTCTAAGCTTTAGGCTTTCTATTGGAAATCTAACTCACTCTTCCCTTTCTGTTCTGAAGGTTCTCAAAGACACTCCTTTGGCAATCCCAATTGGCGGGAGGGAGGTGTTGGTGGGGGTGTGGGGGTGTGGGGGGTGGTCTTGGGAGATCCCCGATCTCAAGACTCACACAAACCCACATTTTCTACCAGCTGGGAGGACAACTCCACCCCCACAGCCACACAAGCTAATCTGTCCAAAGTCAACGAAATCAAATCAAACAATCTGCTTGGCTGAAGCACCCAGCTTTGACCTGTGCTTCAGGTGGTCTTGGGAAATCCCCCTAAAATTGTATTTATTTGTTATTATTGTGTGTCTATGTTCTGTATGTATAGATGTGTGCTTTCCACAGCACACATGTGAGAAGGAGAGGATAACTTAGTGCAACCAGTTCTCTCCTCCTGCCTTTATATAAGTTCCAGGAATCGAACTCAGTTGTCAGGATTTTACAGCAAGCACTTTATCACTGAACTGTCTCACTGTCCTGGAGATGATTTTTAAGATAGAGAAGTGAAAAACAAATTAATTTCATTTTTATTTTTTGCAGCTGTATTTATTTGATGTATACCAATATTTGCTCCATGTGTGTATATGCTATGGAAATATGAAGAAATTACTAAATTACAGGCCATAGTTAAGACATCTGGATTCACCTCTGGCTCCTACTTACCTTTTCTAGTACTGGGGATCTTCTCCAGAGCCCCACTTGCTAGGCCAGTTCACTGGCCTTCTGCAGTTAGAAGTATTTTCTTTTAGAACCTTGAAGACATTAATCTGTTGCCTCCCACCATTCAGTGTGACTCATGCAGAGTCTGATTTCAATATTATTTTGGAGAGAATGACATAGAGCATACTAGTTTCCATGAAGAATCAACAGGACAGGAACTTATCTAAAGTCACAGTTTGCAAACAGTAGAACCAGGACACAAACCCACAGACTTCAGGTCTTAAGTTCCATTCTCCTTCCTTTGTACATAATATTTTAATTTATGAAAATTATTAAGATTTGCTTTTTATCCTTGACATTTCACAGTGGTGTCAATGGGTGGCATGGCATGTTATTCTTTATTCTACCTGATACTTACTAAGTCCTTTCAATTAGAAGCACTTAGTCATTTTCCTTACAATTTTGAAAACTATATATTCATTAATTTATTCCCTTATGTTTTATTAATTATTATTCTTGCACTGCTTTTACTCAGATGAGGAAACTTTTAGCCCTGTCTGTTCCTGGAATTCACTAGATAGACCAGGCTGGCCTTGAACTCACAGAGATCCACCTGTCTCTGCCTCCTGAGTGCTGGGATCAAAGGCCTATGCCACCGCACCTGGCCATTTGTGTGTTTTTTCTCTATGTGGTTTATTAATTTCTGCTTGTGTTGATAAGTTTCCTTTATTTGAAGTTTCATCCCATTGTTTTGTTTTGTAAACCATATAATCCGCTTCTTATTTCAACAATCTATTTTAATATCTTTTCCTCTACTTGACTATTTCATATGCAAATATGTCTACGTATGTATACTCACAATACATTTTTCTCACATTTTGAGGAAAGTGATTAAAGTTAACTGACTGCTATACCAATTCTATTAATTGTGCTTTCTTTGGGAACATTTCTTCTATTTCCCATTAGCTATCACACAGCAGGATTCAGTACACATTTGACAGAGGTTTAACATCCAAGTATATAAATTACCCAAAAACAAAGGACCAAGCAAACAAATGACCCAATTAAAAGATGAGCTAAAGATCTGAACAGAAGTTTCTCAAAAGGAGAAGTAAAGATGGCTAAGAAACATCTTAAAAAGTGTTCAACATGATTAGTAATTAAGGAAATGCAAATTTAAACCACTTTAAGATTTCATCTTACCCCAGTAAGACTGGCTATGATCAAGAAAACAAATGCAAACTCATGCAACCCCTATGGAAAGCAGTGTGGAGAGCTCTTAAAGACTAAAAATAAATCTACAGTTTGACCTAGTCATACCATTCCTGGGTATCTACCCAAAGGATTTATCCTATAGCAGAGATACGTGCACAACCATATTTATTGCTGCTCTTTTCACAATAGGGAAGAGCTGGAAGCAACCCAAGTGCTTAGTGATTCTTGTTTGAGAACCTTGTTTAAGAATGCTTGTTAGATTTGGGATATACAGACATATGGCTGCCTCTGCTGCACAGTATTTCCAGGCAGATGAGGTGTAGCTGTTGCTGACGGAGGATGGTGGGACCCATGAGCTGTGTGGGTTTGGGCACAACGGCTTGCAAATTGGTTTTACATGAAGGATACTTGTACTCACAAATTATCACTTACTGTTAAAAAAATGAAAACAAAACAAAACAAAAAAGCAGAGAAAGATGCAGAAAACTTACGGCAGAATGCATGATCTGGGATGGGTAGGGGTGGAGTGGGGGGAAGGGAAGGGGATATATGCCTGAACTGAACTGGAAAATGATGTATGAAAAATACAAAGCATCAATAAAAAAAAAAAAAAGAATGCTTGTTAACATAGAGTCCTGAGACCAAGAATTCAGTCTTGTAGAATCTGACTCCCAAATTCCGACTTAATTCTTGCTACTGCTTATTCTTTCTTTCCTCTAACGTTGCTGTTTTCAATATCGTTCACTTTTTTGTCCATCCTAGTGACGCATGCCCCCAGTGAAGTGCATTTCATCAGGCCGCACCTTTTAGAGCAGTGATGGCATTATCAGAGCCAAGCTGCAGAAACCGAGCAGACTGAGAGCTGCAAGACTTGGTTCTCAGTCTTGGGACTGAATTGGATTTTCATTAGGATTTGAGTTTGATTTTTTTTTGCATTGAATGTAATAAATATACTTGCAGGATGAGGGTTTATATATTTTTTTTTATGCTCAGACATTTTGAAAAACGTAATTGTATCTTGTCAAATTTCCTGCTTCATTCCAGCAGCTGAGATTTAAAATATATGTTTTGCTCAAATAGAACATTAATATATTTAATCTAACATACATAATGAAATAAATGCAAGTCTTAAATTAGAAATAAGTGAAGTGAGCTGTGCCTTAAAATTAATTACAGATTCTTTGAAAATGTGTCAGTAAACTGTCAAATTATCATTAAAGATTAATCACATGTGAGCTAAAAATAATTTAATCATTGCAAGTCAAGTTATGAAGATAATCAAATAATAGTTTTAAGGAGAAAAGTCATTGTAGCTCCAGACTGTGAGCTTACAGGCTGAGCAGATTCAGGTCAGGTCCTCTGAAGGGACTGATGATCCTGGGGAGAATGGGTGGTGACAGGGAGAATGAAGAAAACCAGAGTCCTTTCCTAAAGAATCTGCTCCTGGTGTGTGGAGCTTATTCCTGCTTTGCTTTTCTGCCTCAGACCCATAAAGGAAGGAAACTTCCCTGGAATGTTACAGCAAGAAATTGGCAGTGTCTTAAAAAGCACTGAAACACTAATTCGGAAGTCAATATTCGAATCCATCTTCACCACAGGGTTGCAGAGGAAGCCTGTGTTGTACCTAACACCTTGGGGTGTCTCTTTCCTTATTCCTAGGAGTAGGCAATGGACCTTTCTGATGGTATTGCAACTTTTGAGTTGAAAAGAACATTTCCATTTGGTCATCACCAAATGGAAGCAGAAGTAAACACTTCAGAGCATTTATGTGATTTAATTTTCCCTTTTAGCTTTAAGTGAAGTTACAAAAGAAGGGAAAAGACAGTATTCTAGATCTTTAAAAAAATAACAAAACTTATTTCAACTCTTCTTATGCTGTGTCATATTTCAAATCCTAGACCACTTTTGGAAACCCCCTAGGTGAGAGGATTAAAAAAAACCCTCCCCTAATCTAGCTGAGGAGAGAGTGGAATTTAATCTTTCAATTATAATAAGAAGCCCCATGCAAAGCTGAATGGATCTCAGGTCATGTGCTGTAACGCCCCGAGTGGTGACTGTAACCTGTTTAGTCCAGTGTTTCCAGTTCACTCTTCTTTCCATGTGGATAATTTTTCTCTGTTTTACTCAAGCCTCCTTTTTTGACAGATTCCAAATTTCCAAAAAATATGTTTTGCCAGCATCAAAGGCAAACACATTTCCATACCAGTCAAACCTTGCTCAGTGAACTTCATAGTGTATCCAAGTTGTTTAGTTGGAGTGGAGTCTTATAATGTGCATATGGCCAGAGAGCTCACTCTGGTGTGCAGTAACTAGAGGAGAAGATGAGCTGACAGCTGTAAAACTCTCACTGAAATGCATGTTTTAGAGTGTGCTTTGAACCTAAGAGAGGGTAAAGATTCGCACATGTGTGCTGCCTTGGCACGTTCTACGTCAAATTAGATGCTGCTGTTTACCTGGGTTGTCGGGTGATGGGGATGGGAGAGACCTCTAATGAGAAGGCCTCATTATCCTGGATGTTAGGTGATGAGGGGGTTCAGCGTCCCGAGACCTCCCCATACAAGGAAAAAGCTTCCTCACTTCAGTTGTGCCTTCCTTTCCACGTGAGAAAATCAAGACACATACAACTGTCTTTTAAACTTTTTTACTCTAGCTTAGATGAGAAGTGTCTACCAAATGTGTTTTAAAAGCACTAACAAATATGTAAGAAAAAGAGGCTCAACTTCCTCTGCCACTTCACTTCCCAAGTTGGCGTAAAAATTTTTAAGTGGTACCCAATATATATGAGGTCCAAGGAAGTAAGGATTGTGCACAAAGCACTAGTGAAATTTCAAATTAATAAAAACCATTTTCATTGTTGAATATTTTATCCATTCTTTTAATTGAATTTTTGCAAATTTCGTAAAGTATATATATATATATATATATTTTGCAGCTGTTGTCATGTGATTTGTTTTTTTCACATAAATTTATTTATTTATTTTTTTATCATATCTAGACCTTTGGCCCCCCCCAATTCCCCCACCCCACCAGAAGCTCATGCATTCTGCCAAACATGCTTTTCTCTCTTTCTCAGTCTTCTCAATATTCCCATGAGGACGTTTGACTGTTTCTAATCAGACAGTTCACTGTTTCGAGTCAGATCTTGATGCAGTCCCTTTCTGTTGTTGTGTTTTTCAATATGCATTCACCTCCATAACTGCTCTGGACAAAAGCTCAAGGTAGCCGCTGCACAAAATAACTAGGTAATTGGCACTAGCATCCCAAGAGAGGGATACATTCTTCGTTGTTTTCTGGGGAACTGGTGTTACTTCACTCAGCATGATGCCTCTATGCTCCAGCCATTTTCTGCAACGGCTCATTGATGTCGTTTTTTTTTACTGCTGTAATAGAACTCCACTGTGTAACTAAAGTATATTTTTAATTGTTATTTAGATCCTCTTCCTAGTCTCACCGCCCCTTATTTCCAATTTATATATATATATAAATATATAATATATATATATAGAGATAGAGAGGAGAGAGAGAGAGGAGAGAGAAGACAGACAGACAGAGAGAGAGAACGAGACAGAGAGAGACAGAGAGAGAAGAGAGAGAGGATAGAAGGAGATCCGCTGATACGGAGATGTATGAGACGAGAGACGATAGACGAGAGTGATAACAGAGGTCATTGTAGAGGTTCTAATGTGTGTCCCCAGTTGTCCTTCAGTGTGTTTATCCATTGGAGCCTGCTTAACCTATCAAGGAGTCATATATATATATATATATATATATAATATAGTATATAAATATAAAGAGAGAGAGAGGGAAGAGAGAGAGAGAGAAGTTTACAGAGCATAACTTCTGTGCCCCAGTGTCCTTCAGCGTGGTTTATCCATTGGAGCCTGGTTAGCCTATCAAGAAAGAGTCATCCCTGCCTTAAAGGGATGACTCCCCCCCCCCCCAGCAGCCGTAAGTTCCTCAGGTAGGATTTCGGTTTCTTACGCACTTCCCCATGTCCGTGCTGGGGTTTTCTCTGGCTTGAGCTTGTATGGGACTTATGTGTGCTGTCAACACTGCCATGAATTCATGAGTCACTGACCCACTTTCCCTCTTCGTACAATGATCTCCAAGCCTTGGGAGGCAGAACTTTTATGTCGGCGTCCTGTTCAGGGATGAGCACTCCGCAGTCTCTGGTTCTCTGCACACTGGCCACTTGCGTTTCTCTGTGTTAATCACCATCTACTGCATAAAGAAGCTTCTCTGTTGAGACTGAGCAATGCACTAACCTAAGGGCATAACGAAAAGTCATAGGGACTCAGTTTGATGCTATATCTAGCTAGCAGAATAATAGCATTAGGCTCTCCCTCTGTGGCCTGCGATCTGTCTATCCTCAGATTCTTAGGCCTGATATTAATGTCATGTATGGACTCCATCCTATGAAGTGGACCTTAGCTCCATAATATCCATGCCTCTGTTATACCAGTGGTCATATCTTTGACAGGCCACTGTTCCAATTTATGTTAATAGTCATAAAAATATCCAATTTAACTCAGCTATTGTACTTCAGTAAAAGTGTAAATGTGTACAAGAACTGAGGTTCAAGAATACTTATTGCAGTATTGTTAGCAAAATCTAAACACTGACAATAAATGGAATGTTCAGCAATGATTAAATTTCTCTAAGATCTATGACCTCTCCAGCCATGTGTATCTAGCTATGCTTATAGTATCACACATGAGTTTCCTCCCATTGAGTGGGCTTTAAGTCCAATTAGTTAGCCATTGATTGCCCCCAAGATAAAAGTGACACTACTGCGCCAATGTTGTATGCTATGCCAGACATTGACGTAGATATTTGGTCTTGAAGCTGTTCTCCCTTAGCATCTTGCACAGTGCTCTCCAAAGCTGTGAGAGCTTGCCTTCAGGGGAAGCAGATTCCAGGTCAGTTCCTGCTCCATTGCTCCAATTCCTGACTCTGAAGTATGTCCTGTCTTCAGCAATAAGGTCTGACCTTCAGGTTCTAGGAGGCGATCAAAGGCTGTAGCAATAGCCGGTGTAATTTGGGGGTCTCTTGGACTACCCTGGCCAATGACTCAAAGGAAGGTTTCTCCTGTCTGGAACTATTTCTTCTTTTTTTAATTGATGTTTTATGTATTTCATACATCATTTTTCATTTCTGTTCAGGAATATTCCCCTATCCCTTCCCCCCCACCTCACCCCAAACCATCCCAGATGATGTATTCTGTCATAACTGTCCTGCATCTTTCTCTCAGTCTTTTTTTTTTTAATGCTTAGGAATTCACATTTTCCTCTGTTAATTTCATATTATTCTAAAATATGGATACATTCTCTCCACTCATATAGAGTAATTACAGAGTCTGAAAATAATTGGTGGGTGGATTCTAGAGCCCATTGAGGGATTCACATTATGACAACATAGTTGCTTTCAGATAAACCAAAAATATCACCATACTGTCAATCAGCTTCACAAATGAGGGAAACCATTCTCTGTCTTTCTGGGACTGTGTCACTTCACTCAGCATAATGGCTTCGAGCTCCATCCATTTACCTGCAAAGTTCATGATGCCATCCTTCTTTGCCACGGAATAGTACTTCATTGCATAGATGTACTACATTTTTGTCATCCACTCATCTGTTGAGGAGCATATGGGTTGGTTCCAGCTCTTTGCTATTGTGAAGAGAGCTGCAATAAACATGGATGTGCATATATCTTTGCAGTAGGATGAGTCTTTGGGGTATATACCCAGGAGTGGTATGATTGGGTCAGGTGGTAAGCTCATTCCAAGTCTTTTAAAGGTTCTTCACACTGCTTTCCATAGTGGTTGTACCAGTTTACATTCCCACCAGCAGTGGATGAGTGCTCCCCTTTCCCCACAACCCCTCCAGCATCTGTTGTCTTTTGTTTTCTTGATCTTAGCTAGCCGTACTGGAGTGACATGATATCTGAGAGTGGTTTTAATTTGCATTTCCTTAATTATTAATGATGTTGAACAGTTTAAGATGTTTCTCAGCCATCTTTAATTCCTCACTGGCAAAGACTCTGTTCAGTTCTTTACTCCATCTTTTGAGTAGGTCATTTGTCTTCTTACTTCTTTGTTTTTTGAGTAGTTTATATATTTTTTATGTTAATGCTCTGTCAGATGTGTCACTGGTAAAGATTTCTTCCCACTCTGTGGGTTTTCTCTTCACCTCCTTGATTGTTTCTTTTGCTGTACAGAAGCTTTTGAGTTTTATGAGGTCCCACTTGTCAACTGTTGACCTTACTTCCCAGGTGGCTGCTGTCTGGTTTAGAAAGTCTCCTCCTACACCTATGTCTTGTAGGTTGTTGCCAACTTTTTCTATTTCTTCTTATGTAGTCCTCAGCTATGCACATGGACATGTAGAGATAGTGTATGTGTAATTCGTCATTAGATTATTAGACTAACATGGTTCCTTCAGGCTTTTTATACTAGCTAGGTATTATTTAGCTCTCCTCTCTCCTGTTCCCATAACCTCCATCCATGTCTTCTCCATGTAAACTACCCAGGTTTTTCCCATTTCTCTCTTACTAATACCAGTCTCCTGTGATCCCACTTCCCTTAAGCTCCTTCTTTCCCTTTATCTCCAAATTTCCTTCTATAACATTCCCTCCCCCCTCCCATTTAGACACCTAGATTTCATCCATTTATCCCTTAGTAGCAACTGTCTCCTGCCTTCCCAAGGTTTTCCCATCCCCAGGCTTAGATAACATCACACTAACTGCAAAATAGGTATCCTTAGATTTACAGACAAATATCCCAGACAGCATTCAATAAAGAAGCTTCTTTTGCACCAAATGAACATTAATACAGAGTTCCACAACTGGACACACACAGATATTGTCTGTGAATTGCCCAAGCCTAAGTGACACATCTACAATGTAACTTCTACACCTAAGGCTCATGCAACATAGAACAACGGACCAAGAAGACATTAATAACCTCTTAACTCTCTTCAAGAAAACTCCCTCATGCAACAGGATGCCAGGAACTCAAAAGGTGATGAATGGGCAAACTGCAGAGATTAGGAGTCTGGAGAGTGTGGGTCCGTGGACAAGTTGCCTGAATTCAGCTTCACTCGCCCAGGGTTCAAGGAACATTGCATTGCAGAAGGGGGGCAGAAAGATTGTAAGAACCAGGGAGGTAGTGAAAAACCATATAGAAATAGAATCCTACAGGCTCCTGGGACCCCGCTCAAATGAACTGGAAGCATCGCATGTCACCATGTGAAAAACCCATGTAAGCTCCACCAGACAAAAACCTAGCATGGAACTGAAGAAATGGGCAGCAGAACCCAATCTTAGCTGAAGAAATATTGGCAGCTGATTACTATTGGGTGAGGAAGAACTGGCCATCTTAAAGTGAGGGACTCTGGATAGGCTGACTAGCACTCAGTGGATTACCTGGCATTGAGGAATTGCTGGGGGGACTAATTTTGCAATATTGGCCCTAATGCAAATGTCAGAATGTATGAACGCCAAAGAGGAGGGGTCTGTGGGAGGGTGCCGAAGAAGAAGGGGCCATCAAGACTGATTGAGATGTTACCTATGAAATACACAAAAATTCAATACAAATTTCAAAAATGATTAAATAAATTATATTTCATCCACATAAAGATGAGAGAAACTTTTCAGTAGTAAAATCAAGAATATTTCATAGCAGAAAGCAATGGCAAATAGTGGCTAAATTGTGTGTGTGTCCTGTCTGTGCCAGCAGTCTCTGCTGCCAGGCCTGCCTGCTGTGATGGCCCCTTAGCTCTCTGGAACCTTAAGCTCTTCTATTAGTTGCCTTGGTCATGGTGTTTTTATCATAGTAGTAACAAAAAGGTAACTAATATATTCATGTACAGGAAAAGTTAGCTGAAGGCTGAAAAGTAAACAGAAGAGTGTCTGGAGGGACAGACACAGCACAATGTCACAGCACACTGGGCAGCTGGGGAGGAGAGCCTCAAGAGGAAGTGACTCAGAAGACAGAGTCCATTGTTTTCAAAATGCTGAGGGACAACGATAGTTGAGAAAAGTCCACTGAATTCGAAGAGGTAGGAATCACGCCCGGTGTGGTCCCCTTTAATCCAAGCTCTTAGGAGGTAGAGGAAGGTAAGAGTCTACATAGTGAGTTCCAGCTGGGGTTACACGGAGACCCTATCTCAAAAAGAAAGAGAGAAAAGTAAGAATCTATTTCTGAGATTGGTGAGTGCAGAAGTCAAATTATACAAAACTTTTCATTCAAAAATGGAAAGTGAAAGGAAAAAGACTGAGGGAAGACCACTAGGCTCTCTAAGCCTGAAGAGACCTGCAAGGGGGCTGGTAAGAATTAGGGAGAACCAAGGTTCTTAAGGGAGAAGGGAGCATTTGGACCATAGACCATGGATTGGAGACTTCAAATGCTAGTTTAGGGACCATCTTTTTCCTCAAATATAAAGGAAAGATGGAGAATATTATTCAGGAGTAAAAAAAAAGGGGGGGGGGTGACAGTGTAACTTAGGCATCCTCAAAATAGGATATGGGGTTTCACAAGCTCCCAAAAAAACCCCAGCTATCTTAAAACAGAGTCAAGGTTAAGTATTTTGGAGAACTTTGTAAAAATCTGGTGGCTGAAACTGTAAATTTTTTTTCTATTCCCCTTTTCCCTTCCATTGCTGTGTTAAATGCGACTGTTTCTGTGCCAGTGCCATGCTGTTTTGTTGCTGTGGATCTGTAATATAATTTGAAACCAGGTGTTAGCATATTTCTAGCATTGCTTTCTGCTCAGGATTGCTTTGACAAATGACCAACAAATATATGAAAAAATTCAGTATCCTCAGCCATCAGTGAAATTCAAATCAAAAGTACATTGAGATTCCATCTCAGCCAGTCAGAACGACATTCAAGAATTTGAGGGGGAAAGGAATGGGTGATCCCCACTGCTGGTTGGAGTGAAAATTATTTTACGTACTTCAGACATCAGCATGAAGATATTTCTGAAACAGTAAAAGTAGAGCTACCATATGACCCTGAGTGTACTAGGGAAGGAATCTACTCAATGTATTGCAGTGATGCTAGCGCACCCATGCTTATTATAGCACTCTTTACAATAGTCACAATATGTAATCGTAATCAGCTTAGATGTCCGAGGAATGGATGAACAAAATGCCTATTCAGCTGTAACAGAGTTATGCCATTTGCAGGAAAATGTATGAATCTGGAGCTCATCGCTGTTCTCATTTCTCTCTGTTACTGAGACAAAACATTCTGACCAAAAACATCTTGGGGAGGAAAGGAAGTCGGGGAGAAACTCAAGGCAGAAACTTGGAGGCTGGAACTGAAGTGGCGACCACAGGCTGGCTGCTCACTGGCTTGCTCGTCCTGGCCTGTGCTCAGCCTGCTTTCTTATACAATCTAGGTTCACCTGCCCGAGGGTGGCACCACCCGCAGTGGTCTGGGCCTTCCGGTATCAATTAGCGATTAAGACAGTGCCTCACAGTCTGATGACTGGTCTCAATCGAGGTTCCCTCTTCCCAGGTATGCCAATGGGAGCTATACAGCATGATCATATTAAGCAAGATAAGGCAGATTCTTATATGCAGAATCTAGACTTATCTACATGTACTCACATATGCGTTTTTATTCTCTTTGGTTCTATACTGACTTAAACATAAAAGGTACATTAAAAGGGAGTCCTTAAAATGACAAGACCAATGGGAAGGGATGGGGGACAAGAGGGAGTGAGGGAAAGGCATGAACAGAACCAGAGACCATAATATGCATCATAATGAAAGCTGTCAGATTTTAACACTTAATAAATAAATAAGTAGAATAATTGTTGCCCAAAGCAGGCTCTTGAGACTGGTGATGTCTGATAGACTGATGGTGAGACCTGCAAGTGGACCTCAGGGAGGACCACGGGGTGGAGGAATTAGAGGCAGAGGCTTCTCTGTGATAACAGAGAAGTAGGAACACTGATAGTGCTGTGGCCAGTGATGTCACTAATCTAATAGCTGTGGTATGTGACCATAGAAGAGATATTATCCCAGGACACAGGTGGCCAGATATGCAGAGGGACTCACTGGAGCCAGAAGGTAGGTGGAAAATTAAAAGGTGAGGAGCTTTCAAAGTGATGGAAGTTGCTGTGGCAGACACAAATGTTGGTATCAAGGGTAGAACTCAGAATATCAGCACTATAGAGCTCAGAACGCAGCCTTTCCTACCTTTATAATGCTCCAGCGGTACAGCTCTCTGAAGATTACAAAACCCCTCTAAATCACACTTCCTCATTTGCAGCACAAACTATTGATCTCCTATCTATAGTATAAAATTGAATGAGATAATATAAGTATCTGGCATAAATGTCAACTATGATGACGGCTATGATGATATTGGTGGTGGTGGTGAAAGTGTCATGTATATATGGATGTGACAGAAGATCTTAGAAGAAGATCCTGACATATGGGTCTGATCATCTTATTCCTTGGGTTCCTGTAAGAAAAGTAGCCATATGGCAGGTTCAAGTGGCTGCTGGGGGTGGGAATAATGGTGGGGTGGAACTGTGCCGAAACATGTTTGCTTACTCAACTCTCCTAAAATTCTCTTTTATTTCCCAAGACCATGTTAACTTGGTTAAAGATGTGCAGTTCCTGTACCTAACATGTTCATAAACACTGACTGGTGAGCTCTTAAACTATCACTTTAATGGAATTATTTCATGCATCCAAGTTTTAGTTTTTCTAAAAGTAAAAATATCATAATTATTCGAATAGAAATGTTGAGTGCTTTACGTTAGTGTTGTAAACTTACTGCTTATTTTTCTCTGTTCTAGAAAAGTAAAGCAATTGCATATCTAGGCATTTTATTTCATCAAAATAATTGAAGAAAAAATAATTTACTTATTAGAATTCAATAATTTTGAAAATATCTCTATAATTGTACACAGACAAGTCACTAAGTTTATATACTAATATACAAGTCACTAAGTTTATATACTAACATATCTCCTATTTTAAATGCTATCTTTTAATTTGTTGGCTTAGACAAAAGTAACCACAGTTTACCAAATTATATAAAAATTACTTGGATAGCAACCCTGAAAAGAAATAGACGTTTTGTCCATTTACACATAAATTCAAGCATTTCTTTGCTTTTTATGATTGATCCCAATTATCACTCCTGCCTGTCAGTAATAGATGATGATCACACATAAAAATACGTAAGAATCTTCTGAACTTAAGTGTAAAGATGTTGAAGCCACCTATCCTACAGTTATTTCTCATTCACAGACATAATTCTCTTTTTTTTTTTTTTTTTTTTTTTT
>VZQC01007701.1:258467-331223 GCA_009823505.1 Rhizomys pruinosus | reverse complement strand
AAAAAAAAATCCTCTTGCTTCTTATGTGTTCTGGAAGGACTATTAATATTTCCTCCTAACTCTTCCTGCACTGCCTGGCTCCCCACACCCCCATTCTTGCACCCTCACCCCTCCCCATGCAGGCAAAGTCTTGAATCAGCAGATTCAGAGTTGGAGCAGTAAAGAGCTATTGAGGGCCAGACTCTGATAGCATTACGGCCAAACATGGAACCATTTTCTGTGGCGAATCGCTGAGTTCTACCTGGTTATCTCTTGCCTTGCACATCACTTCCAAATGACATGCTCTCAGTCTGGGCAAAAATGAGAGTTTTTTAAAGAACTGGGATTTCAATAATATGTGACGAAAGGATGAGATTACTTTCTGAGGTAGGGGAAGGTAGGGAGGGAGAAGAAGAGGGAGAGAAAAGGCAAGGAGTAAAGGGGGGGGTGTGTGTCTCCATAAGCACTTGATTACCCGTATTTCTCCAGTTCTGGTGACCAGACTTACTCTGAGAAATCAGAAAGAGTAAGCCATTTGATTTCCTTTGTCTTCTTTCTTTCTTCCACTTCTCTCACTACTCACTGGATGCCATAGGTACTCCAAATCTCCTGCAGAATTTCCAGTGTTCTGTCGCTTGGCTTATGATATATGGTTAAGCAACATGGAAGGTCGTGATATTGTGTATCCTCCTGCACACAGATATTGAAATAGGGAATCCAGTTCTTCAGGGGACTATAGCCATCAAACTCTCCAATTAGGAAACTTAGAATCAAGCAGGCCTTGAAGTAAAGTTAGGAGCCAGCTTTCCTGTCTTCTGGAAAGCAGTCGGTGCTCTCCTCTGTCCAGTGCTTGCCACCACTCTCAATGATTTCTAGAGGGAGACATTGGCACACATTTGAATGCATTGTGTCTGTGATTAATTAGCATTGTTAGGATGTGAAATCTCTCAATTTTAGTGAAGAAACATGAAGAGACAATTAATAAGCCGGACGTGGTAGCACACGCCTTTAATCCTAGCACTTGGGAGGCAGAGGCAGGCGGATCTTTGAGAGATCAAGGCCAGCCTGGTCTACAGAGTGAGTTCCAGGACAGCTGGGGCTACAAGGAGACCCTGTCTCAAAAAGAAAAAAAAATGTGTATCCTTGTGGAAGTTTTTTTTTTTTTTAAAGAAAAACAAACATGAAAAGGCACTCTTTGCCCATAAATGTGTGTAGTTGCTTTTAGACCTTTTCTGTAATAAAAGATACATTTCCATTTGAATTTGACAGTGGCATAATTTCTGTCAGTTAGGGGGCACTGTCTCAGGGTCTGAGATGGACCCTCCAATGTCTAAACTTTTTGTAGCATTCCATACAACTCCATGACGGCTAAACACACACAAGTGAGGAAGGACACATCCCAACCTTCTCCTAGAGCCTCCTAGAAACTCACATCCCAGAAAATGACAATAATATAGTGACCCAAATAAGGGCGAATTAGAGTTAAGGACAGAACCCAATCAAAAAGAATCATAGGCAATAAAGTTCGGGAGACACACTTGGACCCTTAACCTCTAATAAATCCTAAGTAACGCCCGCCACTTAGGATATAGTTCTCACATATGATACAGAGAAAAAAATCAATTTCTTAATGTCATATGTATACACTTAATAATAATAAAATAATTCAAAGTATACTGCAGTCTAAAAACTTCACATCACCACAGTGCTCACCAGCATCTCAATCTGACACCCTTCTTGAAAACAGTCACAGCTAAAATGCCTTTTCACCCTTCCAAAGAATTTTCCAGTAACTTCCCTTACATATTCACACATGACAGTCTATCTTTCCTTTTGTCACATGTGTCTCATCTTTGGCATGTTGTAACACAGCTTTTTATTTCACTTAATCATTACTCTGAAGAAATTGTTGGGACAGGAAACAGTGAGATATTCTTTATTCTTTCCAAAGCTGCATGATCATGATCTTCCTTCATTGGGGGGGTGTAATTTGAGAGTTCCCCTCAAAGTGCTCTCTTAGATCATGGTGACCTTTTGTGTCAAAAACAAGTGTTATAATAGTATCTTTTCACACAGATATTTGTGCTAATATGTCATGTCTAACTTTCTTATCTTGAGATGTTTTAATTCATACAGAGACATAAGATAGTACAGAGTGCCCTGAGATCCATCAAATCTGAACAATTTATCACATTCTTTTCTCTCTTTCGTATTAATATCCACATGTATTATTATGTTATTATTATTTTTGAACTTTGAGAATTCTTTGCAATCGTCACACCCTTTCCTCTCTCCCAATTCTTTAGTGTACATCTTCTCTGGACATGAATATTCTCCTAAATAGCTACAGCAGTATTACCAAATTAAGAAAGTTTAACAGGGCCAATATTTTCCAAATAACCCAATAATGTCCTTTATACTGAATTTTTTGTTCCAAGATCCAGTTTGGGATCCTTCATTACAGTCAGATGCTAAGTCTTTCTCTTTTAATTTTTTCCATTCCTTATTTAAAATTCATATTTTTTAGGTTCAACACACAGAAACTATGACTATAAAGTTGAAATGGGCATATTCATAACATTCATACTTCCTAAATTTTCTCGTATCCCTTAAGTAATCTCTGCTTTACCCCTCTGCACTCCTCTAATTTTCTTTTTTTTAAATTTTTTAGCATTTCTTTTAAAAAATTTTTTTTATTATTAAACTTTTTCCATAGGTCATACATCATTTGTCAATCGAATCTAGAGTTGCTTCACTTTCCATGCCCCCACCCCACCTGAGTCCCTGCACTCTGCCATGCATGTCCTGTATCTTTTTCTGAGTCTTTCCAGAGTTTTTTTCAGTTCTTTTGCTGTTGTTCTCTCCAACTTGTATTGCTACAGTATATATACATATATACATAGTTTTATATATATACATAAATATATATATACATACATACATACATACATACATACATACACATATCACTTGAATTGTAGGATTTTTTTTCCCTAAAAGATGTCATGTTTTCCTTAAGGAAATGCTCAAAAGCTCCTCCTTGGCAGTCCCAAACAACAATCAATCCTGCACTTTTGCTCCACATGGGGGTCTTTCCCTCCCATGGTCCCCTAAATGAAGTCCATTAAGCACACGTCCTGTCTCGAGCCCCCTGCACTGGTCTCCATGATACAGCCCAGGTAGTCCAACAATGGCAGTCTATATTCTACCAAGGCTGACATTCTCTTAGCTGTTTAGTCCACAAGCTGGGTATCTCAGTAGTCCCCATCTGGCATTGAAGGTTTGGAGGATTCTTGGAGAGACATGAGTCCTCAGTCCATATTGGAAGGTTACAAAGCTGTGTCTCATGTCTTTGTGCTCTCCTCTAATTTTCAAGAATTTAAAATAAGCAGAATGCTATGCTGTGTATTTTTTCTTGAGGGAGTCACTTTTGCACTTGTACTATTAAAACGATCCATGCTACTATACATCTCATGGCTCATCCCTGTTTTATGTATGCAGAATTCTATTACAGGGATGGTACCACAATTTTGTCTGTTCACCTGTTTCCAGTCTGGAGTATTAGAGATACAGCTCCTGTGAGTGTTCATATAAAAGTTTGTATTGACTTCTGTTTTCATTTCTCTTTGTTGAATCGTAGGTCATATTGCAGGTGTATATTTAATTTTTGGAAACTGCTGAAGTCTTTCCAAAAGCGTTCCATTTTACACCTCCACCAGCAGTACGTGAGAGGCCAGTGGCTCCATAGCACAGCCTGTAGGATAGACATTCCACTAGGAAGGCAGTGTTATTCCTTTCTGGCTTGAAAGTCTATCTGCCTACTCACCAAAGACCTTAGTCATCTTCTCAGGTGCTTTCTTGTTATCTGTGCATCTTCTTAGTTTATTAATCTGCTTAAACCTATAGCCTATGTTTTTACTGTATGTTTATGTTTCTCTTATATAAGTCGAATGCTCAGTTTAAGAGGTTATCATTTTCGCCAGGTGTGGGGGCACACGCCTTTAGTCCTAGCACTTGGGAGGCAAAGGCAGGCGGATCTTTGTGAGTTCAAGGCCAGCCTGGTCTACATAGTGAGTTCCAGGACAGCGAAGCTAACAGGGAGACCCTGTCTCAAAAAAAAACCAAAAAAACAAAAAAAAAAAAAAAAGAGGTTATCATTTTCTCTTATTGTCCTTACAGAGAAAAAGTTTTAAATGTTTTTTAAATGTAATCCTTGCTTGACGACATGCATTTTGTTTATTTCTTCCTTTTTTGTACATATAAACCTTCAATTTTTATGATTATATCTCTACAATTGTTTAAACTTCTAGACATTGCTTTCATATAGGCAGAAATGTCCTCTGTCTCAAGAATTAAATATATATTTCTTTTTAATTTTTTTAAATGTTATTCATTTTGCATGTGTATGAATGAAATGTCTGCTGTGTGTTGGTGCACCTGTGTCGTGAAAATGCCGCAGAGGGCAGAAGAGGTCGTCGATACCCATGGAACTGGAGTTCTCTTGGCATTGGAGTTACAGACAATTGCTAGCTGCTGTGAGGTGCTGGGGAATTGAACCCAGGTCCCTCTGCAAAGCAGTCGGCGCTCTTAACCACTAGACTATCCTCTCCAGCCCTAATATATATTCTAGCTATACTATTGCTTCTTTGTAGTTTTCAAACTTTCAGATTAATTAATCTGTTATTGATATGCTTTTATATATATAGGGTTACCTAATTTTGATAAAGCAACTATTTCAGTACTTGTAGTTATGGGTAAATTTTATGTTTTAGAACTTTAAACATCTTAAATATAAAATCTTAAAGCTATTCTCTGAGTTTTAGGAAGTCACCGGAAATGGAAAGTGAGACCTATGCATTGAAAGTGGTGAGCACCGGGGCTGGAGAGTGGCTCAGCATTAAGAGCACTGACCTGCTCTTTCAGAGGACCCAGGTTCAATTCCCAGCACCCCATGGTGCTAGAACATCTTTTGCTGGGCATGGTAGCACCCCGCCGAACAAAAGCCTTTAATCCTAGCACCTTGGGAGGCAGAGGCAGGCAGATCTCCTTGAGTTCAAGGCCAGCATGGGTCGAAGGGAGCAAGTTTCAGGCACAGCTTGAGGCTACAGGGAGACCCGGGTCTCAAAAAAAAAAAAAAAAAAAAAAAGAACAGTGGTGACACCAAAACAACATACATTGAAGGAAATATGAACAACAGAACAAGAGCTGTAACAAGCAAAATGACACATTAACAATGGGGCTGTAGCTCAGGGGAAGGGTAGCTGCTGCTTACCATTCATGGGTTCTAGGTCTAGCCCTAGCACCAAAACCAAGAACAAAACAAAAACAACAGGCAAAAAAATAATCAAACCAGCCCACAACTAAGAAAACACCATTAAGTAGGTAAATGATGGTTGTTTAAAATGCATGTTTTATCTGTGCATCTGCTGCCTTCATTCCATCAGGCCAAATAGTATTCTTGATTACTTTAATTTTAAGTATAACAATCTTATATTCCATGTCACTTGTAAATGTTAGGTCAGATACAGAGGTCAAAAGAAAAAAGAGGAGAGATATGGATCATGATGTAGTTTTGATGTAATCCAGGAGTTTCTTCCTTAATAGGTCTGTCAGCAATTCTTCCCTTTTGAGGACTGCTACCCAGCCTGCTATCCAGCCTCATCCTCATCAGGAAGCATTTCTTAATGATGTGGAACATTAATAATATTTAATAAATAATATTTGATCCCCACATGCACAGAGAGAACTGTGAATGAAGCCCCCCCCTCAAAAGAAACAGTTTTCAACTGAACCTCTTAGAAGCTGATGAATTGATTAGAACATCAATGAATGTGGAGAGTTTGGAAAGTTGTGAGTCCAGACACTAATTGCACTTCATCTTGCACTATCATTAGTCCCTCTAAATAGCCATTCCTTGCCCAGCTCTGTGTGCATCCTAACATCCTGTGATTAACAAATACAGACCTTTTGGGATGTGTTAACTTAATAAAATATCAGTTTCCACAGACCAAAAAGCTAAAAGCCATCAGAAAGCACCTGTGCCTATAGCTTAGATGTTACCACTCTGCTATAAGTGCTTACCTAATGTTTCCACCAATGCATTTGAGAAAAGTATGTTGATTTATGACCTTCTTTGTTTGGTTACTATACAAATTTCATCAAACTCTTACTACTTTTGGAACACGGAATTCAGGGTGACCTAAATCTATGTTCAGAGGTCACTCATATTTGGCTCCAGAATAAAGCCCTTTGAGATAAGAGTTGTGTTTTGGTGTAGACAGTTATGGCAGCCAACTTATATATTCTAAATAATAATATAGTTGAATTGATGGAAGTTAAAGTTTTTAGACTCACATTGGTTTTAACCCAAGGAGTACTTTTTCTTGTGTAATTAGAGGTCTAAAGATGCACCTTACTATCACATACTCAGCAGTACAATTCTCTCAGCCTCCAGGGTCCAGAAGTTCACACATACCTGTTCCTCCATCTTTAGCTTCCCGCATCTGCTGTGTCACAGTGAGAAACCAGCACAGCTTTTGTCATCACATCTGTGTTCAAAACCAGAATTAAGGACCAGGACAGTGAAGGGGGAACCATCTCCTTTATCAAGAATTAAAACGCTCTAGCTGAACTGTTACTAGCCCAGAACAAGGCCGCTTGACGACTCATAGATGCAAGGGAGGCTGGGAAAGTGAATATTTGGTCCTTTAGCACTAGAGTCAGATGCAGCAAGCAAGAAAATATGGAAGAGGGGGGTACGAGCTGTCGAGTTAGCCAACAAATTGAGTTTGTCTTATATGACACATGCAGAGAAATGACTCTGTTCACTGGGAACTATTTTAAGAAGGAAATTCTATTGTGTGTCTTCTAATATTTAAAGGACTGTCATGTAGAAAAAGCTTGACAAACTAGGCCAGCACATTAAATTTTATAGAAAGACAAATTTCATATGAAGGTAAAGTAGAAGTGGAGATCTGATTGACTTGTGAAGTAGTAAGCGTTTACACATATTATGTTTACTATATGTACTTTTCAATATTACTCATCCGGTTCTAAGAAGCTGATACTATTGTCCCAAAATAAAGATTTTTTTAAAAGCTAAGATCAGGGTGTTAATATCTTGCTGAAGACTGTACAGCTACCAGATACCAGACTGGGATGTGAGCCCAGGCTGGGATGTGAGCCCAGGCTGCCTGGCTCCAGAGTCCACATTTTTTAAAGACCTCACCACCCTGCCTTGGGGGACAATTGGCTCTAATTACCTTACAAGTCACTTCTCAACATGATTAAAATAAGGTCCCTCTTACTTAGGTGTGTCTAAGCTATAGCTGTTATTTATCACTGCTTAACAAATTGATTTCCTTTTTTATCTCTAGAGAAAAACATCTACTTTCAACTCTCTTCGAGGATGCTGAAATTGGTGTACAACTCTGTGATTATTTCCAGTATAAAACTCACTTAATACCAAGATTCCTCAACTACCTTCTCATAATTGGCAGTATAAGATGCTCATTTGCTAGCTCTTAAAATATTTTAAACGGTCTTGTCTATTTGTATAGGGAGCCAAACAAAACCACTTTAGAACCAAGATACCTGGCTGATTCTTCACAGGTGGTAGAAAAGCAGACCTAGAATAAAGGGTTTAGCAGACACCATCAATCCTCAGCACGAGGCTGAGAGTCCCGAGCCCTTCACAGTCTTGCTTTTCAAACCAGGGCTCTACAATTTGTCTCAGGTGTCTGCATCAAAGGGACCACCTGCAAATTGCTTTGCTTATAAAACTTCTTTTAAAGAGATGCAATCAGAGGGATTACAGACTTGGGACTGATCTGTGGTTTTTGCTTCCTCTTAGCAGAAGGCTGCAAAACCTGCCTTTCCTCGTGTCTCATGAAATAAGTGAAAGGCCTTTGAGCAGGCTGTCTTTACCCACAGGAGACAAAGGCCAGGGACACTGACAAGGCGGAGGAGATCTGGTTGGCCACCACGAGGGATATGAATGGAATCAAGATGGCAACAGTCCAGGGCTCTCCAGGGCACTGTGTGTAGTACCTGGAGGAGGGGCCAGGATTCTCTACTGTTGAACGGGGGACAGGGCCAAAGGCACAATCAGGGAATGGTAAGTTCATTGTGGAGATTCAGTCCCAAAGAGCAGATTAGACTTCAGGGTGGACTGGATGTCTGAAAGACATAATAAGTCCTCCAGGATCTGAGGAACGGAGGACCAGCTTCAGGCCTGGACGCAGCGGAAGCATCTTCCTGTGAGACACGAGTCTTCACGTGTCAGCCTTTTTATCTCAGTTCACCAAGTACATAACATTTATTTCCATTCCTTCCGGTTGCTACTTTTTGGGTAACAAATCTTCTAAGTTTATCTGCTATGTTAGCTGAACTCCAAAGTTTCAGGGAGTAGTACCATTTTATCCTGACATTTAGAAGACTGTGCTTGGCCAAAGCTGACCCTGCAGAAACTCACTAGCCAAGGAGAGCCAGGCAGCCCCTGTTGGTGGTTTGACTCTCTTTCCTAATCGGTAAATAAATGAGTGGCAGTGACTCGGCTGTAGCAGTGCAGTGCAGGGCTAGATGTGAGCATGGCATGTAAACAGGAACATGGCACGTGACTGTGAGCCACATTGTGACAAACTGTGTCCTGGAAAGGGCTGACTTCTGAGTGGCAGCAGCCCTAAGGCTCCAAGGAGTAGTGATTCATTTTTTAAAATTATTTATTATTTTGTGTATATGAGTATATTGCTTGCATGTAGGTAAGTGAACCCATGTCATGTAAATCAGAAGAGGGCATTGGATCCCCTGGAGTTATGGACAGTTCTCAGCAGCCATGTGGGTGCTGGGAATCAAACTTAGTTCCTCTGAAAGAGCAACCAGTGCTCTTAGCCAATGGGCCATCTCCCCAGTCCTGGAAGTGGTGATTCTGAGAGGCATGTGCTACCCTGTAACCTGCCTCCCTGGGTGGGTAACCTGGGCTAAGGATTCTAGCAGCATTGTTTTATTTGAAATATTTCTTAAATTTGAACTCTTCCTTTATTAGGATAATCTGGTTTATTTATGCTTACAGATACTTTAAAAATGTTTTTATTTATTCATTTTTATTTTATGTGTATGAGTGTTATGCTTTCATGTATGTAACTGCACCCATATTGTACAATACCCACAGAGGTCAGAAGAGGGTGTCAGATCCCCTGGAACTGGAGTTATAGACAGTTGTTAGCTTCCACGTGGGTGCTGGGATTCAAACCGGGGTCCTCTGCAAGAGCTGCCAGTGCTGTTAACCACTGAGGTGTCTCTCCAGCCCCTCTTACAAATATTTCTTATCTGCTCTTTATTTATTTGCTGCATATTTAAAAATCTGTAGATTTTTTTTGATTGTTATTTCTCTTTAATGCCCTGGACAATTGGAAGCTATTTCTTCCCTTTCTCAAATCATTTACAAAGTATTCAACTGAACCCATAGGTCTGGAATGAGTCCTTGATACACTTTTTTTTTTGTTACACTTTTGCCTAAAATAACCTTTTTGCCCATTTCCTCACATTTCAGTTAGATTAAAATGTATTCTTGGCTAGCTGTTTTCAATATATTTATGTGCCATCAAAATATTAACATGTGGTTGTGAGATGGCTCAGTGGCAAAGGCACCTGCTGCAAAGCCTGGCCACCTGAGTTCAGTCCCTGGAACCCACATGGTAGGAGAATGAACTCCCACAGACTGTTCTCTGACTGCCACATATTCACCATAGCACATGTGTTCACACATGGATGTGTGTAGCATACACACACTAAAATGTAAAACATCACATTAAAAAGAAATGACTCCCCCAATATTGATTTGTTTGCTCACTCACAGGCCATTTCCTCTTTCCTCCTAATGGGTTTTCTCTTTTAGAAAAGCATTCACTGAGCCTCTATTTCATCATAAATCCCCTGCATTGACCCAGAGAAATGGATCCCAAGTCTTCCAGGCAGAGGTGATCTATAATGACCTTGAACTAAAACACACATTTTATAGAAAACAGTCACATGCCATGTTCCTTCGTTGAGTATTATGCTCCCAAATCCTCCAAATTCCCTGTTGCTTGGGGGTAATTTTGCTTTCTATTATGATCAATGATAATAATTGTAGCAGTCTTAACTCTTACCCAGGCTTCAGGGATATTTTATCAAAGGTAGTGTCTCTGAAATGGAGGCAAAGACTTGATACAACTTTTGGTTATTTCCTCCTCTTACTCAACTGCGTGGCATCCTTTTAAAAAGATCTTCTTGTTCTTTGAACTGCCTTATTTTGAAAGATTTAAAGAATCTTTCCCCACTATGTTTAGAATGCTCTGCAAAAAGCATTACGTTTTCTGCTGGCTTCTTTATCCTTCCTCCTTCTCCTCCTCCTCTTCCTCCTCCTCCTCCTCTTCCACCTCTTCATCTCTGTGGTGGTTTGAATGAGTGTCCCCCATAGCTGTAAGTATTCAGACATTTGTCTCCAGTTGGTGGCGCTGTTTTTGGAGGTCTTAGAAAGTGTGGCCGTGCTAGAGGAAGTATGTCACTGGGGGCAGACTTAGTGAGTTTAACAAGCCTCGTGGTCTCCAGCAGCTCTCTCTTGGCTTCCTGTGCTCTTTGCGAGATGTGACCCTCAGCTTGCTGCTCCAGTCTCCAGCCACCATGCCTCCCGCCACAATGGACTCTAATTCCCTGGAACCGTCAATCATAAGCTCAAATAAACTCTTCCTTTTATAAGTTCCTTGGTCATGGTGTTTTATCACAGCAACAGAAAAGTGACTAATACAGTCTCCCTCCTCCACCTCCTCCTTCTCTCCTCCACCTCCTCTCCCTCCTCCTCATCTTCTTCCTTCTTCTCCACCTCTACCTCCTCCACCTCTTCCTCTCCCTCCTCCTTCTCTCGCTCCTCCTCTTCCTCCTCCTCCTCCTCTTCCTCTTCCTCTTCCTCCTCCCCCTTTCTTTGAAATGAAAGCCTTCCACTGTATGTAGCCCAAACAGGCCTTGCTTTCGTTATCCTCTTCCCTCCATATTTTAAGTGCTTGGATTACAGACACCTGCTACCATACCCAGCTGTTTTTTAGTTTATCTAGTTGTGAAGTTTCTACAGTTTGAATGTTTTTCTATAAAATGTCCAAGGCCAGGTTGGTCTACAGAGTGAGTCCAGGACAGCTTGGACTACAGGGAGACCCTGTCTTGAAAAGACCAAATAAATAAATAAATAAATAAATAAATAAATAAATAAATAAATAAATAAATAAATAAATAAAATAAAAATAAAAAAGTAAAATGTCCCATGGAAATGAGCACCAGTTCAGCAGTGTTGGTCCCACCCTCATGAATAGATTAATGCTCCTGTCAGAGGGCTTGCTGCACTGAGCACTTTCTTTTCTGCCAGATGAGGATAAAAGGACCTCCACCCCAGAGGAAGACCTCCACCCCAGAGGAGGACCTCCTCCCCAGAGGACGACCTCCACCCCAGAGGAGGACCTCCACCCCAGAGGACGACCTCCACCCCAGAGGAGGACCTCCACCCCAGAGGACGACCTCCACCCCAGAGGACGACCTCCACCCCAGAGGAGGACCTCCTCCCCAGAGGACGACCTCCACCCCAGAGGACGACCTCCACCCCAGAGGAGGACCTCCACCCCAGAGGAGGACCTCCACCCCAGAGGAGGACCTCCACCCCAGAGGACGACCTCCACCCCAGAGGACGACCTCCACCCCAGAGGACGACCTCCACCCCAGAGGATGACCTCCTCCCCAGAGGAGGACCTCCACCCCAGAGGACGACCTCCTCCCCAGAGGACGACCTCCACCCCAGAGGACGACCTCCACCCCAGAGGACGACCTCCACCCCAGAGGACGACCTCCACCCCAGAGGACGACCTCCACCCCAGAGGAGGACCTCCACCCCAGAGGACGACCTCCTCCCCAGAGGAGGACCTCCACCCCAGAGGACGACCTCCTCCCCAGAGGAGGACCTCCACCCCAGAGGACAACCTCCACCCCAGAGGACGACCTCCACCCCAGAGGACGACCACCACCCCAGAGGATGACCTCCACCCCAGAGGAGGCAACACGCAAGCCAGCGTCATGGGAACTGACAATGTTGATCTTGGATTTCCTCACCTTTCATAACTGTAAGAAAACATTTCTATTCTTTATAAATTACCAGTCTAGGGTACAATTTTATTTCAACACGAAATGACCTAATATAAACATTACTCTGCCTTCAGTGTATTGTGGGTTCACTCTCTTATTTTCTTCCCCTGACTTGTTCTGCTTTAGGAAACTTCTCCCTTACCCTGCTCAGACCATGTCAGTCAGCCATATCAAGGATCACTGTATCCCCTTGGGATTTTTCTCTAGATTGCTGCTAAGATGCTTTGAAAATATTCTCATGGTTACATTCTTATTCCTTATTGAGTTCTAAAGATTTTATCTTTAGTTATGCGTATGTGAGCAGTGGTGTTTGTGCATGTGAGTGCAGTGCCCACAGAGGCCAAAAGAGAGAGTCAGATCCCCCAGAACAGGAGACACGGGTGGTTGTGAGCTGCTCCCGTGGGCGCTGTGAACAGGTCTGCGAGAGCAGCAAGCACTCTTATCCATTGAGTCATCTCTCCAGGCCCCATTTTTTGAGTTTTAAAATTTTAACTCTCATCTTCGTCCTAGGACAGTTTCTAATACTAAATAGATCCATTATAGATTTTGATTTTCTCACTAGTCTCTGGAACTAAATTGTATGGCAATTACCCTAATGCGTTCATTTCACCGTGCGGACATTTCTGACTCACTGTCAGTGCACACTCTCAAGTGGATCCCTGCCACCCAGCCTCCTCTTGCCTTTTCTTGGAAGCAGTAATTTCTCTTATCTAAAAATCTCACTCCCAGCCCTTTCCTAGGGAAGCACTTTGCCCATATACGATTGAGTAATTAAAGTTTCCATTATTGTTACCTGGCCTAATTTTACAGCTTTTGCAATCTCAATGAACATTTCTATTTCCTAGTCAGGTGGGCTGTAATGTATCCCTATTAGGACTTTTTAATTATGTCAGAATACAATTTCTACCCACAGAGATTTTACCAAAGTCCCCTTTTCTGATAAGATTTTTATCCTACTGCTTTGTGGAGCTACGCTGCACACAGCAGTATTATTAAATGTATTTATTTATGCCCATCATCTTTGCAAGATGCATCTGAAGCAGCTCACACAAAAACACACATGAAGAAAGAAAGAGGAGCCAGCCAGTGAAAACACAGACAATGCAGTAGAGAGCTAGAGAGACAAGATAAAGCCAGAATGAGCACCTGCACTGTCTGCTCATGGCCCACATGGAGAAGGAAATAGGATCAGTTACATGGAATAGAGGGTTTGAAATGTAGAATCAGCTTCCTAGGGAAGGTATGACAAATTTCTTCTGGCATTCAAGAATTTTTCCCTAGGTTTTAATAACTTTAATAATATTAACACTCAATCCTCAATAATAGTAAATGCAAGGTATTTCACCAAAAGGACTCTGGATATGCTCCCTAGTGGATTGTAACAGCAATGCCGCCGCCAAGATGGCTCAGCAGGTAAAGGAGCTTGGTGACATGAGTTCAATCCCCGGAACCCACATTAGAAGGAGAGAATCAACTCCCAAAAGTTGTCTACACACACATACACACACACACACACACAAACACACACACACACACACACACACAAACACTATGACATTCATACACTCATACAGACACATACATTTCAAGTAGAAATAAATGTTTATCAATAGAGTGAACCCAAGTAAATTACTTGGGGTGGATTCACAAACATCCTACCTGACTCTTGGCTTTCCTGTGGCTGTACTGTGGAGATCGTGTGCCCGCACTGTGAGAGTGATAAGCTCTGAACACTCCAGAAAGGTCATCCCTCTAACAGTAAAGTTAAAGAAAAGTAGCTTTATAGTCCCATCATAACTTTTCTAAAATCACTTCAGTGTTATCAAGTGATATGACTTTTTGTACAACTTATTATCTAAAACATTTGACATGAACATCAAGTTAAAAATGGGTTCCAGATTCTATTATTAAAAAAAAAACACCTTGTAGATGAAAAGAATTTTAACAAGCTGGATGTGGTAGCACAGACCTTTAATCCCAGCACTCTGAAAATGGGGGCAGGTGGATGGATCTCTGTAAGATCCAGGCCAGCCTGGTCTACATAGTGAGTTCTAGACTAGCTGGGGCTGCAGGGAGATCGTGTCTCAAAAAAAAAACAAAAAAAAAAAACCAAGAAGCATACAATTAGTAGAGAGAAAAGGCAACACATGCATTGGAAGAAAATATTTGGGAATTATATACCTAGTAAAGAATTCATTCAGTCATCTGTTGATGGATAAACAGTGCAGTGAACACATACGATGGCATGCAATTAATCCTGACACAGTCTGCAACGAATGAGATACAGGGACATTATGCTGAGAGAAATAAGCCAATCTCAACAAAATAAATACTGTGTGAGTCCACTTATGGGAAGAGATTTGAGGGAGGAATTTCTGCTTGAGAATAGGAAGGCACTGAGTGACATCAGCACTTAGAATAGTCAAGTTCATAGAGAGAGAAAGTAGAACATTGTTGCTAAGGGCTGGGGGAGGTGGCTGAGAATTACCCAAGTGGTATTGAATTTTACTTTTGTAAGGTGGAAAAAGTTCTGGAGATTAGTTGCATGATAACATGAATTTACTCAACACCATTGAAATGCACAATTAAAACTAATTGTGATGCAGGCTGGAGAGATGGTTCGGCAATTTAACAGCAGTGGCTGCTCTTGCAGGGGACCTGGGGTTTGAAACCCAGCACCCATGTGGCAGCTAGCAAACAACCCTCCTTAACCTCAGTTCCAGGGGAATCCAACGGCCTCTTCTGACCTCCTTGGGCATTGCATGACACGGTGTACTTACATACATGCAGGGAATATACTCATATACATAAAATAAAAATTGATAAAATATTAAAAATAAAGATGGTTGTGAGAATAAATTTTATGTGACATGTGTTATATATGTTATGTTTTATTATACATAGCTTTTATCACTCTACACACAATTTATGAATAATATTATATATAATGTACGAACAATTTCAGAAGTGTATAAGTATAATCTTTACCAAAGTGCAGTAGAGAATACTATATATTAATCAGGGATCAATGTTAAGCTGAGCGGGATGGCTTTGGGAGAAGATATGTGATCTTAGCCTGTGGTTCCAACGAGGGTGTCTATATACATGATTATGAATAGGGGTTCAGTATAGAGACTCAGGGGAGCAATTTCTGCATTGTGGGTACATGCACAAGGAGTCTTAGTGCCTTTAGCACAAGGGAGATTAGGTTATATAAAAGTGAGCAACATGACCTCTCCAGTCAAATTGTATTTGTCTATGTGTACAGTACCACACATAAATGCCCTCCTATTGAGTGGGCCTTAATTCCAATCAGACAGCTGTCGATTACCCCAAGGTAAAAGCGTCACTACTGCACCAATAGCCATAGTTTTTGGTGCTGGTTATTGTTATTAGGCTTTATACCTGGGTAGGACTATTGATTGGTTTTCACCCCTGGAGGCTTCCATGCTATCCTCTCATACCATGAGAGCTCGTCTGCAGGGAGGAAGGTTTTAGCTCAGTTCCAGCTTGATTGCTTCAAGTCCTGTGTCCAAAGTATAGCCTGTCTTGAGAAATAAGGTCTTACCTTCAAGTTCTGGGAGACAATCAAGGGCTATAGCAAAAGCCTATGCTATTTTGGGAGAAAAACCTACTTTTCTCACATCTGTAGACCAACATAATTTCTTACTGTATTATAAATATACATCCTCACATTTACAGCGAAGCTCTCACCACTCATCGGAGAAGCATCTTTTGCAAACAGATGGAGACTATTAACGAGTTCCAAAACTGATCAAGAACAGAGAATGGGTGTCTGTGAAGTGCTTAGCTCTAAGCGACACATCTTCAGTGTATCCTCTACACATAAGACAATGGAGGCATCTCTCAACTCTCAGCAGAGAAGCTTCCCTATGCAGCAGATGGTGATTAACACAGAAACCCACAACTGACCAATGTGCAAAGAACAAGAGGCTGAAACGTGCTTATTCCTGAATAGGACAGCTATTTCAAATTTCTGCCTCCCCAGGCTCAGGGATCACTGTGGAGGAGGGGGCAGAAAGATTGTGAGAGGCAGAGGAGGGGTAGATGACTACGAGGAAATGGTTTTCCAGACAGCTGGTCAGTTACTCATCTGAACTCAGAGCAATGGGGACAGCATGCACAATGCATAAGACCCATGCAAGCTGAAAGCAGACAAAAATCCCACCATAGACATGGAAAAGTGGGAAAGAGAAGAGAGAGAACCTTTTATAGGGATGGGAGTCTTGGTAGGTTAACCAGGCTCCCAAGGATGGATCCATTTGGGGACACAAATTAGACTCTATAGGCCATATGATATATAATAGGGTTCATTAAATTGGGTAGGGGAAGTAAGAGGTGGTGCAGATAAGGAGGGGATCTTAATACCAAGTTATATTGCATGAGAATCACAAATTTTCTGTAAAAATTAAAAAATAAAATTTAAATTTAAAAAAGTAGGTAGTGTATTGAGGTGGCTCAGTGGTTAAGAGCACAGGCTACTCTTGCAGAGGACACAGGTTCAGTTCCCAGCGCCCACTTGGTACCTAACAATCATCTAAAACTCAAGTTCCAGGGGACCCAGTGCCCTCTTCTGGCCTCTACAGGTATTGCACAGCAGTAGTGCACCTACAAACATGCAGGGGACATATTCATAGATGTAAAATAAATGCATTTAGAAATTAGCACCTTGTGTTGTCAGTTCCCCTGGGAAACTACACAAAAGGGTGAGACAGTAACAATATTTTCCTCCAATCAGGCATGAGCACCAGATCCCGAGTGAGGCTCTTTCACAAGGATATTTCTTTCCGCAAAATTCTAATTACATAAGTGTATTGATCACACACATCCCACTATCCGCCCACTCATTTGCATGCTTTGTGCTCAGGGAGCTCTGTCTAGGCCAATAAGAAAGCACTGTCATGACACCCAGCTAGCATCTCACCCCTGTCATCAGGAGTCTTCTGCCATGTGTCCAAAGGAGCAATCCGACTGAGCACACAGACTGAAATTTTGCTAGCTTCTGTCTTTAGATAAGGACGCTATCACCAGCTGAACATATTTTATGTATTACCTACCAGCTGCAAAGACCACTCAAGCATCATGTTTAAATATATTTGATAATATCTAGAATTCCTGTTAACTCTTGCTAGGGTGTGCAGTCTTTAAAAGATGCATAATAATATTCACAAGCTTCTCAAATTAAAAACAAAACCAAATAGCTGTGACCTATTCCTGAATGGAAAGTTGAGTGACAGAATGGAGAGGGGACAGATTGTAATTTGCCTCTGTCTTATGATGGCACCTGGGACCATACATGAAGGTCCTCGGTATCAGCAGCTCAACTCACTGTTGGTTGACTCAAGACTAAGTTTCATAGACCATTTTGAATTGGGACAAAAACAGCATTTAGGAAACTTAGAATATAGATTCAGGCTTATTTGCAGCATTTTTATTTTTCTCAAAATCTTCTGTGAAACAGTACAAATTTTATATATCCGAATCTAAAGCTTTTGAAATGTAGACTCTTCTAAAGTCAACATCATGATTTAACTTTGTTCTGAAATCGCCTTAAATATTTTATCAATGTCTTAATAATAATAGTTCTTTCCTTTCAATACGATGATCGTTCCTCTTAAATGTAAGATGAATGAAACTTTTACACTTAAATAGCTCAGTGTGTATTTATTAAGTGCAGAATTTCATATAATCTTAATACAGATACTAAAATTAAGTAATTAACATGAATTGAGCCCAAGCCCAGCACAGTATGTCAGGCAAGCACTCTACCACTGAGGTATGCACTCCCAATCTAAATGCTATAAATTTTATTCTTCCCGAAATCTCTTCTGCTTATTTTTCCTGCTATAAGTAACACTCAGATAATATCATATTTGATATTCTAATATTGAAGGACTTGCTGCATGGTCAGGAGACCCTGTCTTTCAGTGTATCGAATTAAGAGACATAGATCAGTTGTTCCGATATTGGTGCTGTTGCCTTGAATCCACTGTTCAACTTGTGTCTCTCTCTCATGCTTCTCCCCTTAAAAAGTACCATTTCCCCTTTGGAAATGCCATGTAATTTGTTACGTATCCTACGGTCATCAAGCTTTCTTCAACCTAAGTGGGATTCCCTAGTGCACCATTCGCTATTTATTAGCTAGAATGGTTTTATAACATATAAAAAGATTTATTCCCTGGGGCTGGAGAGATAGCCTAGCAGTTAAGAGCACCGACTGTTCTTGCAGAGGACCTGGGTTTGATCCCCAGCACCCACATGGCGGCTAAGAACCATCTGTAACTCCAATTCCAGGAGAACTCCAGTTCCAGGGGAATCCGACGCCCTCTTTTGACCTCCACGGCATTGCACGACACAGGTGCACAGACCTGCATGCAGACAGTACATTCATACGCATACAAAAATAAATAAAATTTAAAAAAAAATAAAAAAAGATTTATTCCTTCCTCCCATTTAAAAATTGTGTATGGGCTTAGTTTTGATGATAGTATAATTCATGCTTTACACATTCTATTCAGTAAGTTATAATCCAGTACTTTCAATATTTTATTGATTCTTTGAGAATTTCATGTGATGTATTTGATCATATTCAGACCTCCTTCCTCATCTCCACCCCAAATTCCCACTTCCCCATGTCCTCTATTAAAATGTTATTGAATATTAATTAATAGTGTTAAATATTATTAAAATAATTCCGCTTTTTAAGGCCAACAGGGTTGTGCAATGCCGTAGAGGTCAAAAGAGGGTGTTGGATTCCCCTGGAACTGGAGTTCTCCTGGAATTGGAGTGTTACAGACAGTTCTCAGCTGCCATGTGGGTGCTGGGGATTGAACCCAGGTCCCCTGCAAGAGCAGTCAGTGCTCTTAACCACTAGGCCATCACTCCAGCCCCCTGTTTTGTGTTCTTAAAATGCTCTTAGGTGTGGATCCATACCTACCCATCATCACACCCTCGAAGAAAACTGACTTTCCGTCTCCCAGCAGCTATAAATTGCCAATAGAGTCTCAAGTAAGGCGGGAGGTTCTTGCCGACTCCCTTGTTTTTTTTGTCTGGATTGGGCTTGCATACATTTTGTGCATGCTGTCATTAATCGCAGTGGGTTCACATGTGCAGTTACACTGTGGTGTCCAGACAACACGGTTTCCATGTATTCACCCTGCCTCTGGCTCGTGGAATCTTTCCACACCTCTTCCACAATGACCCCTGAGCCTTGGAGTAGGGCTGTGATGTGTGTCCCACTTCTGGCTGAGCCCTCCAGTCTCTTGTTCTCTGTGCACTGACCAGTCGTGAGTCTCTGTGTTATTCTCCATCTGTTGCCAGAAGCTTCTCCAGTGAGAGTTGAGAGATGCATTAATCTACGAGTATAAGTCACTAGTAGTCATTTCATACTATGTCCAAATAGCAGAAAAATAGTAGTAAGTTCTTCCCTCTGGCCTGAGACCCAATATTTATTTGTTTTTTATTTTATTTACTTTTTATGTGTATGAATGTACTGTCTGCATGTAGGTTTGTGTACCCATGTCGTGCAATGCCACTGAGGTCAGAAGAGGCTGTCAGATTCCCGTGGAACTGGAGTTAAAGACGGTTCTCAGCCACCATGTGGGTGCTGGAGTTAGAACCCCGGTCCTCTGCAAGAGCAGTCAGCACTCCCAACCTCTAGGCCATCTCTCCAGTCCCCCAATATTTATTTGAATACCCCCAAATTTCCCAGATTTGACCATTGGCAACACTTTCAAAATGCCTCTTACATCCCATTCTGTTTGCTTGCTTTGTTTTTTATCGGTTTATTGATTTTTTTTCAGTACATGTCTGTTTAGTTCAATAAAATATTCCAGTCCCATCTGAAATTTGCAATGTTTTAGTGTTGGAATGAACTATTTCCCTAAGAATATTCAGTTCATTATAATTAGAGAATGGTATTTCAGTATTGGTATCTCTGTGTTGATTATGTTCATTGCTTTCTGATGTGATTACCTTAGAAGTGAAGGCCACAGAAATAAATACATATGTCCATAGAAATAAATATATATGTCCATAAAAATAAATGTATATGTCCATAGAAATAAATATATGTCCATAGAAATAAATATATGTCCATAGAAATAAATATATTCCATAGAAATAAATATATATGTCTTTATTTCTATGGATTTTTAAATTGATACTTTAATTTCAATCTAATACCATAGATCATATGCTTGTTTTCTGCCTCTCTACATACCACTACACTCAGTAAATTTATTAATTTGCTTAACTCTAAAACACAGAGAAGGTAGCTTTTGATTTGGCAATATATTCCAGGAGAGAGCACATTTCTGAACTAAAGTTCAGTATTTCCAATATTGGAAGAGAGAGAACTTACAGCTAAAGAAACAAATCTGAGGTGTGGTCAGTGCATTTTGTTACCGCACTAGATGTTCTGGGCGCGGGAGGACAACCTCTGCTCCCAAGTGAAGAGGAACCAAAGCTTGCAGACCTCATCCTGTGCGTCTCTTCCTTGGTCTCTTCCTAATTTTTTAGTATTTAAGCTAAAACATTGGGTCATTCTAGTGATTTCCCAAATCTGAGTGAGGTCCTGGGAAATGCCTAGATTTGGAGGCAATTGGTAAGAACTGTGAATGACCAGTATAGCTGGCATCTAAGTTAGGGCAGTTTTCTGGACAATGGTCTTAAGTGTGTGCTGCCTGCCACTAACTCCAGGTGGCTGCAGTACATCAGTTGATATTAGTATGTTTACTATTCTCTGTTTTATGGATTTCTGTTCTGCACACCATTATTTCTTATCTGCTACTTTTCTGTAGTTTCTTAGTATATAAGATGGTACAGATTTGAAAATCTTTTTTTTTATCCAAGTATAAGCATTTATAAAAGTATGATATCCTTCTAATCATCATGCCCATCTTGACATACTGTTTTCATTCTAAGTACTTTCATGTTTCCACTCTGACTTCTTCTTTGAAACATGGATCATTTACTTGTTTCTTTTCCTAATTTTTGAAGATCTTGTAGATCCTATTTCCATAGCAATTTCTAGTTTAATTACCCCTGAAAGAAAGCCTATTACTTAATTCTCTGTGTTTCAATAGATTTCTAAAGAGGCACACACACTTTCTTATGATCCATCTTATGTAGTGTACTGCTTCTAACAAGGCCAATCTAGCTTATTCCTTATAGAAGCCTAGTTCCTTATGCAATACATGGATGTGATAGATATTCCATGAGTCTTTATTCTTCTGTCTGAGAGAAGGGAGCCCAGACCCTTGAAGGCATTAAATATTTGTGAGGGTGCAGAGGCATTGAGGAGTTAGATGAAGGAAATATCAAAGACGAGGGACACCATTGTGTCTCCCAGATTTTTCCAAAGGTCAGCTCTGAACTGGGCCTCTCTAGTAGGTTGGTGTTTAATGCCATCTTACTATATACTGAATGGGACAGGAGGAAGGAGGTGAAGAAACCAGCCTGTTAATGATACTTGCAGTCTGTGTTAGGATATAATCATATGTGTATAAACTGGAATGTGCCACAGATCTTGGTCGGTTCCCTTCCCTCCGTCTCTTTAATTTTGGTGGGGTGTTGATGTAACTATCATGTGCTTGACAACTGAAAGCCATTTATCTTAGACACTGAAAGAATGATGAAAATTTATTTAAGCTTTTGCTAGCAGATTTTGCATAGAAAAAGAGCTGTCTTACCTAATATGGAAATCTTTTTCACTAAACTTAATAAATTCATTCATAGTCTCAATAATTTAGGAAATTTTTAGCAACATCACCCAAATCATTATTTTTAAAAAGGAGGAGACTTTTAGCATTTTGTTGACTAAGTGCTGTGAGCTGTATGATTTAAAAGTCATGCATCAAGTTCAATAAGATGCAAGTGAACTATTAATCAATTTTGTGTAAATTTGCTGGGATGCAGAATGCATATCATGCCTTGAAGACTCTGCAGTGAGCAGAGGCCCTGGTTCCTGGATGAAAGAAAAGCCTAGAAGTCCTGCTGCTGGTCCAAGTCAACCTGCTTGAAGAGCTGTTTAAATTAAGCCATCTGCACAAATGAGAAGCTTTCTTCTAGTCAAACTCTGTTGTCCTAAAGCGGATTAGGACCTAAGCAGGGCAGTGCTGTTTTGCACTTAATCCCTTTTAAATCAGAGACTTCATTCAGCCTGTAGCTAGAGGCCCAAGATGGAGTCAAGATGCAAGGAGGAGATTGCATCCTACTTGTTACCTAATCCCATATGCCAGTTTACTTATGTATACACTTTCTTTCCCCAGATAGGGGGTCAATACCAAGAGCCCAGGAATCTTGGGACCTGCACAGAAGTGGTGTCTAATAAACACTTTATGATCAAGTAGGTTACCACTGTGGTCTCCGTGCCTACTGATGGCCATGAAGAAGTCTCAGGCCAAGTGACTTTTTACACTAATGCTCGAATGTAAGTACCTGACTCAAATGCTTTGATACGATGATGAATTCAATCAAGAAATTAGTTTATAGTGATTGGGTCTCAGGAGGTTGACTTAACCAGGTAATCAGATTATTCATTCTCTCTCTCTCTCTCTCTCTCTCTCTCTCTCTCTCTCTCTCTTTCCCTCCCTCTCCTCTTCTTTACTTTCTCCTTCTTCCTCTGGGGCACAGGGAGGTTGGCTACATAATGGGCTTCATTGATAATGTGACAAGTGAGCAGACACTTGAAGGAAGTGAAGAAGCCTTGTGAGTGAGTGTCTGGGGTATTCTCAGAATGCTATTTGGAGCTAAGAGTATAAGAACTATAAAAACCCAAGTTGGCCTATGTTTTTTCTTGGGTATAACAAGAATATCGGCACACTGTAACAGGGTGAGAAGATGGGGAGGGGGTGGAGAAGACAGGAGTTAGTCTGAAAAGTTCCAGAAGGCATAGACCATAGGGTTTTAAGCTTTCACACCAAGTAATATGAACTCGAAAGTTAGGGGAAAGGAAGGACAAAACAAGACTTATGTAAGTGTGTTATTCTGTGGCAGAAGAGCGGTATTTGTCATAAAATGCCTTGAACCTTGGACTCGTGTAAGAATAATCAAGTCTACAGTCACAGCTTTTCTGGAGAATTCTACAAAGCTGTCCACATTTTCATATCCGTTAACTTGACTCTGAGTCTCTGCAAGAAGTCTCTGCAAGAGTGTGTAGAATGCCAGGAAGTTTGTTAAGTGAAACGTAGTATACAAAATAGAGACTAAAATATGATCCTGGTTTTAAAAACCCTAGTATGTGATCTTTCCAACCTGGTATGACAAGAATGGGAAATGAGTTATTGGATTCACAAGGCAGACATGCATTGCTTAGCGATACAGGTGCATTCTGAGAACCATGACATGGTGTTATTTCATCGTGTAAGCATCATAGTGTCCTTGCTTGAGTTGAGATGAGTAGAGCATCAGTAGATGATACAATCTTATGGAGCCATCGTTGTATATGCACACTATCATGGACCATGAACACTGTCAGGTGGTGCATGACAATTTACAAATTATTTCACGTTTTCTTTATGCCTGTTGTCTTTTATAGATTTTTCTCACTGAACATGTATACTATCCAAAATGCCAAGGTATGCCATTTTTAATGAATATAAAGGTATTTGATGAACATTGAGAGGCATTTTTCCTTTTAATTCATACATGAATATAAAACACTTTAGGGATATATACTCCTTGTGTACCTTCCAATGCATCCTCTCCCAATTTCATGTCCTCTATTTTATTATTTTATTTTATTACTTTATAACCCACTGAGTCCAATTAGTGCTGCCTGGATGCACATGAGCCTGGGGCCACACAGTGGAGCACAGAAAACCCACCAATGGTGCTATACCCCAAAGAAAAATGACTCTCCTTTCTCCAGCGGCCATCAACTACCAGGAGGTCCTCAGCTGGAAATGGGACCTCGTGTGCCCCTACCTCATCCAAGCTGGAATATTAAATGCCTTGATATTCGGGTCTTATGCAGGTAACCACTGGGGCCATACACTCATAAGGGCAGGGCTGGAGAAATGGCTCAGCCATTAAGAGCTGTTCTTGCAGAGGACCTGGGTTCAATTGTTAGCACCTACATGGTGGCTAACAACCATCCGTAACTCCAGTTCCAGGGGAATCTGACAATGTCTTTTGACCTCTGCAGGCACTGCGTGGCATGGGTGCACTTACATTCATGCAAGCAATACACGCATACATATAAAATTAAAATAAATTAGAAAAACGTTCATAAGGGCAACTGTTATAATATATCCAGAAGACAGAACGTCACAGCTCCCCCTGCCCCTGCCCCCAGCTACTGGCTCTTAAATTCCAACCATTCTTCCTGGATGTTCTCTGAGCCTTGGGCCTTGGTGGTGGTGGTGGTGGTGGTGGTGGTGAACATACATGTCCCATTTAGGGATGAGCATTTGCAGTTGCTTATTCTCAACACATTGCCCAATCAGAAGTCTCTGCTTTCACTACTGCCCACTACACAAAAGGAGCTTCTGTGATCAAGATTGACAGCAGCACTATCTATGGCTATAAACATAAACATTTAGAAGGCAGTTTAATAACATGACCGTTTAGCAAACCCACAGAAATAGTTCTCTATGGGGACCAATGACTTCCTCAGGCGTGAGATTTTTTTTTTTTCAAAGTCAAATTTTATTGACGCTTTGTGCATTTCATACAACATTTCCCAAACAAATCTACACCCATTCCCCCTTCCTTGCCCCCCACCCCACCAGTATGCATTCTGCCATACATGTTTTTCATCTTTTTCTCAGTCTCTTTTAAAGTTTTCGATGTAGAAGTTTACTGTTTCAGATAGAAGTTCGCCGTTTCAGTCAGTTCTTTGACCCGGTCTTTTGTTTTTCTTTTTATTGTTGTTGTTGTTCTTCCTTCCAATTTGCAACACTCCAAAATATGCATATATGAATGCCACACATATATCAAGATTATGACATCATAGGTCTTAGCATCTTCATGTTATGATTTCTTTTTTAAAATTTTTCATGTATTTTTTTTTCTTTATTAGGCTCAAAGATGTCATGTTTTCCTTAAGGAAGTGTTTGAAGTCTCCTTGGCAAGCCCAAACAAACCATCAGTCCTGCCCTTGTGCTCCACAGTGGGGTCTTCCCTTCCTGTGGTCACTAAATAAGGTTAGGTAAGCACTGAATCCTGTCTTGATCTTTCTGTACTGGCCTCCCTGATACAGCCTGGGTAGTCCAACAGTGGCAGTCTATACTCTGAAGAGGCTGAAACTCCAGGAGTTTCTCAGTCCACAAGTCGGATGTCTCAGCAGTCCCGATGTGGCACTGAAGGTTTGGAGGATTCTTGAAGAGACATGAGTCTTTAGTCCACATTGGAAGGTTGAAAAGCTGTGTATCATGTCTTTGAAGGATGGCAAAAGCAGTGGCAGCCACAAGGTAGCTGCACTTGCCAGTAAGAATTGAAGATGGCAAAGCAACACTCCTTTTTTTTTTTTTTTTTTTTTTTTTTTTTTTTTTTTTTTTTTACTTTTTGTCTTTTTACTTTTTGTCTTTTTACTAATATCTGACGTTTTATACCTGAAGTACAATTTCTCAGGACTTACTATTTATTTATTTCTGGTTATACTTTCCTTTTGTATCTTTAAGGCCACACAATTAGCCCAGATTAACCAAGGTTTTTGTTTTCTCAAGGTCAGTTGAGAATCTGGTCCTCAGAAGTCACTCGGGTTCTGGAGGGGGAGGGAGCCCCTGGCTCCTTTTGGCTTTTCATTTACCAGTTCTATCCACTCGAGGACAAAGTCAGGTCTTGCTAGACCAGGCTTCCCTTTTTGAAGCATGAGCAGACTTTCCTCTTTACAGAGTACACATTGGCTGAAGTCCAATGGCTCTCTAAGACCTCCCTGCACAGGAAGATAGGTGCTGCACATTTGCAGGACATTTCAAGAGATACCCACATGCATAGTCCCCTGGGACTTAGTTGACCTCTGAGGGCAAGGAACAAAGTTATCCCTTAAGTCCCTTGGTCAAATTGGTATGGACATTAATTAAGGTCGTTAAGTATCCAGAAAGGCTAAGTTACATCAGCCTCATACTTTTAACTACTTTATAATATTTTAGAAAAGGCTTGGACAAAAGCTCAAGAAGCCTTGTATAAGAATTACTAAGAAGCAATCCCATAAAATAAATACTGTGGTTAGACATACTGTCATGACAAACTAGCTTATTTTCTCATTCTTTTGATTTTATATTACTCTAAAATATGCATACATACCCTCCACCCATATACCAAGATTCCAAAGTCTGAAAATAAATGGTAGGTTAATTCTAGAACCTGTTAAGGGCTTCAAAATATTTATTTCCTATGCAGCCACTGTCTGATTTAGGAAGTCTTTTCCTACCCCTATGTCTTGTAGATTGTTGCCAACTTTATCTTCTATCACCTTAAAGTTTCAGGTTTCAAGTTGAGGTCTTTGATCCATTTGCAGTTGATTTTTGTACAGGGTGAGAGGTAGGGGGTTAATTTTATTCTTCTACAAGTGGTGATCCAGTTTTGCCAACACCACTTGCTGAAGATGCTCTCTTTCCTCCACTGTGTCTTCTTGGCCCCCTTGTCAAATAAGAGGTGGCTGAAATTGTATGTGCTCAAGTTTGGATCTTCAATTTTGTTCCATTGGTCAGCAGGTCTGTTTTTGTGTCAGTACCATGCTGTTTTTATGACTATAGTCCTGCAGTATAGTTTGAAGTCTGGTGTAGAGATCTGCACTGTATTGCTCTTTTCACTCAGTGTTGCTTTGGTTATTTGGGGTCTTTTGTTTTTCCATATGAAATTAAGGATTTTTTTCCAAGCCTGTGAAGAAATACTTGGAGGTATTATTGGGATTGCATTGAGTCTGTATATTAATTTGGGTAGAATGGACATTTTTACTATATTAATTTTTCCAATCCATGAGCATGGAAGGTCCATCTTTTGATGTCTTCTTCAAAATTCTCCTTCAGGGGTTTAAAATTTTTGTTGTAGAGTTATTTGCTGTCTTTGGTTAGATTTGTTCCTAGGTGTTTTATTGGTTTTTGAGGCTATTGTGAGTGGGAAGGGCTCCTTTTAGTCCTTTTTCAGTTGCTTGTTGTTGGTGTAAAGAAAGGCTACTGATTTTTCTAGGTTAATTTTGTATCCCACCACTTTACTGAAACTCTTATCATTTCTCATTTCCTGGTGGAGTTTTTAGCATCCCTCAGATAAACAATCATATCATCTACAAAAAGGGATAGCTTGACTTCCTCTTTTCCAATTATAACTCCTTTAATTTCCTTTTCTTGCATTATTGCCCTAGCAAGTGTTTCAAGCACTATATTGAAGAGGAGTGACAACAGGGGCCACGTTGCCGAGTTCAGACATTTAAGGGGAATACTTCTGACTTTTCTCCATTTAGGATGATGTTGGTTGTGGTTTTATTGTATATGGCTTTGATTACATTGAGGATTGATTCCCTCCAGTCTCGTTCCCTGTAGGACTTTAAGCATGAAGGGATGCTGGATTTTGTCTAAGATTTTTTTCTGAATCAATTGAGATGATCATGTCATTTTTGTCTTTCAGTCCATTTATGTGTTTTATGATACTTATTGATTTATATATGTTGAACCCTCCCTGCAACTCTGGTATGAATCCAACTTATTCATAATGGATGATATTTTTGATGTGGGTCTGTATGCGGTTTGGAGTATTTTGTTGAGAATTTTTGCATCTGTGCTCATTAATGAGATGGGTCTATAGTTTTCTTTTTTGGTTGTATCTTTGCCTGGTTTTGGCATTAGAGTGTTGCTGGCTTCATAGAAGGAATTTGGGAGAGTTCCTTCTACTTGTATCCTCTGAACATTTTGAGTAATAATGGTTGTACGTCTTTAAATCTTTTATAGAATTCTGCCATGAAACCATGTGGGCCTGGACTTTTATTTGTAGGGAGGTTTCTTATTACATTTTCAATTTCTTCATATATTTTAGATCTGTTTAAGCTGTCAGTCTCTTCCTGGTTAAGCTTTGGCTATTCCCAGGATTTCAGATTCCATTTTTTTTTTTTTTTAGGTTTTCAATTAATAGAGTTTAAGTTTTTATACTGGATCTTTTCGTTGTCTATTGTGATATTCCCCCTTTCATCATGAATTCTATTGATTTGGAGTTGCTGTTTCTTTCTTTTGGTTAACTGGGCTAGAGGTCTGTCTATCATGTTTATTCTTTCAAAGAACCAACTTTTGAATTCATTGATTTTTTTTGTATTGTTTTCTTTGTTTCTATTTCATTGATTTTTGCTCTGATTTTTGTTATTTCTTCCTGTCTGTTGGGTGTAGGGTTCATTTGTTGTCTCTAAAGTGTTTTTAGCTGCACTGTTAGATAATTTTAGATCATTTATTTGTGCTCTTTCTGTTTTGTTTTGATGTAGGCACCCAGGGCTATAAACTTCCCTCTTAGGACTACTTTCAAAGTATCCCACAGGCTTTGTTGTATTGTATTGTCATTGTCCTTTAGTTCCAGGAGTCCTTTTATTTGTTTCTTTTTTATTGTTATTAAACTTTTTCCATAAATCTTACATCATTTTTCAATCAAATTTAGAGTCACTTCCCTTTCTATGCCCCCCACCCCACCTGAGTTCCTGCACTCTACCACACATGTTTTACATCTTTTTCTGAGTCTTTCCAGAGTTTTTTTTTTTTTTTTTTTTTTTTTTTATTTTTTTGTGAATTTCATGTAATATATATATATATAATAATATAGTATATATAGATATAATATATTCATACTTTCTTTATTCTTCCTTGACCCATTCATTATTCAGGAGTGTGTTGTTCTTCATGTGTTCTTGTAGATAGTAGGGCTTATCCTGGTGTTGATATTGAGCTTTATTGCACTGTAGTCTGATAGAATGCATGAAATTATTTCAATCTTTTTGTATTTGTTGAGTTTTCTTCTGTGTCCTAGTATGTGGTCAGTTTTGGAGAATGTTCTGTGGGGTGCTGAGTAGAAAGTGCATTCTCTGGTATTTGGGTGGAGTATTCAGCAGATGTCTATTTGGTGTATCGTATCATTCAGTTCAGATGTTTATCTGTTTATTCTTTGTTTGGTTGACCTGTCCACAGGGCTCAGTGGGGTATTGAAGTCCCCTAATATGAGTGTATTTGAGGTCCTGGAGAATTGCGCTTATAAAGTTGGTGCACCAGAGTTTGGTGCATATATATTCATGATTGTGAAATCTTCATGGTTAATTGTTCCTTTTATAAAGATGTAATTGCTCTCTTTGTGTCTTCTGATTACTTTTACTTTAAAGCCCATTTTGTCTAATATTAAAATAGCAACTCCTGGTTGCTATTTGGTACCATTTGCTTGGAATATTTTCTTCCATCCTTAACTTGGGGCCTATCCTTGAGAGTGAGATGGGTTTCTTGAAGACAGCATATAGATGGGTTCTGTTTCCTAATCCATTCTCCCAGTCTATGTCTTTTGATTAGGGAGTTTAGCCCATTAATATTTAAGGTTATAATTGAAAGATATGTGTTGCTTCCTTTCACCTTATTATCCATTTGCATTTTTGGTCTACTTCTTCAATTATGCCTTTATTAATTTCTCTTTCTAGGTGCCTCAGAATAGTTGCTCCTCTCCTTTGTCCTTTGAATTGCTTCAAGTATTCTCTGAAGGTTTGGTTTTCTGGACATCTATTCTATCATCTTGTTTATGTCATGGAAGATTTTTCTCTTTCCTTCAACTATAATTGACATTTTTGCTGGGGATAGTAACCTGGGTTGGCGTCTATATTCATTTAGCGCTGGGGATGCTTTGGTCCTCATTCTTCTGGCTTTCATAGTTTTCCCTGAGGAGTCAGCTGTAATTCTGATGTAGTTTCCCCTTATATGTAACTTGTTTTTCTCTTGTGGCTTTCAGAATTTTGTCTTTATTTTTGGTGTCCAGCATTTTAACTATGATATGGTGTGGGGAGTTTCTTTTCTGATCTTGTCTATTTGGAGTTCTATGTGCTTCTTGTATCTGTATGGGTTTGTCCTTTTTTAGTTTGGGGAAATTTTCATCTATTATTCTGTTGAAGATCTGATCAGTACCTTTCTCTTGGGATTCTTCTCCTTCCTCTAGCCCTATGATGAGGAAGTTTGGTCTTTTCATAGTGTCCCACATTTCCTGGTTGTTCCACTCTTGTGGTTTTTTTTTTTTAATTTTTCATAATCTTTCCTTGAACATTCTAGTTGTTCTGTGTTATCTTCTAGGTCTGCTACTCTTTTTTCTGCTTCCTTCATTCTGTTTCTGAGGCTTTTTCCATTCCTTTTCTCTTGATTGGATGAGTGTTCGATTTCCTTTTTCATTTTATCCTGTGATTTCTTTAGTATTTCCACTTACTTTTGGTGCTTCTCAATCTCTTCCTGTAGCTCCTTGCTTTGCTGGTTGCTTTCCTTTTTTATTTCAGCATGGGATCTTTTCAGTGTTTCCACTTCCTTCAGGAGTTTGGCATTCTCTACCTTTAGTTCTTTCTGAAGTTTGTAATTCTCTCCCTCTAGGTCCTTCTTGAGTTTTTCATTCTCTCTCCTTAGTTCTCTGGCTTGTTCTTTATATTCTTTGATTTTTTTGAATATGTCTATGATTGGTTCTTTTAAGATCTGTGTCCTGGGTTACCTCTAGAGAGGTAGGAATCTTCTATAGGGTTGGTAGAGTTCGGCATTCTCTCTCCTTAGTTCTCTGGCTTGTTCTTTATATTCTTTGATTTTTTTGAATATGTCTATGATTGTTCTTCTAAGATATGTGTCCTGGGTTACCTCTAGAGAGGTAGGAATCTTCTATAGGGTTGGTAGAGTTCGGCATTCTCTCTCCTTAGTTCTCTGGCTTGTTCTTTATATTCTTTGATTTTTTTGAATATGTCTATGATTGTTCTTCTAAGATATGTGTCCTGGGTTACCTCTAGAGAGGTAGGAATCTTCTATAGGGTTGGTAGAGTTCGGCATTCTCTCTCCTTAGTTCTCTGGCTTGTTCTTTATATTCTTTGATTTTTTTGAATATGTCTATGATTGTTCTTCTAAGATCTGTGTCCTGGGTTACCTCTAGAGAGGTAGGAATCTTCTATAGGGTTGGTAGAGTTCGGTGTGTAATTATTCTGCGCTTTTCCCGTGTTGATATTTGGCATTTTTTTTGGCATGTAGGTTTGTTTTTATTTGTATTCTGACACAAATCTCAAATGTTTCTTCACTGTGTTGAAGGCTTGGTTTGCTTGCTTCCTTCAGATGCCTTCGTTGTTTTCTCCTTGTTTATGGAGCATTGACTTGTCTAGGTTTCAGGCTGTGCTTCAGGTGGTCTGGTGAAATCCCCTGGTCTGAACTGTGTGCACTCAGCCATGAGATTTTGACCAGGTGACAGTACCAGACATGAAGTCCCTCCTGTGAATCAGGCCTCACATCAAGGCAGTGGGAGTATAATGCCTGGGAGATCAGTGTTGTAGCATGCAGGGTCTAGTGGTAGGTAAGACCATTGATTTCTTTCATACCCCAGAAGCTTCAGTAGAACCTTATGATACTATGAAACCTAATAAGCAGGGAGATTTTCCTGGTCAGTTCAAGAATTAGTTCTTTTTAAAATTTATTTTATTTTATGTGTATACACGTTATGCCTACATGCAGGTAAGTGCAACTGCATTGTACAGTGCCCACAGAGGACAGAAGAGGGCATCAGATCCAGTGAAACTGAAGTTACAGATGGTCGTTAGCTGCCATGTGAGTGCTGAGATTTGAACCCCGGTCTTTCTGCAAAAAGATCTAGTGCTCCCAACCACTGAGCCATCTGTATGGCCCCCAAGAATGATTTCTTTGTGTCTTACAATAAAACTACCTACAGTCTTCAGCAATATGATCTTACCTTTAGTTTTGGTTGGCAACTTAAAGCAATGTCAATAGCCTGTGCTATTTGGGGGGTTCTTTGGTGTCTTGCTGACCAATAACTTTTAGGGAGGTATCCCATGCCTGGCACTAAGATTTTTCACTTAAAAACCTATGTCTTTTGGAAGCAGCATTGTACATCCATCCAGGTTACCTCTCTTCAAATTCCTTTAAAAAACGATTTTGACTTAGCTTACAAACTAGGAGGTTTCCATAAGTTTTTCATACACATTTAGTTGCATTAACTCCCTTCCCTTTCTCCTCACCCAATTTCAACTTAAGCCTTAACTCCAATATTCCTCCTTCTTTCAGACACGTGTATCACCCTGTCAAATCGTACTTTTAATGAGTTGCAAGATGGTGTGTTACCATATGGCTTTTTCTTTTTTTCTTTATTTTTGGTCTTTTTGAGATAGGGTCTCCCTTTAGTCCCACCTGGCTTGGAGCTCTCTATGTAGATCAGGCTGGCCTTGAACTCACAGAGATCCCACCTGCCTCTGCCTCCCGAGTGCTGGGATTAAAGGCATGTGCCACCACACCTGGCCTAAGACAGCACCTGTGGGTGCTGGCAATCGAACATGGGTGCTCTGCAAGAGCAGTCAGTGCTCTTGCAGAGGACCCAGGTTCGACCACTGAGCCATCTCTCCAGCCCCTTCATATGGCTTTTTCACGTAACCCTTCATTTTGATTGACCTCTCTTGCATCCTCATTTTCTCCATCTCCCCATGCCACCACCTCCCTTAATAAATCCCCCAATGACCCCTTTCTAATTTCCTGGCTTCCACATATACTCTAAGTTACACAACAAAACAAAAGACTTGACGTAGATTCAAGCAATGTTTGTATGTTTGGATTGGGGTTTACCTCAGTGTAACATTTTTCAAATTTCATCCATTAATCTACAAATTTCATTATTCCATATGCACCACATTTTCCTTATCCATTCACCAGCTGATATACAGCTAGGTGGATTCCACTTCCTAGCTATTGTAGAGCACCCATGAGCATAGATGTGCAAGTATCTCTGTAGTAGGCTATGAAGTCCTTTGAGTATATGCCCAAGAATGGTATATCTGGGTCATATAGTAGTCCTATTTCTAGTTTTGGGAAAATCTACAGACTGATTTCCAAAGTAAGAGTTTATACTCTCATCAACAGAGAATAAAGGTAACTCTATCCCCAAGATTTGTCATCATTTCTATTCCCAGTGATGGACATTTTTACTAGGGTTAGATGAGATATATTTTTCTTTGTTTTTTTATGTATATTTTATTGAGTTTTTGTGTATTTCACATAACAGACCTTAATCAAATTTAGACCCCTCTACATTCATACTCTTGATACCCTCCACTGGATTTCATGCATTCTGTCTTTTATGTTAAGGCCTACCCAGTTAAGAATTTGTATACAGATGTTACTCAGTAAAGTTCATTCATTGGAGACTAGTTAGCCTATCTAGACTAACACCCTTAAAGAAGATTAACTCTTCCTCACTCCACAGTAATCAGCAGCTAATAGTTCCTCAATTAAGATTGCCCATTTCCCAAGTTCTATGCTACTTTTGTTTTGTCTGATTGTCAGGATCTGTCTTGTGCATGCTGTCACTATGGTTACAACTTCATACGAGGAGTGACAGGCTGGGCTTCTCTGCAGGCGGGTTCCAGGACCATCAGACCCCCATTGCTTCCAGTGCAACATGGGTTCCAGGACCATCAATACCCGTCACTTCCAGTGCAGGGTCTCTGGAGCTGCTCCAACTTCCAGACCAAATGGGGTAAGGCCCTAGTGTAAACTTGGCAGTGATAGGATTGGGCAGGGCAAAAAATCAGTGCCACCCAACCACCACCCCCCTTGTGGCTATCCCAGTGGGAACAGAGAAGGTGACTCGGAGCAACAGAAGAGACAACAAACCTCTTCAACCAAACTAAGAAGCACTTGAATTTCACATCAGATTATAAAAAACAAACCAAATCCACATGCCGAGAGCACAAAAGAAAATCAACAGCATTGGAAAACTAAATAATAAATCCCCACTAAAATCTATCAATCCTATAGAAGACTCCAACAGTGAGTTCTCCCTGGAGATAACCCAGGACACAGATCTTAAAAGAACAATAATAGACATACTCAAAGAAATTAAGGGAGAGAATGACAAACTCAGGAATGAAGTGGAAACACTGAAAAGATCACACACTGAAACGAAACAGGAAACTGACCAGCGAATCAATGATCTAAAAGAAGAGAATGACAAACTCCAAGGGGAACTGGAAATACTAAAGAAATCACAGGATGAAATGATAAAGAAATTGCATACTCATCCAATCAGCAGGAAAAGATGGGAGAAAGCCTCAGCAACAGATTGGATGAATCAGAAAATAGAATATCAACACTGGAAGACAAGGTGCAAGAACTACAATGCTCAAACAAAGAGTATGAAAAATTTAAAAAATCACAACAGGAAATATAGGACACTATGAAAGGATCAAACCTTTGGATCATAGGGATAGAGGAAGAAGAATCCCAGGACAAAGGTATTGATCAGAGCTTCAACAGAATAATAGAAGAAAATTTCCCCAAACTGAAAAATGACAAACCCATACAAATACATGAAGCATATAGAATACCAAAAAGACAAGATCAGAAAAGGAATACCTCATGCCATATCATAGTTAAAACAATACACACCCAAAACAAAGACAAATTACTGAAGGCCACAAGAGAAAAACAAGTTACATATAAAGGGAAACTGATCAGAATTACAGCTGACTTTTCAATGCAAATAATGAAAGCCAGAAGAATGTGGACCAAAGTATTCCCAGTACTAAACAACTATAGATGTCAACCCAGATTACTATACCCAGCAAAAAGTCAATTATAGTTGAAGGAGAAAGAAAAATCTTTCATGACATAAATAAGATGAAAGAATTTATGTCCTTAGCTGGGTGTGGTGGCACATGCACAGGGTCTCCCAACACTCGGGAGGCAGAGGCAGGCAGATCTCTGTGAGTTCAAGTCCAGCCTGGTCTACAGAGTGAGCTCTAGGTCTGCTGAGACTAAAGGGAGACCCTGTCTCCAAAAGACCAAAAAAAAAATAATGTCCAGAAAACCAACGCTTCAGAAAATATTTGAAGCAATTCAAAGGTCAGAGGAAAGGAATAACTATCCCCAAGCATTTAGAGTAATGAATAAAAGTATAACTGTGGAAATACAAACCTAGACCAAGAATGGAAATAGAAAATAAGGTAAAAGGAAGCACCACACATCTTTCAATAATAACCTTAAATACTAATGGGCTGAACTCCCCAATTAAAAGACATAGACTGGGAGAATGGATTAGGAAACAGAACCTATCTATATGCTGTAAATAAGAAACCCATCTCACCCTCAAGGATAGGCACCAACTTAAATTGAAAGGATGGAAAAAAATATTCCAAACAAATGGTACCAAAGAGCAAGCAGGAGTTGCTATTCTAATATCAGACAAAATAGACTTCAAAGTAAAACCAATCAGAAGAGACAAAGAAGGCCACTACATCCTTATCAAAGGAACAATTAACCAGGAAGATTTCACAATCATAACTATAAACAAACCAAACTCTGGTGCACTGAAATTTATAAACACAATTCTACAGGACCTCAAGGCACAGATAAATCCCAGCACACTAATAATTTTGAAACTCACTGAGCCCATTAGATAGGTCAACTGGACAAAGAATAAATAGAGAAATCTGAACTGAACAATATAGTACACCAAATGGACCTCACAGACATCTACCAAATATTCCATCTAAACACCAATATACTTTCTACTCAGCACCCCATGGAAAATTCTCCAAAATCGACAACATACTGGGACACAGAAAAAATCTCTACAAATACAAAAGGATTGAAATAATTTCATGCATTCTATTATACCACAGTGTAATAAAGTTCAAAATCAACACCAGGATGAGCCCTATTATCTACAAGAACACATGGAGACCAAACAGCACATTCCTGAAAAATGAATGGGTCAAAGAAGAAATAAAGAAACAAAAGCATTTCTGGAACTAAACTATAATGACAATACAATACAACAAAACCTATGGGATACTTTAAAAGTAGTCCTAAGAGTGAAATTTATAGCCCTGGGTGCCTGCATTAAAAAACAGAAAGAGCACAAATAAATGATGTAACACTACAGCTAAAAACACTTGAGAGACAACAAATGAACCATAAACCCAACAGACAGGAAGAAATAACAAAAATCAGTGCAGAAATCAATAAAATAGAAACAAAGAAAACAATATACAAAAAGCAATGGATTCATTTATCCTTTTTATTCATTTATCCTTTCATATCCTTTCTCTGAAAGTATAAACAAGATAGATAGACCTCTATCCCATTAAACAAAAGAAAAAGCAACTCCAAATCAATAGAATTCATGATGAAATGGGAAATATCACAGCAGACAATGAAAAGATCCAGATAATCATATGAGAATACTTCAAAAACCTATACTCTACTAAGTTTGAAAACCTAAGAGAAATGGATTAATATCTGAAATCCTGGAAATCAACAAAGCTTAACCAAGAAAAGAGTGACAGCTTAAAGAGACCCATAATATTTGAGAAAATTGAAAATATAATAGGATATCTCCCAACTAAAAAAGCCCAGGCCCAGATGGTTTCATGTCAAAATTCTATAAAACATTTAAAGAGGACATACAACCATTATTACCCAAACTGTTCAGAAGGATACAAGCAGAGGGAAACCTCCTAATTCCTCTACAAAGCCAGCATCACTCTAATACCAAAACCAGGCAAAGATACAACCAAAAAGGAAAATTATAGACCCATCTTATTAATGAATATAGATGCAAAAATTCTCAACAAAATACTTGCAAATCACATACAGACCCACATAAAAAATATCATCCATCATGACCAAGTTGGATTCATACTAGTGATGCAGAGAGGGTTCAACATATGTAAATCAATAAGTATCATAAAACACATAAATGGACTGAAAGACAAAAACCACACTATCATTTCAATTGATGTAGAAAAAGCCTTCAACAAAATCTAGCACCCCTTCATGCATAAAGTCCTAGAGGGAATTGGACTAGAGGGAACATTCGTCAATGTAATCAAAGCCATATAAAACAAACCCATAGCCAACATCATCCTAAATGGAGAAAAGTTAGAAGCATTCTCCTTAAAGTCAAGAACCTGGCAAGTCTGTCCCGTATTGCCACTCCTCTTCCATATAGTGCTTGAAACACTTGCTAGGGGAATAAGAGAAGAAAAGGAAATTAAAGGAGTACTAATTGGAAAAGAATTCAAGCTATCCCTCTTTGATATGATAGTTTACCTAAGAGATGCTAAAAACTCTACTAGAAAACTCCCAGAATTGATTAAGAGTTTCAGTAAAGTGGCAGGATACAAAATTAACTAGAAAAAAATCAGTAGTCTTTCTTTACACCAACAATAAGCAACTGGAGAAAGAATATAAGAAGACCTTACTACTCACAATAGCCACAAAAAAATAAAGTAAAATACCTAGGAACAAACTTAACCAAAGACATCAAAGATCCCTCAACAACAAAAAAAATTGGTCTTTTTGAGAGAGGGTCTCCCTGTAGCACTGGCTGTCCTGGAACTCACTCTGTAGACCAGGCTGGCCTTGAACGCACAGAGATCTGTCTGCCTCTGCCTCCCAAGTGCTAGGATTAAAGGTGTGCACCACCATGCCCAGCTAGTTAATTTTTTTCAACAAAAATTTTAAACCCCTGAAGAAGGAGATTGAAGAAGACATCAGAAGATAGAAAGATCCCCCATGCTCATTGATTGGAAAAATTAATATAGTAAAAATGTCCACTCTTCCCAAATTAATATACAGATTCAATGCAATCCCAATTAAAATCCCAATAGTTTCTTCACAGACTTGGAAAAAAAATCCTTTCATTTGTATGGAAAAGCAATCCTGGGCAAAAAGTGCAATGCAGAGGGGATCACTATACTAGACTTCAAACTATATTACAGGACTATAGTCATAAAAATATCTTGGTACTGGCACAAAACAGACCCATAGACCAATGGAACAAAACTGAAGATCCAAACTTGAGCTCACACTATTTCAGCCACCTCATATTTGACAAAGGGGCCAGAAAGTCTCAATGGAGGAATGACAGCATCTTCAGCAAATGATGTTGGCAAAACTGGATCACCCACTTGTAGAAGAATAAAATTGAAACCCTACCTCTCACCCTGTGCAAAAATCAACTCCAAATGGATCAAAGACCTCAACATGAAACCTCAAAGTCTGAAGGTGATAGAAGAAAAAGTTGGCAGCAACCTATAAGACACAGGCGTAGGAAAAGACTTTCTAAATCAAACAGCAGCCACACATGAAATAAGGTCAACAGCTGTGAAATGGAACCTTATCAAACTCAAAAGCTTCTGTACAGCAAAAGAAACAATCAAGGATGTGATGAAAAAACCCACAAAGTCTGAGGAAACTAACCACTGATACATCTGACAGAGCATTAACATCCAAAATATACAAACGACTCAAAAAACAAAGAAGAAAACAAATGACCCACTCAAAAGATGGAGTAAAGAGCTGAACAGAGACTTTACAAGTGAGGAAATAAAGATGGCAGAGAAACATCTTTAAAAGTGTTCAACATTGCTAATAATTAAGGAAATGCAAATTAAAACCACTTTAAGATATCATCTCACTCTGATAGGACTTGCTAAGATCAAGAAAACAAAAGACAACAAATGCAGGAGAGGTTGTGGGAAAAGATGAACACTAATCCACTGCTAGTGAGAATGTAAACTCGTACAACCACTATGGAAAGCAGTGTGGAGAACCCTAAAAAGACTGAAAAATGAGCATACCACCTGACCCAGTCATACCACTCCTGCGTATATACCCACAAGTCTCATCCTACTGCAAAGATACACATGCACATCTATGTTTGTTGCAGCTCTCTTCACAATAGCAAAGAGCTGGAACCAACCCAAGTGCCCCTCTACCAATGAGTGGATACAGAAAATGTGGTACATCTACACAATGGAGTTCTATGCAGTGGTAAAGAAAAATGACATCATGAGCTTTGTAGTAAATGGATGGAACTAGAAGACATTTTGCTAAGCAAAGTAACACAGTTCCAGAAAAACAAACAACGAATGGTATCCCTCATTTGTCGATGCTAGCACCAAATACCTAGTCAGTAAGGCAAACTGAGAAACACACACACACACCACACCACCACACACACCCACACACACCCACCATATTATATATTATATATATATATTCTATATATATTATATGAGTCATTTTAATGTGAATACCTTAATGGGATCTAGAATTAACCTACTGCTTATTTTCAGACCTTGTGGTATATGGGGGGGAGGGTATGTATGTATACTTTAGAGTAATATAAAATTAAAGGGGAAAAAATCTGAATTCCTAAAAATGTTTGGGGATTAACATGCCATTTCCCTTCAGATGTCATAATTTTGGTATATGTGTGAAGAGCATATATGCATATTTTGGAGAATACAAATTGGAGGGAACCACAGCAAAAGGACTGGGTCAAATAACTGACTGAAACAGTAAACTTCAGCCTCAAGCAATAAACCTCTGCATAGAAAAACTTTAAAAAAAAAGATGCAAGTGCATGAGCTTGGGTGGGGTGGGGTGGGGTCATGGGAAGGGGAATGAGTCTAAATGGGATCAAGAAATGTATGAATTGCACAAAACTTCAATAAAATACGTTAAAAAATCTTCATGGGGCTGGAGAGATGGCTCAGCAGTTCAGTACTGACTGCTCTTGCAGAGGACCTGGGTTCCATTTCCAGCACCCACATGGCGGCTAAGACCTATCTTTAGTGCCGGGTGTGGTGGCACATGCCTTTAATTCCAGCACTCAGGAGGCAGAGGCAGGCGGATCTCTGTGAGTTCAAAGCCAGCTTTGTCTATAGAGTGAGCCCACCAGGTCAGGTGGGAGTAAAGGGAGATCCTGATTTAAAAATATCAAAAACAAAACCCTTCATATGAGCAAGTTCCACCTCTATTTCCTTATGTTCATGCATTAACCCAGGCTTCTATAATCCTTCCACCTCCTCTTCTGCAGTGGACCCTGAGACATGGGTGAGTGAGGTTTAATATAGGAGTCCTATTCAGTGACACACACTCTGCCAACTCTTATTCTCTAAAATTTGGCCACTTGTGGCCTTTGCTGTGCATCGCTCTCTGTTGAATGGGGAAGCATCACTGGTGAGAGTTGAGAGATGTTAGTATTCTCTCTACCCCTTGTTATACTGTTTCATGAACCTTAGCTTTAAAGGTTTCACTATAGATGTGTCACTTGGGCTGGGCATCTCTCAGGAAAATATTCTCTGTGTGTGGAACTCTGTGATAACCTCTATCTGTTGAAAAAAGAAGCTTCTTTGATGAGTGGTGACTGGTATATTTGCTATAAATATAAGGATCCATATCTATCATGCAGTAAGAAATTTCATTTGTCTAGAGATATGACAAAGATAGTGTTTTCCTTGCTATATACACATTTTGAGTTTCATGAGATCCCAATTGTTGATTTTCTTGCCTGTATCTAGTTTCATTTGCCTGTTGAAATCCAACTATCCAAGTATTACTTGCTGAAGAGTGTTTTTTCTCCAATGTACTTTTGGAACTGTGTAAAAATTCAATTATTGTTTAAGAAATTTTTTATTTATTATTATTATTTTTTATGTGTATGAGTGTACTGTCTGCATGTAGGTTGGTGCACCCATGTCTTGCAATGCTGCGGAGGTCTGAAGAGAGCATCAGATTCCCCTAGAACTGGAGTTAAAGATGGTTCTTAGCCACCATGGGTGCTGGGAATCGAACCCAGGTCCTCTGCAAGAGCAGTCACTGAGCCATCTCTCCAGCCCCCCAAAATTCAATTATTTATAGTTACTTCAACTTATATCTGGGTATTCTATTCTATTCTATTCTACTGCCTGATTTTGTTCCAGTACCATACTGTTTTTATTACTATGGCTTTGTAGTATAATTTGAAATTAGATATGGTGATATCTGCCAGTTTTCCTCCTGTTTAGGTTGTGTTGATTATCCTTGTTCTTTTAAGCTTCTATATACAATTTGAGATTGTTTTTTTTCTTTGTCCGTAAAGAATGGCACTGGAATTTTGAGCGATATTTCATTGAATATGTAGATTGCTTTAAGTATAATGGGTATTTTCACAGTGTTAGTTCTTCCAATCCATGAACATGGGAGGTTTTTCCATTTTCTATTGTCTTCCTCATTTTCTTTCTTCAGGGTTTTGAAGTTTTCATTACAGTGGTTGGAGGGGCAGTTCAGTGATTATGAGCATATACTGATCTTGCAGAGACCTGAGTTTGGTTCTCAGCACCTTCATCAGATGGCTCACAACCATTCCAGGTCCAGGGGGATCGGCTGTCTCTAGCCTCTGCTTGTACCTACCCTCATGTACACATGCATGTGTACACACATGTTTGTCATTGGTTTATAGAAAGGCCACTGATTTTGTGTCTTCATTTTAACCCCTGCCATTGGCCAAATGTATTTTGCCAGCTCTAATAATTTTTTAAATAAAATCATGAGAGTCTTTTACGTCTAGAATCCTTTCATCTGCAGATAGGAAGACTCTGACGTCTTCATTTCCTACGTGCTCCCCTTTTATTTCCTTCTCTTGTCTTGCTGCTTTAGATTAACACTTAAAATCCATGTATCGAACAGAATGGAGTGAATGGACTTCCTAGACTTGTTTATGATATTAGTGGGAATACTTTGCTTTTATCTCAGTTTAGCATGATATTAGCTATGGATTTGTCACCTAGAGCTTTAATTATTTTGAGACACAGTCCCTTTATCCCTAATCCCACAAATTTTATCATGAAGAGATGTTGGATCTTGTCAAAGGCCTATTGTGTGTCTATGGAGATAATCATATGACCTTTTGCTTCGAGTCCATTTATGTAATGAATTCTGTTTGTTGACTTATGTACATTGAACCACCTGTGTATTTCTAGAATGAAACCAACTTAGTCATGACGAATGATCTTTTTGATGTGATCTTGAGTTTGGATTGCCAGTATTTATTCAGAATTTTTGCATCTATGTTTATCAAGAGCTCAGTCTATAATTTCATATTTTGGTTATTAGACTTTTGCCCAGTTTTGGTATTAGACTCAGACTGGCTTCATAAAAATAGTTGGAAACCTTTCTTTTTCTGTCTTCTAGAATGATTTGAGTAGTACTGGTGCCAGTTCTTTGAAGCTTGGTAGAATTCTCCAGTGAATCCATCTGGTCCTAGACTTTATTTTTAGTTGGGACACTTTTTATTACCATTTTGTTCTCCTTGCTGATATAGATGTTTAAGATATTTATTTAAACTTGGTTTAATCTTTGTAAGCCATATGAATTTAGAAATCCATGGATTTCTTCTAGAGTTTCCAATTTAGTAGAATATAGTTTTAAAAAATCTCTGCTCGTGTCTCATTTTATTAATTTGGGTGTTCTCTCTCTTTAGTACAGTTAATTTGGCTAAGAGTTGTCAGTTCTCTTTATCTTTTCAAAGAACCAACTCTTTGTTTCATTGATTATTTTTCGTTGTAGTTTATTTGCTCCTATTTCATTAATTTTTCCCTGAATTTGATAATTTATCCCCATATACTGATTCTCAATTTGTGTGTGTGTGTGTGTGTGTGTGTGTGTGTGTGTGTGTTTGTCGTTTTGAGACAGGGTCTCCCTGTTGCCCCAGCTGGCCTAGAACTCACTCTGTAGACCAGGCTAGCCTTGAACTCACAGAGAACCACCTGCCTCTGCCTCCCAAGTGCTAGGATTAAAGGTGTGCGCCACCATGCCCAGCAATTGGATTTGGTTTTTTTTTTTTTTTTTGGAAGGGTTTAGGGTACAACTTTAAGTTATTTAAGTTCTCTCTCTTTTTTAATGTAAGCACTTAGCATTATAAACTTTCCTGTTAGGAATGCCTTCATTGTATTCCGTAGATTTTGATATGTTATGATTGTATTTTCATTCGATACTCGGAATTTTTAATTTTGCTTCTTGATTTCTTTAGATATCCATTCATTGTGCAAAACAGTGTGTTTGTTTCATCTATATGGATTTGTGTATTGAGTATAGTTTCTCTATTTGTATAAATATATATTGTGTTCAGATAGAATACAGTATGCTATTTCAATTTTTCTATGTTTATTGAGAATTTCATGGGATGCTGAGAAGAAAGTGCAGTTTTTAGTATTTGGACAAAATGTTCTGTGAACATACTTAAGGTCCATTGGATTTGTGGTGTCATATAACTCCAAATTTACTTTAGTTTTTGTCCAAATGACCTGGCTACTAATGAAAAGATGCTATTGAAGCCACTCACTATCACTGCAGGAGTTATATGTGGCTTTACATTTGGTAATATTTGTTTGAATCTGGGTGCATCTATGTTTGGTGTGTATATGTTCAGAATGATATCATCTTGATGAATTGTCCCCTTAAACAACAAAAAGTGGCCTTCTTTGTGGGAAGATCCAGTTTGAATTAGGGGCTATTTATCAGCTAGCAACACTCAGGGCACCATGGGGAGTCATGGGGCTCCTCTGACCCCACCCCAAGAGGGAGCAAGCAATATGGCCCAGGCACATGATGTAGGTGGAGCAGCAGTATATAGTGGTACAGAACTGGGGGTCTGTGATTGGCTCTGGGAGATGACATCATTTTGCTTATAAAAGTGAGTTGCAGCAGGCAATAAAGCGAATTCTCCATTACCATCATTACACAGAATTCCTGGCCATTATTTTGCATGTATTCAGGCTGAAGCAGGTCTGGATTTTGAGTGTCAGTGGCTACTGGGCTGGACAGAGGTCTATCAGATCACCAGCCTGGTAATCTGGTGTGGGGCTGGATGGAGATCTATCAGATCACCAGCTGTGAAGTGAGTTGCGAGTGGGTGTAGGCTGAAGATAGGCCATTAGCCATCAGCCTGAAATTCCTGTCCAGAGACCAGCAGTCTTTGGGCAGGTGGGAAAGCATGGGCAAAATGGGAAGCGTTCCACTTCCCAGGGTAAGGACCTGGGTTGAAAATACCTCACAGGTTGGGTTATGAAAGTAACCAACTGACCTCTGCACCAAAGGGTCAGTTCCCTACAGTGACCGCAGGGGGCCACTGTGCTCCCCTTCCCTTAGCAGGACTGCACTGTAACTGCTCATAGTAAGAGAAGCTCCTACACTTCTTTTTCTCTTCTGATTAGTTTTCGTTTGAAGTCTCTTTTGTCAGATATTAGGATAATGACATTTGCTTGATTCTTATTTTCATTTGCTTAGAACACCTTTTTCCTTCCTTTCATCCTAAGGTGAGGTGTGTCTTTGATGGCCAGGTATGTTCCTGTGAGACAGCAAACAGGAGATATACTACTTTTTTTTTTTTTTTCTTTTTGTCTTTTTTAAGCAGTGTCTCCCTGTAGCCCCCCAGCTATCCTGGAACTCGCTCTGAAGACCAGGCTGGCCTTTGAACTCACAAAGATCCGCCTTCCTCTGCCTCCGAGTATAGTTTAAAGGCATGTGCCAACATGCCCGGCGAGATATACTGCTTTCTAATTTGATCTGCTAATCTGTCTTTTTCATGAGGAATTGAGGCCATCTAATATTCAGTCTATTACTGAAATATATGTATTAATTCTTGACATTTTGTTGATTTTATTTTGTTTGCCTAGATCCCTTTTGATTGAACTGTCCTTGTATTATTTATTTATCCTCTGGGGCCAGTTGGGTGTGTTTGTTCTCCTCTTTAGTCTAAAAACTCCTTCCAGTAACCTCTATAAAGTTGGCTTAGTGATCATAAAGTCCATTAGTCTGTTTTACCATGGAATATTTTATTTTCTCTTAAATTTATAATTGGAGTTTGCTTGGTATAATATACTATGTTGGCAGTTGTGGTCTCTCGGAACTTGGAATATATCTTTCCTGGCTCTACAGGCCACAACATTTCTATGAACGACATTAGCTGTTTTCTGATGGGTCTGCTTTTATAAGTGACTTGACCATTCTCTATTGCAACTTTCAATACCCTGTCTTGATTCTGGGTATTTAGTGTTTTAACTATAGATATCATAGGGTGTTCTTTTCTGGTCCTGTATATTTGGGGCTTTGAGGTCTCTTGTACTTGATAACAATCTCCTCCTCTATGTTTGTGAAAACTTCTATTTTATTGAAATATATTTAATCTTTGGTGTGGATTATCTCTTTTCCATATGTTTTTCCTACTAGTGACGGTTTCTATTGGGTTTTTTTCAGTTTGTACGAGTATTTATTTCCAGCCATATTTCAGTTTGGCTTATCCTCAGCACAACTGTCTCCTTCTTGAATTCCACTTCCATGTCTTGAATTAATTTCCTTATTTCATTAAGCTTTTCTTTTTTATCTCGCAGAGAAACCCATATCTTCCTTGAAGTCTTGTGTAATTATTTGTATGGATGTTCTTCCAAGTGCTTTTTATTGGTGGTCATTAATGTGAGATTAGTAATTTTTTGGAGGAGACATTATTTCTTTTCTCTGTTTTGTCTCATGTTGTTTTTATTCCTATGCTGGGATTTTGAAGTTAGTTTGTTGGTTGGCTTCCTTCCTTCCTTTCTTCCTTCCTTTCTTTTTTTTTAATATTTTTTTAAATTTTATTTATTTTTGAATGTGTATGAATGTACTGTCTGCCTGTACGTTTGTGCACCCGTGTCGTGCAAATGCCGCGGAGGTCAGAAGAGGGTGTCGGATTCCCCTGGAACTGGAGTTCTCCTGGAATTGGAGTTACAGACGGTTCTCAGCCGCCATGTGGGTGCTGGGGATCGAACCCGGGTCCTCTGCAAGAGCAGTTGGTGCTCTTAACCGCTAGGCTATCTCTCCAGCCCTCCTTTCTAGTTTTTATTCATGATGATTGATTTTTTTGTGTGTTTCTTGTGTTAATATATTATAAGAGATATCAGGATGGATATCTTTTCTGGTTTTATATAAAGTCTTCTTAATACACACCCCTTTCTTGAGCTAAATCCTCAGTGTTTCTGAGAGGAGAAAGCAAATCACTCTAACAGCAACAGCACCAAAAGAAATCAGCCATATCATATAAATGAAATAAATTCAATAAAAGACTATTACTACACTACCAATAACCAGAGAAGAGAAAGTGGTAAACTAATGTAAGGTAATCTATGAAGATAAAAATTATTAAAGATTAAAGTAATAACAATGCAATAATGGAAAAGGTAGTAAGATAGAAAAGTTTAGATTAAAGAAAAATAAGGAAAAATTAAAAGTGTGCAAAAGAGAAGATGACGAAAATAATAAAGTCATTAAAAATAGAGGGTGGAATACCTTTGGAGGGGATGAGAATCTTTACAAGAAAAAAAGGAACAAAGCCCACTTTGGCCTCTCAGGTGAGGACATAGATGGGGTACAGAGCCACATGGTCCTCAAGTGGAGGTGAGTAGAGGGGAAGCTGGGCTTGGGGTCCCTACATGAGGTTGATGTGCAGGATGCTGTGTGGTCCCTGAGCGTCCTGGTAGCAGGTAGGCTCAGGGCGTCTCAATCTGGAGTTGAGTGTGTGAAATGCTACATGTTCCTCAGTCAGTGAAGGGGGGGGTTGGCCAGAAAGATCTAGGGGTCCCTACATGGGTTCAGGGTCACAGGATGCCACATAGCCCTCAGTCATCAGGTTGGGAATTCTCAAATTATCTTAAAGTAAATCCAGTTCCATTTGGTAAAAATCTCTATATTAAAGGTTAGATATTTCTTATGAGCATAAGCAAATGAGACACCTTAATCATTGGAGTAGCAGCCTGATCCTGTTCTCTAAGTGCTACACGATTCCTTGGAAGAGGAATCCATGGCAGAAAAAAAAAATAGACGATGAATCTAAGACAACTTATACCAGAAAGCAGGGAAATTACTAAACATCTAAAATTGTGTGTAAAGAACTCATGATGATCTTGAATAAGCCTCCACTAGCCCAACATGGGCAAATATGTGTGGCAATAAAGATAATTATTATGAATTTGGGATGGGTCACATCGTTGTTCATGACCGCACCTCCACAAGTGCTTATAGCTGCTGAGGTGTATGCAACTGTACACCTGCTAACATTTGGACTTTATCAATTCCTTGAAAAATTTAACATCATTTGTCTTACCCTCCTGTATGAGCCACACCCCAGTGTCTCTTCTTCTCACATCCTGCCACAGACCAGTTAGAGATAGACCAGTGCTCTCTTTAGATGGCTCCATTTTTATTTGCTTTTCTGGACACTTTTTACCTGAGATGTCTGCTCTGCTGTGTTAAAGACTAGCTATGCTTCTGTAGTTTACTTGATTGGGTGGGAATGGTACTCTTAACTTCTTGCTTTGTGGATATTAGAGGAGCTCTGGTAACAGTTATTTTTAGTCTGCTAAAATCATACATTTGTTTCTAAGAGCACTTTTGAATTACCTTTTTTGTTGTACTTGTTTGATACAATATAGATAAAGGTTCTTGATTTCAGCTACTTGAATCAATTTCAATACTATCACATGGACACCTCCTTTATTTTGAAAATCTTTGAACCAGAATAAGAATTTTTTTTTTTTGCAACAAAAGCTTTTTTTCCTCCTGATTGTCCTATCATTTTACCTTTTGAAGAATATAAAGAAATAGTACACTGAAAATGAACGTTCCCTTGTTTAATATTAAATTCAAACACATTCTAACATTTCAGCAGGGAAGATTATTGCTCAGCATATTTTTAATGATAAAAGAATAATCATATATTAGCATGAATTTTAAAATGAATGATCACATTTCAGATTGGTTTTAAACACCTGACTGAGGAAGCGTTCTTCCTGGCCACTTCTGGCTCCTTCCGTCCTGTTTGCTTTATGGTCCTCAGAGTGGCCATTTGTAGAGAGTTGGCACAATGGGGTTTCCCTGCTTCCAGCTCCATTCTGTTCTCTAAGTGCAGCTTTCATAGCAGTGGCCTTGAAAGCTCTCGTCTTCTAGCCTCGCTTTCTTCTCCAGGTCTAACAATCACATTCAGTTTCCTCCCGCGGCTCTTGCCGCCTTCGTTTGGCCCCATTACTTTCTGAGAGTCCTGTCCCTTTAAGATTTTCCATTCTTGCCAGCCTCTTAGTCACCATTTTGATCCTGCTCTGGCCAAGTTTTCCTGACTTATTTTCCTTTCCCTTGGATGTATTCTTTCTTCTACCCCTGCCCCCTTTCATTTGTACCTCTTTTTTTTCTTAGATCTATTTCACTTCTCTTTACAGAATTACGTAAACACAACAACCCTTCCATATTTGTAGAGAACTGTGTGAGGCAGGTTCTTGAGCTATTTTTCCAATGTATAATATTTGCCTCCTTTTGGAGGCAAATTGGGCTGAGATTTCCTTGCCCTTCCTGCACCGCAGCCACCCAGAGCTGCACGGTCAGGCTGCACATTGAGAATCTTTCCTAAGCATCACCTGGCAGGCAGGTAACTCCTTGCAAATGCAGTTTGCCTGTGTCATCCTTTCCTTCTTTCTCGAGGGAACTTGTGTTAAAAAGGACTCAGGTAAGCCTCCCGCCACTGCGCATGAATTCTCAGTGTGCTGACCCAGGGCTTCCTGGGCAGAATTATGACCTGGTGGATTTTTTTTTTTTTTTTGAGACTATCAGAATCCTTTCTTGGTCTATTCTTGTCATTTCTTTTGACTTTCACAGCTTGGTATTTGTATTCCCATGTATTATGTTTAGAGAACTCGATTTTTTCTAATTTCATTGCAAGTGAACTATTTGTTTCAGTGTTATATTTTCCTGACGTTTGGGGGTGTTTTCCTACATTTCTGAAACCTAAAGTTTTCTACTCTTTTTGTTAATATTCCTCACTCCAATATTATCTTTAATATTTAATATTTTAAATATTTAATATTACTTTTGTTTTATATCTATCGTTGCATATTTACCTCTCTCTTTCTCTCTTTCTCTCTCTGTACCCAAAAAGCATGATGATGAATTTACAGATGGTTGTTAGCTGCCTATGTGGGTACTGGAAACTGAAATAGGTGTTCTGGAAATACAGGAAGCACACTTAACTACTGGACCATGTGACCAGTTCCGATTTTTTTCCATTTCATTATTTCTTTATTTTTTTAATTTTATTTATTTTTGTATGTGTTTGAATGTACTGTCTGCATGTAGATTTGTGCACCGTGTTTTGCAATGCCACAGAGGTCAGGAGAGGATGTTGGATTCCCCTGGAACTGGAGTTAAAAATGGTTCTCAGCCGCCATGTGGGTGCTGGGGATCAAACCCAGGTCCTCTGCAAGAGCAGTTGGTGCTCTTAACTGCTAGGCCATCTCTCCATCCCCCTCATTATTTATTTATTAAAAGGGGTACATTCCACAGTGCATGTGTATAGATCAGAGGACAACTTTCAGCATTTGTTCTGGGGACTAAACTCTATGCTATGAGCTTGGTGGCAAGCTTCCTTATCTGCTGAACCATATCATGGGGCAAATATCATCTTTTAAATACACTGTTTTAAGCCAGATTGGTGTTACCTGCCTGTAATCCCTGCCTTTGAAGGCTGAAGCAGGAAAATTGCCATAGGTTTGAGGCCAGCCTGGACCATGTAGTGAGTTCCAGGCCACCCTAAACCACGTCATGAGACAATGCCTCAAAAGAAAAAAAATTAATGCAATTTATTCTACTTAATAAGCCAGTATGAACATATTTTGCCATCAAGTAACTTTTAAAAACTTGAATTTTGGTAGGTTATGTACTTGCAAAGTTGTGATCAACAGATCTGATCATTCCAAGGAGCCCTGGACTGTCCCTTCTCAATTTTGTTCCTATCCAAGCTTCTGTCTTTCAATTTTAGCTGGAAATGCCCCTGGGTTTCTTCAGCTATGAATAATGCCAAGTAAAATGGCTACATCATAACAAAGAACAGCTTAAAATGTTTTCAAATTTTATTTTTATTTTACAAGTTTAACCTACATGTATATAATGCTTACAAAGGCCAGAAGAGGGTGTTGAATCCCCTGTAACTGTAGTTATGGATTGTCGTTGGCCACCATGTGTTGCTGGGAAGCAAACCCAGGTCTTCTACAAGAGCAACCACTGCTTTTAACTGCTGACATCTCTCCAGACCCCAAGAACAACTTTTAAGTGCAGATAAAGTGATTAAATAAGTATATGATATGAACTAAAGGTTCAGTGGATGCATAAAAGAGACAGATGTGTGTTCGTAAGGAGGCTGCCACTAACAAGTTAGTCAGCAGGTCAATATATTTGATCATCCGCCAGTTAATTGTATCTGCTTACACTGAACTTTTATATAAAATAGTGGAAAAGCCTGCCACAACAATGAAGAGTGGAGAGTGATGCTGAGTAAGCAGTGGAGTGCAGTGTGACATTCCTCCTCTGTCCAGTGGTCCCCACGGCCATCCTCTGAGTCTCATAACTGTGTCATTTAGTCTTTGCCTTGGCCACACCACTTGCTACACTCCAGGGTCTCTGTACTAATGCTACCTTGTTTATTGTCAGTTCTTCAAATCAGCTAAGTGCCTGCCCACTCAGAAATTTACTAAGTTATCCCCTCTGCTGTCACACTCTTTCTTATGTCCTTGTCAACATCTATTTCTGACTTAGACACTTCTCTGACACTGAGGCTTGCTCTCAGTGCTCCATGGAACTCACACTTGCCTTGATAGTCTGCTTCAACACACCCTTGTCCATCAATTGGATACAAGCTTCTAAGCAAGAACCACATCTTGGTTATCTTTACATGGATGCTTATTATATGTTTAATTGGCTTAAATTCATCTGCTTTTAAACATTTTTGAGTAAGTACTAAATTTCAAAAACCCTGAAATAAATTATAAGTGTCGTGACTAAAATGAACATGAAAGAGAGGTCAGAAACAATACAGAATAGGTAAAAGTCCTCCTCGTATATTATTGCAGCAGTGGTGCTTTTATCCTGGGGTAATCAATCAGTAGCTACCTAATTGGACTTAAAGCTCACTCAGTGGGAAGGAACTCATGTGTGGCACCATAAACATAGCCAAATACACATGGCTGGAGAAGTCATAGATCTTAGAGAAAACCCTAAGTTTGTCAACTCCCTAGACAAATGTAATTTCTTACTACTTGCTCAGAATGGATCCTTATATTTACAGACAAATATGCCAGTCACCACTCATCAAAGATGCTTCTTTTGCAAGAGACAGAGACTATTCCAGAGTACCACAATTGGTCACACACAGAGAATAAGTGTCTGTGGGATGCCCAACCCTAAGTGACATGTCTACAGTGGGACCTCTACACCTAAGGCTCGTGGAACAGGGTAGAACAGGGTGTAGAGAGAATACTTACGCATCTCTAGAATCTCATCATCAAAGTTTCCTTGTGCAACAGAGGTGGTAAGCACGAAAGGCCACAACTGATGAAAGTATAGGAAATAAGAGTCTACAGAATGTGGGTTCCTGGAGAGGACTCATATTACACTTCACCCATCCAGGGTTCAGGGACAATTGTGGAAGAGGGCCAGAAACTTCGTAAGAGCCGGGGGAGGAGATGCAAGAGCCAGTGGGAACAGAGGCTTAACAGCCCCCTGGTATTGTCCTTGGATGAACCCACAGCATGTCAACATGCACAAGACCCATGCAAACTCAATTAGACAAAAAGCTAGCATTGAATGGGAGAAATGGGCAGTAGGCTCCAACCTTAGCCAAAGAACTACAGGCAGCTGATTGCTGCTGGGTGATGGAGAGTTGATCTTCTTTAAGTGAGAGACTCTAAATAGGCTGACTAGACCTCAGTGGATGAACTCATCCTGAGGGACATCTAGGTTCATTAACTTGACTCGATAAGCCTTAATATAAATGACAGAATGCATGAAATCTGGTGGAGACTATGGGGGTGGTGCAGATGGGGGAGGGCTATAAAGATGACTAAGATGCTTTATATGAAATGCATAAAAATTCAAATAAAAATACTCCTCATGTCAAATAATTCCTAAAACAGGCTGAAGATGTGGCTCAGTGGCTAAGAGCACTGATTGCTCTTAGAGCAGAGGACCTGGGTTCAATTCCCAACACCCACATGGCAGCTAAGAACCGTCAGTCACTCCAGTTCCAGGGGAGCCAACCACCTCTTCTGACCTCTACCGGCATTGCACGACACAGATGCACCTACCTACATGCAGGCCATACTCATACACATAAAATAGAAGTAATAAATAAAGCTGGGCATGGTGGTAGATGCCTTTAATCCCAGCACTCAGGAGGCAGAGACAGGCAGATCTCTCTGAGTTCAAGGCCAGCCTGGTCTACAGAGTAAGCTTCAGGCCAGCTGGGAGACCCTGTCTCAAAAATACCAAAAAAAAAAAGAAGTAATAAATAAAATTAAAATAATTCCTAAATCATGTATATTTGTGTCCAAGACAGCATTAACAGAGTTTTTCGCTAATTGAACATTAAGTAATATGAATTTAACTGAATTTTCCATCTTCAGAAATAAACTAAGAGCTTACTACCTCACCAACAAAGATAGCTAGATGCTCTAAATTCTTACCTGTTTTAGTTGCTAGGTGCCCTGCCCCTTTGACCTGTCACACAGAAGAGAAAACTGTGGTGGACCAGCTTCTCAATTAATTGTTGATTTTTAAAGATAGGATAGGCACAAATTATTTTTAACTAAATACAGACATGTGAATTTGAATAATGAACTGGGTCTGGGTAGTAGGATACCGGAGAATGGGGTGGGGGAGACTGTCCCATCAAGAAAAGTAAAATGTGCAGGAAAGCATGGATGGGGATGTGGGGTGCAGGGACAGACCTGCTTGAAGTTGTGGAGGAAGCAGAATGTGCGTCAGTGACAGAGCAGAAGCTTTATAATATGGTTCTTAGAGTTAAGCCCAGAAGGATGAACTAAAAGAGGAGGAGCAATGGAAATGCATGGAATCTGGGGGCTCTCCAGAGATGTCAAATTGGGCCCAGAGGTGGCTAGAGTTTGGCTGAGGGTATAGTTCCAGCTCTACATTGGAAGTGTAGAGTAAGGGACACATGCAAAGGGTGCTCGGAGAATGAATTGTGATTCTGTGACACATGGTCACAGGGGCTGAACGAAAAGGCTGGAGTAAAGGATGCCTTCAAATCTTCTCAGCTGCGAGGGTCACAGTGAGGCTCTGGTGCCCTTGAGTGAAAGCTGCAGGTGGACGGGATTCCGTGTGAAAGGGAATGAAAAGGAGAAAAACTGTGTCTTAGTCCTATTGAATTTGGTGTGATTATTGAGTATCCAAGTGGAAAATACTAAGAGGCCTTAGAGTGGGGATGTTCCGTGAAGGTGAGGGGTCAGGATAGAAGTTGTAGTTCTGAAGGTCATCAACATCAAATCCGTACAGGTAAAAGTGGATGAAATCTCAGGGTGAAAATAGAGACATAAGTTCCGGCTCCAAGAATTGGGAACTGGTGCTGCATGAGATTTTTATGTAGTTATTTTTGGCAGCCAGTCCTACATTTCATTCAATTGATGGGAACATTAAGATTGGGGAAACATATTTCTTGTTTTTCTATAGGTTTTCCATTATTTCTCTAGTCAAACTTATCCATTACGATCCACAGTCTATATTTGTTTCAGTGATGAACTTCCCTCTAGCAAGCATTAAAAAAGACTCTTGTCAGGCTGCAGATTTTTTTAAATGACACAAACACAGCCCATTTCCCCCCGCCTTAATTTTCAATTCTGAGCTTTCTGACAATGGATTTCACTGTGGTAGAAGAGAGAGGAGGAAGGCAGTGGGTAGAGACAGATCTTTTTCTAAAGATCAGCAATTCTCTGCGCTTTTATCCCAGGCAAAGATTACATTTAACACCCAGGGGTCTCTGCTGCCTCAGATCCTTTCCAGAATGAGTGGCTGTGGCACCACAGATAGTTTGGGGTGTCCTTTATATTTTAACAGTATTAAATATACCCTAGTGAGACATAAATCAGTGACTTATCTAAGAATAAATCATATCTCTAATAAGGGAGCACTTCTTTTAAATTGGACACTGTATTATATTAAGCAGGCAAGCTTTCTCAAAAGTACAAAGTGTGTCAGCCAACCATTTTTAATGAATGTGACTTAAAACTCCTCTTTCTTAGGAGAAAGCTATTTCTCTTCAATAGGACATAACTAGGAGGTCTGTTGAATTTTGCTGGCTATTGTGAATGCTTTGTTTACTGTCAGTGATGGAGTTAAAGCTCCTCTCAGATTTTCTAATATGCACATTGCACATCAGAGAAGGGAGAAGAAGGGGAAGAGAAAAAAGAGGAGAAAAGAAGGAAAGAAGAGGCCAGGGAAGGGAGGAAGACATCAGAGAGCATTCAGAAACCAAGTTGGGCTGGCGAGCAAGGGCCAGAAGCCAGCTGTGGATGGACTGAGCTCATGGCTAGGTTAGCCCTGCACATATTCAGCCCCATCGCAGGAACTGGGGCACCTCATCTCTGTGGGGGTCCTGGTATTTGGCACAGCAGCACTGAAACACCCAGTAGGTGCTCCACAACTCTCTACTGGACACATCAGTAGTGTGTGTTAAAACACTAGGATTTTCTCTTCAACACTCAGACTTTGACCCACCAATGAAGTGATCTTTCCATTGATCATTGTTAGTCTAGAAACAGATGTGAAGGATTGAAGATTAAACACAAAAACTCATTTACTTTCCCTCCCCAGCCATAGCATACAGTGTTTCCTGAGCCTTTATGCCTCTAAAGGAAGGCATTGGTATGTTCTGCCTGGATTTGTTTTAATTAATTGGCTGATAGATTTCAATGGGGACAATAGCAAGGTTCTGGCTGTGGACAGAAAATAATTTGATTTCTTCAAAGCACTGCAATCTGTTTTACATATCCAGCTATCCATAGAACAAATAAAAGGACACAGATGTATGATATGAACAACTCAAGGTAGTACAGACATGGAGGAGACATTTATTTCTGGCAGTATAATGAACTAAACTATTTTTTTGGATGCTTCTAATGCAAAATACCTGAAAATGTCGGATAAAGTATAAGTTTACTCCATAGGCAAGTTGGAGATATATAGGGAAAATACTTAAGGTGCCAAATCATAATAAAGCAATACTCCAGAAAGATTAAAGAGCTGCAAACCAATGGCTGTCCTGGGATATGTGTCTATTCTAAACAAATTAGAGTTGCACTTGCCAATGGCTGACCCAGGAACTGAGATAAAGCTTAATGAAGGTCAATACAAGTTTGATCAAAGACCAGCCTAAGCACCTCCCCAGGAATGGCACTCAAGAAAGAAGAAAAATTAGAGGAAGAGAGGAGGACCTTGACCTATAAAAAGAAATGGAAATGAAACATTTCTTAAGTTTATAAAAAGAGAAAAAATAACTTCCCTGGGAATTTATAAATACAAATTGTCTATCTAATGGATGTAGGGCCCAAATTGATACCACTTCACATGTGAGCAAAGGTTCAAACACTTTTTTGAAAGTGTTTTCTGTTTGGTAATGCTCAGAAACCCTGAGTGGAGGAACATATGTTCAACTTAAGCTGCAAATAATTCCACATATAAAATGGAATAAATGCAAAAGTACAACTAGAAAATAATGAAGAGGAAAAAAGGAACCGAAGTGTCCTTCATCCATTAATAGCAAGATGGTGCCACGCAAAGTTCACGCTTCCCAGTCCCAGGCACAAAATATGTAAAATGGATAGGAATAATTACTTAAAGAGTAAAAGAGGAAATTTAACTTGTTGTCAGAGAAAAGGGAAGAAGAAATAGGGAAAGTTTCAGAGAAAATCCAGATAGCAACTCCAGCACACAGAAATAAAATAACCAAGGTTAAAAAATTAGCAGACCAGAAGGATGCTTGTACTCATAACTTATTACTTATTGTTAAAAAAAATAAAAAATTGGAAAAAATAACAGACTAAATAACTGAATAAAGAATTGAATAAGGAAGATTCTTCCTTAAAGAATAAGAAGCAGTGGGTGGGAATATTAATATGAAAAATTATCCAAAATGTAGTATAGACACAAAGACATGAATTGTCAGAGGCCAAGTCAGAGTTCCAGATGGGGAGAAATTATTTCATGCTGAAAAGGTACTATTTAAAGACATATTGAAAATATTCCTTGGGGCTGGAGAGATGGCTCATCACTTAAGAGCACTGACTGCTTTTGCAGAGGACCCGGGTTTGATTCCCAGCACCCACATGGCGGCTAAGAACTATCTTTAACTCCAGTTCCAGGGGAATCCGATGCCCTCTTCTGACCTCTTCAGCATTGCATGACATGGGTACACCAACCTACATGTAGACTCATACACATAAAAAATAATATATAAATAAAAAGAAAATGTTTCTGCTTAGATAAGAGTTAGGAATTATGATATCCATAATAACTAAAAAATAAGCCTAGGTTTATATAGATCACTATGCAACAATATCTAACAGAAACTTTGATGCAGCTCAAAAAGAAGAAAAAAAGAAAACAATTACCAGGCAGTGAGATAGCTCAATAGGTAAAGGCACTTGCTGCCAAGATGATGGCCCGAGTTCAGTCCCTAGGACCCACACAGTCAAAGGAGAGAATCAGCTCCCACAGGTTGTCCTCTGGCCTCCACATGCATGCAGTGATGCATACACACACACACACACAAAAAAAAAACAAACCCACACACAAATAAGTAAAGTCATAATAAAATTTCAACTAAAAAATTTTACAAAGAAGATAATTAGACAGGGCTTGGACTAAATAGACAACTGAAATACTTAGAGCATAAATCTAAGGAGATTCTTGCTGTTTCATTAGCAGTAATGACAAGAAAATTTTAAGAGTAACTTTCTTCTTTAAGAAGTACATTTTTTCAGAGAAAAAATATTTAATTAATTTTTCACACTTTTTATATTTTTACATTCACTTTTTAATTTTTTTATTTAAAAAATATTTTTATGTGTTTCATATAACGTCAGTGCAATAGTGGCGCTTTTATCTTGGGGGAAATCAATGGCTAGCTCATTCAGTGGGAGGAACTTCATGTGTGAGATTGTAAACATAGCCAGATGAACACAGCTGGAGAGGTCCTAGATCTTAGAGAAATCTCCAAAGTTGACACATCCCTAGGCTAAGCTAATATCTTACTAACTACAAAAGAGGTATCCTTATATTTACAGACAAATATCCAGACACCACTCAGATAAAAAGCTAAGTCTTCTGCACCAGATGAGAAGAGTACAGAGTCCCACAATGGGACACACAGAGACATGGTCTGTGAATTGTTCATGCCTAGGCAACGCATCTACAATGCAACCTCTACATATAAGCCCCAAGCATCATAGAACACAGACCCAAGAACAGAAAATTTTTAATCCCAGCACTCAGGAGGCAGAGATAGGCAGAGCTCTGTGAAGCTGAGGCCAGCCTAGACTACAGGAAGACCCCATCTCAAAAAAACAAAAACAAAAACAAACAAAAAAACCACCACCAACAGAAAACAAAAGAATGAGAAATCACTCCCTTTTAATTAGAAATGACAACATTGCCAAACAGCTATAAATTCTGTCCCCATAGCTCCTGCAATATCCCTTAAGCAATAAAGGTAAAAATCTTCCAGAGCAAGAACTTCTGTGCTCATGAGACTGAAAGCAGACTTGTAGCCACCATGTTAAGAAAGTGCGTGCGGTTTGGAAGTCCGAATGTGATTCAGAATTTGCTAGGTGCTTTAAAGTCAGAAAATTATCAGCAAACCCATAAAAATGAAAGCTCTATACTCATCTCTGATGCAAAAGAAGTGTCTTTGTTAGACTTGGATAGTTGACTGTAAATATATATATATATATATATATTTCTTACTGATATATATATATTTCTTACTGATATATATATATATATATATATATCAGAAAGAAGTTACATTATTCCAGGGATGTGACAGCCTTGAGGGCTTCTTTAAGATCTATGACCTCTTCATCTGTGTATTCAGCTATGTTCACAGTACCACATATGAGTTTCTTCCCATTGAGTGGGTTCTAAGTCCAATTAGGAAGCCATTGATTGCCCCCAAGATTAAAGTGCCACTGCTGCACCAATGTCACATGCCGTGATGGTCATCGATGTGGGTATTTGGTCTTTAAGCTGCTGCTGGACCACTGATCGATGTATTCTATTAGCAGCTTGTACAGTGTTCTCCAAGGCTATGAGAGCTCGCCTTCGGAAGTGGCTTTCAGATCAGTCCTCACTCCATTGCTCCAAATCTGGTCTCTGAAGTATGTCCTTTCTTCAACAATAGGGTCTGACCTTCATGTTGTGGGAGGCGATCAAGGGCTGTGGCAATAGCCTGTGTAATTTGGGGAGTCTCGGACTACTAACTCAAAGGAAGGTTTTTTTTATATAACTTTTTTAAATTAATTTTATTTATTTCTGTATGTGTATGAATGTACTGCCTGCATGCAAGTTTGTGCACCCGTGTTGTGCAATGCCATGGAGATCAGAAGAGGGTGTCTGATTCCCCTGGAACTGGAGTCCTCCTGGAATTGGAGTTTCAGATGGTTCTCGGCTGCCATGTGGGTGTGGGGATCGAACCCGGGGCCTCTGTAAGAGCGGTCAGTGCTCTCAACCGCTAGGCCATCTCTCCAGCCCAGGAAGGTTTTTTTCTATCTGGCACTGTTTCTTATCATATAGCCTTCACCTATACACATGGATTCATGTAGAAATATTATATGTGTAATTATCCTTAGGTTAAACTAATCTGATTCCCTCCGGTTTTTATACTATCTAGGCATTATTTATCTCTCTTCTCTCTCTCTCCCTGTCTAACCCTCCATCCGTGCCTTCCCTATTTAAAGTGTTCCCATTTCCCCATGCCTCCCTTGATAAAACCAGTCTCCTATGGTCCAACCCCTCCTGGGTTCCTTCTTTCCCTTTATCTCCAAAGGTCTGGTGTAACCCCCCCCCACTAAAATACCCCCATTTTATCCATTCCTCCCTTAGTGACACCTGACTCCTCTTATTTTCTCTCAGGTTCCTTCTTTTCCTTTACCTCCCTGGTTCCTCTCTATTTTCCTGGTTCCTGTAGTTACAGAGTCCCACAACAATTACAGAGTACCACAACTGGTCACACACAGGCATTGTGAACTGCCCAAGCCTAAGTGTCACATCTACAGTGCAACCTCTGTACACCTAAGGCTTGTGCAACATAGAACCAGGGGTAAAGAAGACACTAATGAATTTATCAGCTCTCATTCATGAAGCTCCCTCATGCAACAGAGGGTCAGGACCGGAAAAGATCACAGACGGCCAAAGCATGGAAATTAGGAGCCTGTGGAGTGTGGGTCCTTGGACACGACTCCTATATTAAGCTTTTCTTACCCAGATCTCAGGGACCATTGCAGAAGAGGAGCCAGAAAGAATTATAAAAGCCAGGGAGGAGGGGCGCAACCATATGGAAATATTATCCCATAAGCTCCTGGGACCCTGCTCAAATGAACCTACAGCAATGGTGTCAACACGTACAAGACCCATGCAAACTCATTCAGACAAAAACCCAGCAGGGAACTGGGAAAATGGGCAGCAGACCCCAATCTTAGCTGAAGAAATATTGGCAGCTGATTACTGCTGGGTGAGGAAGAGCTGGTCTTCTTAAAGTGAGGGATAGGCTGACTAGAAGGCCCAGCGACACTAACTTGACACCATAGGCCTTAAAGCAAATGACAGCGCATATGCACTCCAGTGAAGGGGCTGTGGGAGGGTGCCAGTGGAGAAGGGGGTATAAACGTGATTAAGATTGATTGAGATATTCTGTATGAAACACACAAAAAAAACAAATAAAAATCACACCAAAAAAAAAATTAAAAATGAGCTTTTTAAGAAAAAAAGAAAGCTCAAAGTCATTTTTATTCCAACCCAGAGGCTGAGTGAAGATTGATGACACATGTGCTGCCATGTTAGATGTCATTGTGCCGGGTGGCACTAACAGCAGCATGAGGTCCCCAAGGACCTGGTGTCACCTCTTTAATACACTTCCTGATGAACCTTCTACTGGCTTCCGGTTTATGCATGTTTCTTTAGTGCCTAGGACAGTTCATATTGGAGTTGACAAAATTAAACCCATTTAATTGGCCATAATTGGGGAGTCACTAATAATAATGAAGTTGGTGATTAGAAAGCAAATCTTTTGGTCCAAGCTACCTTTCCAGAATGGATGCGTTCTAGGGAGTTAAGGCTTTGCTGCTGTGAGACTATGATATCCCATGAAGGAATGAACTCTTCTGTCTGTGAATTAAAAACAGTATTCTCTTGACTCTTTAAGAATTGTGTATTGATCTTAATCAACCCTCCTCCTCTCTCTCCTCTTGGGTCTACTTCCACCTCCCTAACATGCACCCACTTCAAGTCCTCCATTTTTTTTGGAAGAGTTTGTGGTATGTCCTAGAGCCTCAATAATATTTATTGAATGAATAAAATGCCAACTAAGCAAAACTTTATTCAAAGCAATTTATGTAACACTTGCTAGGTTTTAAACATTCCTTTCACACCAGGCATGGTGGCACACAACTTTAATCCCAGCACTCGGGAGACAGAGGCAGGCAGATCTCTGAGCTCAAAGTCAGCCTGGTCTACAAAGTGACTTCTAGGATAGCTGGGGCTACAGGGAGACCCTGTCGCAAAAAGACAAAAAAAGTGTATTGATCATTTAAAAAGTAGATAAGAACTCTAAAAACAACTTTCCCATTTTATTTTATTATTTTATTTTATTCTATTTTATTTTATTTGGTCTTTTTTTGTGACAGAGCTTCCCTGCTGCCCCAGCTAGCCCAGATATCAAGAAAACTAGGCTGGCCTTGAACTCACAGAGATCCACCTGCCTCTCCAGTACTGGAATTAAAGGCATGCACCACCACGCCCAGTTACTTCACCATTTTATTTTTTTTTTAATTTTTATTAATTTTATTTGTTTATGTATGTGTATGAATGTACTGTCTGCATGCAGGTTTGTGCACCCGTGTCATGCAATGCCGCGGAGGTCAGAAGAGGGTGTCGGATTCCCCTGGAACTGGAGTTCTCCTGGAACTGGAGTTTCAGACGGTTCTCGGCCGCCATGTGGGTGCTGGGGATCGAACCCGGGTCCTCTGTAAGAGCGATCGGTGCTCTTAACTGCTAGGCTATCTCTCCAGCCCTACTTCACCATTTTAAAGACCCACTTCCCCTCCTGGTTCTGCCAGCATTGTTTATATCTCTGAATTCTCTGAGTCTGACCTTTAATTAAGGCTGTAACCTATTTTTTTTCTATATCATCAAGCAGGGTGTAAAGGCTGTATTGGCAAATAGCAATGTTTCATAAACTGAACAAAGTTTAAAGATGCAGTATTTTCTACATTATTATAGTTATACCCTCCCATCAAACATTCTCCTTTTCCTTCCATTCCTCCCTTGCATCTATACTGGCAAAGGTATTTGATATCCAGACCCAATGTTTCTCCTGGACCTTAACTGCAATTTATATCATGGGATTAGTCATGAACAGTGGATTCAGTTATTCCAGAGTGGATCTGGAATAAAGAAAGCTGGCCTTTCTTTTTCTTTGAATTTCTTTCCTTAGAAGGACCAATTTCTTTTTTTTTTTTCTTTTCCTTTTTTTTAAACTTAGCACCATTTGTTTTTTGTTGTTTTTTAAATGTTTTATTTATTGTTTTAAAAATATTTTTATTGAAGTTTTGTGCTTTTCATACAACATTTCTCAATCCAATTTAGACTCGTTCCTCTTTCCATGCCCCCCACCCCACCTGAGCTCATGCATTCTGTCATACATGTCTTGCATCTTTTTCTAAGTCTTTTTAAAGTTTTTCTTTGCAGAGGTTTACTGTTTGGGGTAGAAGTTTACTGTTTCAGTCAGTTCTTTGACCCAGTCCTTTTGTTGTTGTTGTTCCCTCCAATTTGCATTTGCTCTAAAATATGCATATATATCATACATATACCAAAATTATGACATCTGAAAATAATCTATAAATTAATTCCAAAACATGTTTAAGAATTCACATTTCCCTTTAATTTTATATTACTCTAAAATATGCATACATACCCTCCATCCATATACCAAATTACAAAGTCTGAAAATAAGCGGTAGGTTAATTCTAGGGCTCATTAAGGGATTCACATTTTAACCATACAGTTGGTTTCAGATAAAAAGCAATATAACATTGACATTGCTCACTTTGCTTTACAACTAGGAATTTGGTGCTAGCATCCACAAATGAAGGATACCATTCATCATTTGTTTTTCTGGGACTGTGTTACTTCACTTAGCATAATGGCTTCTAGTTCCATCCATTTACCTGCAAAGTTCATTATGTCATCTTTCTTTACCACTGCATAGAACTCCATTGTGTAGATGTACCACATTTTCTTTATCCACTCATAGGTTGAGAGGAACTTGGGTATTTGCTATTGTGAAGAGAGCAGCAATAAACATGGTTCTGCATGTTACTCTGGGACAGGTTGAGTCTTGTGGGTATATACTCAGGAGTGGTATGACTGGGTCAGGTGGTAGGCTTAATTTAAGTCTTTTAAGTATTCTCCATACCGTTTTCCATAGGGGTTGCAGGAGTTTGCATTCCCATCAGTAATGAATGGGTGTTCCCCTTTCCCCACAGCCTCTCCAGCATTTGGTGTCATTTGTTTTCCTAATCTTAGCCAGTCTTACCGGGGTAAGATGAAATCTTACGCTGGTTTTAATTAGCAACTCCTTAATTATTAGTGACATTGAACACTTTCCAAGATGTTTCTCAGCCATCTTCATTTGTGAATTCTCTATGTAGCTCTTTACTCCATCTTTTGTTCAAGTCATTTGTTTTCTTGCTCCTTTGTTTTTTGAGTAATTTATATATTCTGGATGTTAAGCCTCTATCAGATGTATCACTGGTGAAGGCTTCCTCCCACTCTGTGGGGTTTCTCTTTACTTCTTTGATTGTTTCTTTTGCTGTACAGAGGCCTTTGAGTTTAATGCTGTCCCATTTGTCTATTGTTGACCTTGTTTCCAATGCAGCTGCTGTCAGAGTTAGAAAATCTTTTCCTATGCCCATATTTTGTAGGTTACTGCTGATGTTTTCTTCTATCATTTTCAGAGCTTCTCTGGTTTCATGTTGAGGTCTTTGATCCGTTTGGAGTTGATTTTTGTTCATGGTGAAACGTAGGGGTTCACCTTCATCCTTCTACAAGTGGTGATCCAGTTTTGCCAGCACCATTTGCTGAAGATGCTATCTCTCCTCCATTGTGTCTTCTTGACTCCCTTGTCAAATATGAGGTGGCTGAAATTGCATGTGCTCAGGCTTGGATCTTCAGTTTTGTTCCATTGATCTACGGGTCTGTTTTTGTTCCAGTAACAGGCTGTTTTTGTTACTATAGCCCTTAATATAGTTTGAAGTCTGATATAGTAATCCCTCCTTTGTTGCTCTTTTTTCTCAGGGTTGCTTTGGTTATCTGGGGTCTTTTGTTTTTCCATATGAATTTAAGGATTTTTTTTCTAAGTCTGAGAAGAAACTCGTGGGGAGTTTGATTGAGATTGCATTGAATCTGTATATTAGTTTTGGTAGGGTGGACATTTTTTTTTTTGGTCTTTTCAAGATGGGGTCTCCCTGTAGCCCCAGCTGTCCTGGAACTCCCTATGTAGACCAGGCTGGCCTTGAACTCACAAAGATCTGCCTGCCTCTGCCTCCTGAATGCTAGGATTAAAGGCGTGTGCCACCATACCCAGCTGGGTGGACATTTTTACTATATTAATTCTTCCAATCCATAAGCATGGGAGGTCTTTCTGTCTTGTGGTATCTTCTTCAATCTCCTTCTTCAGGGATTTAAAATTTTCATTGTAGAGGTCTTTGGTATCTTTGGTTAGGTTTCTTCTCAGGTTTGGATCTTCAGTTTTATTCCATTGGTCAACTGTTCTGTTTTTGTGCCAGTACCAGGTTGTTTTTATGACTATAGCCCTGTAGTATAGTTTGATGTCTGGTATAGCGATCCCCCCTGTATTGCTCTTTTCACTCAGGGTTGCTTTGGCTATTCGGGGTCTTTTGTTTTTCCAAATGAAATTGAGGATTTTTTTTCCCAAGCCTGTGANCTTCATTAGTAGGATCGAAAGGTTATTCCTGGACAAACTGTCAGCCCATGAAAGGAAACAGCCAGAATTGACCAGAGTCCAAGTCAACAGCTCCAGAGAGAGTGGACTGTTTTACCTCTCATCCACCTGTGCCCCTTTTCTAAGCCTAGGGAACAATCTGCGGAAGAGGGAGCGTGGTAGAATGTAAGGGCTGCGATTGGGGTGAATGGTGAAACTACAGCAATGTAGTCTGGACAGTCATTTGGTCAACTTGATTGAACATACAACCCCTCACCCCCCTGCTGGATGGTGGGGCTGTGGGGGTTTGGGCACAACAGCCTGCAAATTGGTTTCATATGAAGGATGCTTGTACCCATTCATCTTCCAGAGTATGTTGTTTGCTCACCATGACCTTGTATATCTCTATGGTTTCTCTTGTTGCTGATCTCTGACTTTATTCTATTATGATCAGACAGTATACAATATTCCTACATTTGCTGAGACTTGCTTTCTTTCCCAATATCTGATTATTTCATTTATCTTTTTATTGTACCTGTCCTAGCAGGGGTATAGTAGAATATTATTGTGCTTTGTTTGCATTTACCTGATAGCTAATTATGTTAAGCCTTTTTGGTATGTTTATATAAAAGAGTCTTCTTTAAAGCAGTGTCAATTGTTCAGGTTCTTTTTTTCATTAAGCTCTTTTTTCCTTACATAATGCTGTTTACACATTCTGGGTATTAGTCCTTTGTGAGGTATGTAATTCCAGTGCAGCTTATTCTTTTTATTCCTTAATATATATTTTTTTTAAATTTTATTTATTTTTGTATGTATATGAGTGTACTGTCTGCATGTAGGTTTGTGCACCTGTGTCGTGCAATGCCGCAGAGGTCAGAAGAGGGTCTCGGATTCCCCTGGAACTGGAGTTCTCCTGGAATTGGAGTTACAGACGGTTCTCAGCCGCCATGTGGGTGCTCTTAACTGCTAGGCCATCTCTCCAGCCCCAATATAACTTGTTTTTACAGTAATTTTATGGATTATACTTTTGATACTGTGTCCTTTGCTGGAGATACTGCTATATCTCAATGATATAATAATTTGGGGAGCCTGGATTCAATCCATAGTACCACAAAAATATAAATAAAACCCTTTTGCTAAACCAAGATCATATGATTTTAGTTTTTGCTGTCTCTCAAGATTTATAAAGGTTTACCTTTTTGCATTTAGACCTAGATCCACTGTGAATTAATTTGTATAGAATGTTTATAAAATTTAGGTAAAAATTTGTTGTTTTGCATGTAGATGTTCAATTGTTTGACATTGTCTGTTGGTAATAGTTCTCTCCATTAAGTTGTCTTCTTACCATTGTTAAAACTTAGTTGACAATATTTATAATTGGGACATTTTCTTCAGTTCTACATAGGCTGGTTACTAGAGTTCAACAGCAAGTCTTGATGGCCAAGGTGTAGATTTTTTCATTTTTGCTTTTTCCAAAAATATTTTGGCTGTTCAGTTCTATTCATTTTTTTTTTATTGTGAATTAGTTTTCATTTTATTTTTCACCTTTTTTCCTCCTTTGTTTTTTGTTTTGGTTGGTTGAGTTACTCTCAATATCCCTTCTACTTCCTGAACATTGGGATGGCAGGATGCAAGGCTGCACCTGGCTTACTCTTCATTGTAAAGAGGGACTCACACTGTATGTAGCTCAGGCAGTGGTACTCCCTAGTCAGCCAGGCTTGGCCTCAAACTCACATCAGGCCTGCTATTTCAATCTCCCAAGTGCTGGATTTATATGTATGAGCCAACATAACTGATTTAATTTTGTACATAGAACCCTGCCAGCCACTATAAGGATTGGCCTGTCAAGATATGCCCACTGGTACAATAGTGGCTGAATGTTATGGGAATATCCAAACACTTTCTGAAGTGGATACAAGGCCCAGTTCACAAGATAGACCATATACCTGGCACCATTATTGGGAGCAAGAACCCATGGCTAGATAGGTCATAGACCTCAGGAGAGAACCTACTATTATGCTAAATGGACACAGTATTAAACTGAGCTCTAATAAATTATCTTTATACCCATAAGTTAGTGCCTTTCAACTCTCAGAATAGATTCTTCTTGCAGCAGCTGGTGATTAACACAGAGTCCCACACCTGGTCAACATACAGAGAAGAAGAAATTGTAGAGAGCTCAGCCCTAAATGGGATACCTACGTCACACCCCTCCTCCAATGCTCAGGGATCATCACAAAAGAGGAGGAAGAAAGATTGTAAAGGGCAAAGGTGGTAGATGACTACAAGGAAGCAGTGTTTTCTAGATACAACAGGGTAATTGCACGTATGAGCTCAGAGCAATTGTGAGTGCGTACATAATACCTGCACAAGGTCAAACCAGACAAAATTACACTATGGAGGCAGGAGGTCCAACCTTTAGCTGAGAAGCTATTAACAACTGATAGCTGCTAGGAGAGAGATAGTCAGTTTTATTTAGGGATGTGACCAATGGTAGGTTAATCAGGCCCTCAGAGATGGACCACATGCATAATGGAATAAAGCTAGAAATCAACAGCTAGAGAAAGTACAAAGTATTCACAATTTCATGGATATTGAACAACACACTATTTAATAGTAAGTGGGTGATCAAAGAAATTAAGAAGGGTGGCTGGAGAGATGGCCTAGCGGTTAAGAGTGCTGACCACTCTTACAGAGGAACCGGGTTCAATCCCCAGCACCCACATGGCGGCTGAAAACCATCTGAAACTCCAATAGGAGAACTCCAGTTCCAGGGGAATCTGAGACCCTCTTCTGACCTCCGCAGCATTGCACGACATGGGTGCACAGACTTGCATGCAGGCAGTACATTCATACACATTCAGAAATAAATAAAAATTAAAAAAAATAAAAAAAATTAAGAAGGAAAATTTAAAAGTTCCAATGAAATGAAAACCAAATATGCCAAAACTTGTAGGCTTAAAGAAAGCACTTTTTTCTTTTTTTTTGTCTTTTCGAGACAGGCTCTCCCTGTAGCCCCAGCTGTCCTGGAACTCACTCTGTAGACCAGGCTGGCCTTGAACTCACAAAGATCCGCCTGCCTCTGCCTCCCAAGGGCTAGGATTAAAGGCGTGCGCCACCACGCACTTTTAAGAGAGAACTTTACATCTATGATACCCCACATTGAGAAATCAGATGGCCAGAATGACGGCTCACTCTGTGAGGTGCTTGCTACCAAGCTTGATGACCTGAGCTTGAGTCTTGGAATTCCTGTAGTAGGAGAGAACTGACTTCTGCAAATTGTCCTATGACCTCTATATGTTTGCTATTATATGCATACACACACACATGCATACACGCACACATGCTTGTGTGTGCACACACACACATGCATGCACACACACACAAATCACTCAGTCGATCAATAAATGTAAAAATAGGGTTTGTTTTTTTTGAGACAGGGTCTCCCTATAGCCCCAGCTGGCCTGGAACTCACTCTGTAGACTAGGCTGGCCTTGAACTCACAGAGATCCGCCTACCTCTGCCTCCCCAGTGCTAGGATTAAAGGCATGTGCCACCACGCCCGGCTTAAAGGTGGTTTTTAGCTACATGTGGGTGATGGGAATCAAACCCCGGTCCTCTGCAAGAACAGTTGGCGCTCTTAACCACTGAGCCCTGTAAAAATAGTTTTAAAGAACAGGAAAGACATCAGGAGATAGCAGATAGCTTTTGTGTATATCTGTAACTATATATGTACATGTCAGATGTGCGCAGGTACCCGTGAAGGCCAGAAGATGGTGTTAGATCGCTTAGAACTGGAGTTACAGGTAGCTGTGATCTATCTGATATGGGTCCTTGGAACTGAACTCTGGTCCACTGGAAAAGCAGCAAGTGCTCTTTAACTGGGGAGCCATCTCTCCAGCCTGTTCCCCAGTAAGTTCATCGTGTATCTTGGGGCCTTGAAAAAGCAAGAACAAGCCAAACCCAAAATCAGTACATGGAAAAAGTAATTAATATCATGGTATATACTAATAAAATAGATAAAAATTTAAAATATAATGAAGAGTCAATGAAACAAAGAACTAGTTTTTTTAAAGGTAAACTAGATTGACAAACCCTTAGCCAAAGTAGCCAAAACAAATAAAAGATAAAATTAATAAAATCAGAGATGAAAAAGAAGCCAGTACAACAGACCAATGAAATTTAGACTTTTATTTCCCTAACTGAAAAATTTGCAAGCAATAGATGAATGTTTGGCTGTATACAGCATACAAAATTAAATCAAGACAAGATAGACAATTTAAACAGATCTATAACAAAAAGGTTGAAGCAATAATAAAATAATCTGACTACAAGTTGTCCAGCTGGATTCACTGATGAATCCTACTAGTCTTTGAAAAATATTTTATTTATTTCTATGAGTGTTTTGCCCTCACATATATAAGTACACCATGCATATGCCTGATGCTTGCAAAGCCCAGAAGAGGGCATCAGATCCCTTGGAACTGGAGTTAAAGACAAGTGTGAGCTGCCATTGGGAGCTAGAAACCAAATCTGGGTCCTCTGGAAGAGTAGTAAGTGCTTCCAACCACTGAGCCTCTCATCTCTAGCTTCTCTATAGACTTTTTATTTTCCTATCAATGCATTTTTAATGTTTTAACTTTTGTGAATTTCATATATTTTGATCATATTTAGATCACTCTCATATCTGTACCCCCTTTCTAATCTCCACAAAATTTCTGTACACACACACACACACACACACACACACACACCTATAGCATCAGGTTTGTCCCTAAATGTCTTTCAGTGTGGGGTAATCCATTGGAGCATGGTCAACCTACTAAGAGCCTCACCCTTAAATGAGACTGAGTCTTTCCCACCCAGTAACATTGGTTGTCATTAGTTTCTCATATAGGATTGGGGTTTCTTACCCACTTCCCACAGACTTGCAAAGTAAAAGCCCAATGACAGAAATGGACTCTCTCTTTTGTAGCTGTTGATCACATGTCCCACAGAGCCTCAAAAAACTGACCACTGCCCATGCTCCTGGTTACCCAAGAGAACTTCACAATGAGACCCTATTGCTAAGGCACTACAAATATGAACCCTAGAGCAGACAAGGAGAGTAAAGCTGGTGCTGATTTCAAGGTCTCCTCTCTACTGCCTAGCTGTCATAGTGCAGGAAGGTGCTGTGCAAGCTTTCTTGAGAGAAAATTTTGCATGAACCTTACCCAGCTGTTAATCCTGAGATCTACAGCTGGCCTGGCAAGATATGCCCACCAGTACAACAGTGGCACAAATATAATGGGAGTAACCACTCAGTCTCTAATTCTATTTGAATTCTGTTTCATAGGGTGGAGCTCATACCTGACATTGATATCAGGCCTAGGAACTTTGAGATTATCCAGCTCACAAGACAAAGAGATTAATACTAGTTTTCTGCTACATAGATACAGTATTAAAATGACTCTTAATGAGTTATTTTTATACCCATAGATTAATGCATCTCAGCAGAGAAGTTTCCTCATCCAGCAGTTGGTGATTAACATAGAGACCCACAACTGTCCAATGTGCAGAAAATAAGAAACTTCAGAGATCTCCCAAGAGCAGCTGAAGTGCAGGAAGGTAGGTAGGAGCTGGGTGCTTCAGTAAGGCTGATTGTTGTTTGACTTAATCTAGTTAATCCAGTTGTCTTTGGCTTAACTGGCTTTTGTGGCTGTGGGGGTGAAGTTATCCTCCCAGCTGGTATAAAAGGTAGGGTTGTGTGAGTCTTGAGATCTGAGATCTCCCGAGACCAGCTGAACTGCAGGTAGGTATGTAGGAGCTGGGGGCTTCAGCAAGGCTTATTGTTGTTTGAATTAATCTAGTTAATCCACTTGTCTTTGGGTTAATTGGCTTTTGTGGCTGTGGGGGTAGAGTTATCCTCCCAGCTGATATAAAAGGTAGGGTTCTGTGAGTCTTGAGACCTGAGATCTCCCAAGACCAGCTGAAGCACAGGAAGGTAGGTAGGAGCTGGGTGCTTCAGCGAGGCAGATTGTTGTTTGACTTAATCTAGTTAATCCAGTTGTCTTTGGCTTAATTGGCTTTTGTGGCTGTGGGGGTGGAGTTATCCTCCCAGCTGGTATAAAAGGTAGGGTTGTGTGAGTCTTGAGATCTGAGATCTCCCCAAATCAGTTGAACTTCAGGTACGGGGCACAGGCTAAAGAGCAGCCCCCCCCCCAACTGGGATTACGAAGGCATCTGAAGGAAGCCAAAGCAAAGCAAGCCTTCAACACAGTGAAGAGGCATTTTGGACTCACATTGAATAACAGGCAAGGAGAAGCCCATATGCCAGGACACAAAGAAGAGACAACACATGGGAAAGGGGCAGGATAATCCTGCAGCAATGCTCTACCAACCCTATGGAAGATTCCTACAGTGGGATCCCCTGGGGATGGCCCAGGACACAGATAATCAGAAAACACAATTGTGAACATACTTAAAGAACTACAGATTATAAAGGAGCAAATCAAAGACTAAGAAAGAGAATGAAGAACTCAAGAAGGACCCTGAAGAGTGAGAATGACAAACTCTGGAAGGAAGTGAAACACTGAAAAGATCCCATACTGAAAAAGATAAGGAACCAACCACGAAGCAAAGAGCTACAGAAAAGATTGAGAAGCTCTCAAAAGAAGTAGAAAATACTAAAGAAATCGAAGAAGAAATGAAAAGGAAATCAAACACTCATCCAATCAAGAGGAAAGGATGGAAAAAGCTCAGAAGCAGAATGGAGGAAGCAGAACAAAGACTATCAGACCTGGAAGATAAACAGAACAACTAAAACCTCAAGGAAAGATTATGAAAAAAATTTAAAATACACAAAAGTGGAACAACCAGGATATGTGGACACTATGAAAAGATCAAACTCATATCATAGAGGATAGAGGAAGGAGAAGAATCCAGGAGATGGTATTGATCAATCTTCAACAGAATAATAGATGAAAACTTCCCAAACTAAAAAAAGACAAACCATACAATACAAGAAGCACATAGAACTCCCAAACAGATGAGATCAGAAAAGAAACTCTCCACCCACATCATAGTTAAAAATGCTAGACACCCCAAAACAAAGACAAAATCCTTAAAGCTACAAGAGAAAAACAACGTGACCTATAAGGGGAAACTATCAGAATTACAACTGACTTCTCATGCAAACTATGAAAAACAAGAAAACCGGTGCCAAAGCATCCAGTGTTAAAGGACAATAGATGCCTAACCTCGGGTTACTATACCCAGCAAAATGTCAACTATAGTTGAAAGAGAGAAAAACCTCCATGACATAAACAAGATGAAAAATACACAGGGTGAATGGTGAAACTACAGCAATGTAGTCTGGACATCATTTGATCAACTTGATTGAACAAACAACCTGTCACAACCCCCACTGGATGGTGGGGGCTGTAGGTGTTGGGCACAACCACCTGGCGGATTGGTTTTTAACGAAGGATGCTTGTACTCATGGATTATAATTATAGCTAAAAAATGAAAAAAACTGAGAAGAAGATGACAGGACAGTTATGGCAGAATGCATGATCTGGGATGGGGTGGGAGTGGGGGGGAAGGGAAAGGGAAAAGCCTGAAATAAAAAAATTGTATGAAATGCACAAAGCATCAAAAAATTAAAAAAAAAAAAAAAAAAAAAAAAGAATACACGTCCGGAAAAACCAACCCTTCAGAGAATACATGAAGCAATCAAAGGACAGAAAGAAAAGGAGCAACCAATTCCCAGGCAACCTAGAAAAGAGAAATAAAAAAAAGAAAAACTGAGAAGTAAAAAAACCTAAACCAAAACCAACAAACGGATAATAAGGCCAAAAGGAACACAACACAGTCATAACCTTAAATATTAATGAGGACTATAATTCCCCAATTAAAAGACATAGACTGGGAGATTGGATTAGGAAACAGAACCATCTAACACGCTGTCTACAAGAAACTCTTACCTTCAAGGACAGGCAGCACCTTAAAGTGAAAGGATGGAAAAAATATTCCAAGCAAATGTTACCAAAAAGAAGGCAGGTGTTGCTATTTTAATATCAGACAAAATAGACTTCAAAGTAAAAGAAATCAGAAGAGACAAAGAAGGCCATTACATTTTTATCAAAGTAACAATTCACCAAGAAGATTTCACAGTTATGAATATATATGCACCAAACTCTGGTACACCAAACTTTTTAAAGACAATCCTCCATGACCACAAGGCACATACTAACCCCAGTACACTCATAGTAGGGGACTTTGATACCCCACTGAGTCCTTTGGACAGATCAACAGGACAAAGAATAAACAGAGAGACATCAGTTCAGGTGTCTCTCTGTTTATTCTTTGATACAAAAAATGGACCTCATAGACCTCTACCGAATATTCCACCCTAATACCAGAGAATAGCTTTCTCACTCAGCACCCCATGAAAACAAAAATCAGAGCACAAAAAAATATTGCACAAAAGAACTCCACAAATACACAAAAGATTGAAATAATTTCATGCATTCTATCAAGACACAGGCAATAAACTCTAGACATCAACACCAA
>VZQC01007701.1:211450-257852 GCA_009823505.1 Rhizomys pruinosus | reverse complement strand
TAAGACTGGCTAGGATCAAGAAAACAAATGATACCAAGTGCTGGAGAGGTTGTGGGGAAAGGGGAACACTCATCCACTGCTGGTGGGAATGTAAACTTGTACAGCCACTATGGAAAGCAGTGTGGAGAACCCTTGGAAGACTTGGAATGAACTTGCCACCCGACCCAGCCATACCACTCCTGGGCATGTACCCTCATACTCACCCCACCACAGAGATACATGCATGGTCATGTTTATTTCAGCTCTCTTCACAATAGCAAGGAGCTGGAACCAACCCAAATGCCCCTCAACTGATGAGTGGATAGAGAAAATATGGTACATCTGCACAATGGAGTTCTATGCAGTGGTAAAGAAAGATGACATCATGAGCTTTGCAGGAAAATGGCTGGAGCTAGAGGACATCATGCTGAGTGAAGTAACACAGTCCCAGAAAAACAAACGATGAATGGTATCCCTCATCTGTGGAGCTAGTGCCAATTACCTAGTTGTAAGTATTTCTTGTGCACAGCCCCTTGAGCTTTTGTCCAAGTAGTTGGGAGTGATGCATATTGGAAACAACAACAACAACAACAACAACAGGAAGGACTGCATCAAAGAACTGACTGAAACAGTGAACTTCTGCTCAAAACAGTCAACTTCCACATTGAGAATATTGAGAAAGACTGAAAAAGAGATGAAAAGCATGTTTGGCAGAATGCATGAGCTTTGGTGGGGTGGGGGGATAGGGTGGGGGACACGGGTCTAGATTTGATAAAAAAATTTAAATAAATAAAAAATAAATTATTTATAAACAAAAAAGAAACTTCAGAGTATTATCTTCGGAAAAGGACACCTATATCAAACCTCTGCCACCCCAGGCTCAGGGATCATTACAGAAGAAGAGGCAGAAATACTGTCAGAGCTAGAGGGAAAGATTTTCCAGACAGCTGGGAAGTTACTCATATGAACTTAGACCAATTGTGACAACATGCACAAGTCTCATGTAAGCTCAAGCAAGACAGAATCTCCACATGGAAGTGGGGAGGTGGGTAGGATGCCCAGAACACTAAGGAGCTATTGACAATGCATAGTGTGACGCTAGATAGGTTAACCAGGCTCTAGCAGGTGAACCCAAATATAAAGGCATTTGGAGACACAAATTTCACTCAAGAAGTCTCTCTCTCTCTCTCTCTCTCTCTCTCTCTCTCTCTCTCTCTCTCCTATGACCTGTGTAATCTCAAAGTTCCTAGCCTGATACCAATGTCAGCTACGGGCTCCATCCTATGAAAAGGAATTAGAGGCTGGTTGGTTACTCTCTCTATATGAGAGAGAGGGTGGGGTCTGGATATGATCAAAACATATTGAATAAAACTCATAAAAATTCAGTAAAAATGAATAGGCAAATAAATAAATACATAAATAAATAAAAGGGATACAAATAAGAAAGAAGGCCAACATTCGTATCTGTAGGTGATATGAGTTTATACATAAAAGACTGTAAAGACCCTAACAGAAAACTCTTAGGTTTGATAAACACTTTCTGCAAAGTGGCAGGAAAAAATTAACATGCAAATACCAGTAGTCTTTCCATATCCCAATAACAAACATGCTGAGAAAGAGATCACGGAAACAATCCTCTTACCAATTTCCTTAAATAAAACCTAACCAAGAAGATGAAAGACTTTTACAAAACACCAAAGAAAGAAGTTGAAGGACATACTAGAAGACAGAAAGAACTTCCATGATCATAAATCGCAAGAACTAATATAGTGAAACTGTCATTACAACAAAATCAATCTACAAATTCAATACAAGCTCTACCCATAATTCCAATCTCATTCTTTACAGAAATAGAAAAAAGCAATCTTAAAATTCATGTGAATATATACAAGAGGAAAAAGAATAACGCTGGAGGTGCCATTATACGTGATTTCAAGTTATCCTAGAGAACCATACTAACAAAAATAGCATTGTTCTGGCCCCCAAACAAAAGCACAGATCAGTGGAAAAAATGGAGGACCCAGGTATGAAACCACGTGGCTACAGTCATGTGACTTTTGACAAAGATGACAGAAATAGACATTGGAAAAAAGACAGACTCTTTAACAAATTGTCCTGGGAAAACTGGATATCCACGTGTATAAGAGTTTGTTTTGTACAAAGCCCACTTCCAAATGTATCAAAGACTTTAAGGTAAGACCTGACACTATGAAAGTCTTTAGGAGAAAGTAGGATATTCACTCTAAGTTATGACATGGACTTCCTAAATAGGACTTCAGCTGCTAAGGAAACAATGCCTACAACTGACAAATGAGACTTCATGAAATTAAGCCAGGTGAAGGGACAGCCTGCAGAATGAGAGAACATGCAGATATACAGCTGACGGTATTAATGTCTGGTATTTACAAAGAGTTTTAGAAAGCTAAATAACTTCCTATTATACATCTGATAGTGGATTGATGTCTAAAATATACAAAGAACTTAAAAAACTAAACAAGAAGAAATAAGAGCTTGAGACATGGCTGTGAACAAAGCCCCTTGCCACCAAGCCAGACAGCCTGAGTTTGATCCCCAGGACCACACTGTGGGAGAACAGAACCAACTCTGTCCTCTGACCTTCCCATGCTTGTCTTGGTGCACTCATGCATAAATAAATAATAAATAGGAATAAAAGTAACTCAATAAATGAGCTACAAACTTAATAATTTCATTTATACAACTGAATAATATTCCATTGTGTGTACCGAGTCATCAGTTGACAGACATCAAAGTTGTTTCCATTTCTTGGCTACTATGAAAGGGCAGCAATGAACATGGATGAACAGATATTGCTGTAGTAGGTTGTAAGTCTTTTGAGTATATGCCCAAGAGTGGTACGGCTCAATCATATGGCAGATAGATTTCTAGCTGTTTCAGCAATCTCCACACTGATTTCCATGGTGCACCAGTTTGCATTCCCACCAACTGTGGATAAGAGTTGCTCTCTCTTTCCCCACATCCTTGCCAGCACTCATTGTTTTATGTTTTGTTTTGGTTGGTTTGTTGGGTTTTATTTGTTTTTGTTTGTTTGTTTTAAAGCCAATGTTTTATTGAAGCTCTCTGAGGTTTTGTTTTTACATCAGCCATTGCAAATAAGATGAAATCTCAAAGTGGTTTTAATTTGCATTACCCTGATGATCAAATATGCTGAATATTTTTAAAGTATTTCTTGGCCTTTTGTATTTTGTCTTTAGAAAACTCCCTGTTCTTTTCTTTGCCCCAATTTTTAACTGAGTTGTTTGTTTGATGTTTAGTTATTTGAGTTCTTTGCATAATCTAGATACTAACCCTCTGTCGGAGGGATAGCTGGTAAAAATTTTCCCCATTCTGTAGGTTGCCTCTTCACTCAAATGCTGATGTACTTTGCTGTATGGAAACCTTTAGTTTCATGAGGTTTCATTCGTCAGTTGTTGGACTTAGTGCCTGCACTATAGGAGCCTCTCCTGTGCCTATAAGTTCCAAAGTACTTCCTACTTTCTCCTCTATCAGATTCAAGCTATCAGGTCTTATGTTGAGGTCCTTGATCCATTTGGCATTGAGTTTTGTGCATGGTGAAGGACAGAGATTTAGTTTCATTCTTCTACATACTCTTACCCATTTTGACCAGCTTTATTTGTTGAACATTCTGTATTTTCTCTATGATCTATTTGTGGCTTTTTTGTCAAAAATCAGGAGGTTGCAAATGGGTAGATTTAAATCTGGATCTCAATTCTATTCCATTGATCAATGTGTCTGATTTTATACAGTATGAGACAGTTTTTATTACTATAGCTATGTAGTGTAATTTGAAATCAGGGATTGTGATAGCTCCAGCTGTTTTGGCTATCATGGGCTTTTTGTTTCCTCGTGAAATTGAGATTATTTTTCAATTTCATTGAAGAATTGTGTTGGAATTTTAATGACTACTGGATTACCTTTGTAGATTCTTTGGGTAAGATGGGCATTTTCACAATATTGATCCTACTGATCCCTGTGCATGGGAGCCTTTCCATCTTCCAGTATCTTCGACTTCTTTCGTCAATGTCTTAAACTTTGTGTTAATGAAGTCCTTCTCTTCCTTGGTTAGATTTATTCCAAGATATTTTATGTGTTTTGAGTCTATTGTGAATGGTATCATTTCTGATTTCTTTCTCAGTGTGTTTGTTTTTGGTGTACAGGAAAGCTGTTGATTTAAGGCATTAATTTTATATCCTGCTACTTTGCTAAACATGTTTATCAGCTCTAGGTGGAGTCTTTCAGCTCTTTTAGGTGTAGAATCATATCACCTACAAGTTAAATACTTTGGCTCCTTCCTTTCCAATTTGTATCACTTTTATAGCCTTCATTTGTCTTATTGCTCTAAGAATTTAAGCACTGTATAGAGCAGGACTTGAGAGAGTGGGCACCCTTCTCTTGTTCCGGATGTTAATGAAAATGCTTTGAATTTTTCTCCATTTACTATGATGTTGGTTGTGAGTTTGTATGTTGCCTTTATTATGTTGATCTGTGTCTCTGTCGCCTTAGAGTCTTCATAACCTTTATCATGAATGGATGCTGGATTTTTGTCAAAAGCCTTTTCTGCATCTAATGAAAAATGTGATATATATACACACTTATTTAAAAGCTTATTATTAAGCTTTTTAAAATGAAATTATGGAGCTGGAAAAACGAGTCAGTGGTTAAGAACACTCGCTGCTCTTGCAGAAGACCTGGGTTCAATTCCCAGCACTCACATGGTGGCTAACAACTGCCCATAATTTCCAGTTCCAGGAGAACCCAACGCCCTCTCCTGACTCTACAGGCACTGCATGACAAGGGTGCCCTTACACACATGCAGGCTCCTAAAATAAAAATAATAAATAAAAATGAAAATATGTTTACAGTTTGGGAGTGGTTTCATTACCATCCTGTTTTCCTTTTTTCAAAAAAAGAAAAAAAGAAAAAAAAAGCAGGGGGGGGAGAGGTAGGAAGGTTTCTCAGCATTAGGGTCCATTATTAACAGTCAACCCCAATATTATTCAGAGAGATGCTCAGTGACCGTGTCTCAGGCAGTCTGATGTTCCTCATTCCTTAGTGTTCAGATGGGTCAACCTCTCTGCTGACATTCCCCAGTTCATCCTGCACAGCAAAAAGTTGTATATTTTTCCAGGCAGTTAGATTTGGTGACGTTTACCCTGTGGGAAAGAAAATTCTCCTCCCATTGTTATTTTTAAAGATCAGAAAAATTGAAAATTTATCACTAGGATTGAAACACGGAGTTTTCCATTTGTATCCCAGAAAGGATAATACCCCACCTCCCCCTCCCTCTTTTCTTCCTTGTTTTTTTTTTTTAGGGTTTTTGGTTTGACCTATAGATGCCTAGGTTGTATTACACATACCCATAAGCAGGAGCCAAGGCATAAGCTTTCATTAACTTTACCCAAACTATTTCTCACTGACTGTATGCTAATTATTTGGGAAGGATATTTAAGTTTAGTTCCTTTAACTTGTCCGACAAGTAAAGAAAGTGTTATAATGGGATATTGGGTTTATGCAGAAAAAATATATAGGCCATGTGTATACCTTAACCCAAAACAAATTATAAACAAAACAATTAAAATTATTATATCCCCGATTGGTTTCATCAGTTGTATAACCATTTCCACCAAAACCTACACCCAAAATTTAACTAATCTAAACAATTCACTAAGCATTGAAATTAAAAAATCCTATACTTGGTGGATAAAGCTTGGGCAAAGTTTTGAGAACCTGCTAAATAAATTTGACCCAATAAACACTTTGCTCTTTAATGCTTTATGACTGGACTAAGAATTCTACTTATTTGGTATAAAAATTTAAGCCTTAAGTTCTTTGTAAATTGTCCTACAAGTAAAAGAAAGTGTTACACTGTGATGTTGTGTATTTCCGAAAAATATAGAGCCCAACCCAAAACTAACTATGAATAAAACAACACTAGCATTTTATATACCCAGTTAGTTCAAATGTCAGTATCTAGCTACCTTTTCTTTTTTTTCCCCGGCACAAGAGTCCTGCATATGTAAACCAATTTTGCAAGCAGTTGTGTCCCACCAGCCCACAGAACCCAAGGCTCCCACCATCCTGCTGGAGGGCTTGTATGTTCATCAAGTTGAGCAAATAAGTGTCCAGACTATGTTGTCGAAGTTTTACCGTTCACCCCAATCCGCCGCTCCTACCATATACCACTCCCCCCCTTGCACAGATTGTTCCTTAGGCTAGAGATGGGGCACAGGTGGACAAGAAGCACAAAATTAGTCTACTTGTCGGAGATGTCGTCCTTGGACTTCCTAATCAGTTCTGGCGGTTTTCCTTTTCATGGCCTGCCCGATTGCCCAGGGGCCCGGCTTCAAATCTACTAATGAGCCAAGTGGTGAATATAAGGTGTTAAACATTGCTAGTTAGGATGGTAGGTTACTACTTGGTATAGGACACATAGTCTGGAGTTGTCTTAATCCATGAATTACTTTTCTTTTTTCCCCCTGAGAGCGATGACAAGGCCTTACTGTGGCATATATTCTCCTAATCCACATAAGGATATACAGTTTGTGGCAACATTCCTCGAGTTATTTGTCCAAGGAGAGAGCTAATAATAATAAAGTTGGGATATACAGACATATGGCTGCCTCTGCTGCACAGTATCACCAAGCAAGTTGGGGTGTAGCTGATGTTGGTGGGGAGTTTTCGTTGACTCAAGGAGACTAACACCTTGCTTAGTTAGTTCGGGCCTTTGGTAACACTCTCTGGTATTCCAAGAGACCAACTGTATACTTGTAAGTGCAATCTCGATACAATTCTCCCATGGTTACATTAGGTCACTGACAGCAGGGCCGGACCTTACCACCTCTTTTCTTGCAGATATCCAGTTTACAGGGCAATAAGCCTTTTTAAACCTTTTTTTTGGGAGGGGGTGGCTTGGGTCCCCTGGCTATGCATCTCCTGGGCAGAATAATCCGGATTGCTGCTATACAGTGCTCTCTTGTATTAATTATATGAATACTTAAAGTCATGTTTTAAGTGTATTGTCTAGTTCAGAAACAAAGCACAATACTTTATATTGTTGTTTCTGGTAGACAATAATCTCTTTTTACAGTTCCTCATGTATATAGTCAATTAGAAAGAAAGCCGTTTTTTCCAGTTTTTATAAGAGATTATCTCTATCCAGTCCAGCTCTAATTATACCATTAATGTGATGACTTCATTACCACCCTGTTTTTTCTTTGTTCTGTGAAAAAGAGGTAAGGAGTCTCTCCATTTGAACTGTCTGCTACACCTGAATGTAAAGTTCATAAGGACTCACTGTAAACAAAGAGATGTATACACCTATGGTCCTACAGAGTGGTTTGATGCGTGTAGCAGTCTATAGGCTTTTATTCCTTTTAGTTTAAGATTTGGTTGAACTTCTCTGCTGGTATTTTTCTGGTACAAACTAACGACGGATAGGCTGTATCCTGCTTTCTGCTGCCTTTGAGTTGGTGTCGTTTTCCCTGTGGGAACATAAAATTCTTCCAGTGTTAGTCTTAAGATTTAAATTGAAGATTTTGGACAAAAAGGTTTAATATATAACCTGTATATCTCCCCTTTTTTAAATTTTATTTTTAACACCTGAGATGGTTCTCAGGAAGGCCTCTGTAGTACACTTACCTATAGGCAGGATCAAGAGTAAATTCTCATCAAATAATTGTCCATTTTTTTTTTTTTTTTGGGGTGAGTTGCATGATGTTAATTTGGGAAGAACCAAACTTAAATCCATTAAGTTAAATTCATCCTACAGGTAAAAGAGAATGTTTACAGTCTGATACTGTCATAACACAAAAAATTATAGTATAGGGACATTTGTATATGTTAATCACCAAAGCTATTGTTATATAAATTTTGAGTAAAATACCATACAATTTTAAATTAGATTACATTAATTAGAATATAGACCCATGTTTACCCCTCTCCCCCACCGCTCCACACCCACCACCCCTTCCGTTTCACACCATTTCAGTCAGGTTTTCTGAGTGCAGTCTTTCAGTTGTTGTTCTGTATATTTGATCCCTCATCAAGAAATATAAGAACTGGGTTATTGATGCTAGCATCCACAATAGAGATGATACTATTCACATTTGTTTTTCTGTGACTGTGTTTACTTCACTTAACATAATATCTCCTTTTTGTCATCTTTTACCTGCAAAGTTATGATGATCTCCTTCTTTATTGCTGCATAGAACTCCTTTTGTGTACATGTACCACATTTTTTTCTATCCACTCAGCAGTTGAGAGGGCACTTGGGTTGGTTTCCAGCTTTTTGCTATTGAACATGAGCTTGCAATAATATAGGCGTGCATGTTATGGTCTGCAGTAAGATGAGCTTGTGGGTATATACCTGGATGTGGTATGACTGATCAAATGGCAAGCTCATTTTGAGTTCTTCCAAGGGTTCTCCACATGCTGCCATCCATAGTGGCTTGTACCAGTTTACATTCCCACCGCAATGGATGAGTGTTTCCCCTTTCCCTTCCCGCAATCCTCTCGCCTGGTATCATTTGTTTCCCTCTTGATCCTGGACCAGTCTTTCGGGAAGTGGTGATTTTAGAGTGGTCTTAACCAATTTGCATTTGCTCTAACTATTTAGTGATGTTGGAACAGTGTTTAAGATGCGTTCTGCTGCTAGCCATCTCTAGCTCCTCTCTCTGTGAAGTCTCTCTTTTCGGCCTTTGCTCCATCTTTTGAGTGATTCATTTGATTTCTTTTTTCTTTGTTTTGTTTCATAGTTGGTATATATCTGGACAATAATGCTTTTCAGATGTATCTGCAGTAAAGGTTTCTTCCCCACTTTCAGCGGGTTTTCTTCTTTACTTCCTTTATTGTTTTTTTGGTGATGTACAGAAGCCTTTTGAGTTTAATTGAGGTCCCATTTGTAATTAAATCGATCTTATATCTTGTCGCAGCTGCTGTCTGAGGCCACTACAGCAATACAGAAAATATTGGTCTCCCTGAGAAAAACAAGACTCCTCCAGAAAAATTATCAGCTACCACCTCAACAGCCTGGAGATACTGTTAACAGTGGCAGCCAATGCTCGATATTATATCCAAAACTATTTGGCTATTAGCTCTTCTACCTTGGAGGCAACTCCAGGCGGATTGCCCATCAACTTATGTCCTCTAGTGGTGGCGATGTTAAAGCCACAACAAGAACTTGTCACCCTTATAGAGAAACCACAGTTTGCGATTAGCATACCATCCAAGCATCTGTGTCTATGCTCACAGCTTAGTTTGACACAATAATGGTACTGCTTAAATGCCTGTACATCCAATAGCTTGTGCTTTGTTAGTATGACTGAAAAGGTATCACTGTGAAAGCTTTTTGTCAATCCGTGAAGAGAAACAAACTGAACAGACGCAGAGTCCAAAAATGACAACTCCAAAGAAAATTAGACTGTTTTCTTCTACCCCATTTGTGCCCCTTTCCCAAAAGCCTAGGGAACAACCGCGGAAGAGGAGGCGTGGGTAGATGTAAGGGCTGTGGAGAGATAAGGGGTGAATCAATGTGAGACTATAGGAATATAGTCTGGACTCCTGATTGATCAACATTCCTGTGCATACAAGCTTCTCCAACTGGACTATGGGAACCTTGGGGTTGTTCAAAATTTGGAATAGATACTTGCAAAATGCCCAATTACTTAATTGTAAAAAAAAAAAAAAGAATTGTGCATTTAAATTTTCAAATGTTTGAAATATGTAAATATATTGAGAATTGTATTCTCCTTTATTTACATAATTAAAGCTTGTGTTTTATGCATAAAAATAATGAAAATATGAAATTCTCAGGTAAATGGATGCAATTGGAAGCAATCATCCTGAGTGAGGCAACCAAGACCCAGGAAGACAAACATCCCACCTTCTCTCTCAGAGCTGAATGCGGGCTTTGAAATCTCAGGTACATGTGTTTCAATCAGAAAATCCAGGGAGGCCAGGAAACAAATAAACATCCATGGAGGCTGGACTTCGTGGGAGGGGAGGGTGATATAAAGGGGAAGAAAGGAACAATACAGTGGGAAGGGATGAATGGGTTGGGGAATGGGCGAGCAAGGCAGAGGAAGGAGTACCAGGAGGGACAAGTTACACCAAAGGCCTTTAAGAGAAAAAGCCAATACTAGGGCTGGAGAGAGGCCTCAGCAGTTAAGAGCATCTCTTGCAGAGGACTCAGGTTCAATTCCTAGTACCCACATGGTGGCTAACAACCGCCCGGAACTCCAGTTCCACGGGAATCCAATGCCAAATTCTGGCTCCACAGGCAGTGCACAATACATGTGTATTTATATTAATGCAGGCAATACACTCATATACATAAAATAAAAAAAATAATAAAAAGGAAAAGGCCAATGAAAACCTATACTATACTTTGAAAGTCTCTATATATTTATTTATCTTCAAAAAAGTCATTAATTAAAATAGTTTCCCCATAACAGAGGGACATTGTCATTATTAGACACCATAAACTAACAAAGTAAAAGGCCAACGCCAGATGTGGATTCCGGGTTGGAAGCTGTTGACCCAGAGGTTTCATAGATCCTCAAACAATACTTACTGGCCACTGTCTCTGCTGTTGGTTATCTACCAGAACTTGATGATAAGGCCCTATTTCAGAAGCTACTACATATATGAACTGTATAACGAATGCGGAGAAATCAAACTGGTACTAACCTCAAAGCTTCATTCCTACTGTGTAGCTTTTGTAGTTCTTGAAGGTTCATGCTACTGGAAGGGAAAATGAATCATCAACATTGCCCAGTTATGAATCCTGTGAGCTGCAATGATGGGCCTGGCAAGATCTGCCCACTGGCACAGTACTGGAACAAATGTATGTGAATAACCACAACTACTTTATAATTGGATTTAAGGTTAATTAAAATGCATCACGTATTTAATTAGAAATATGAAAAAGCTTCATTGACAGAAATCAAAAGCAAATGGATTCATCAACCCAAAGCACTTATCAAAAAGTCTGATATTCAGAGACAAGGTAAAACCTTGTGGTTGCTGAAAACAGTAAAGACTTGCAGAACAGCTGTGCTTGACATCCTATAATCCTAGAACTTGCAAAGCTGGGGGAATAGAAAGGGGTCTTTGAGTTTGGCGTCTCCCTGGGTTACTATGTCTCAAAAAAAAAAAAAAGGAAAGGAAAAAGACTCTGAGTAGGTGGCAGAGGACTTTTCAACATTTTTTGAGCCAAAAAGACACATTTAGTTAGAATCAGTCTATTCGGTGAGAACAGTAGCCATTGTTTTTGAGATGTAAATGTTGCGTTTCCAGAAACGACTCTGTAGGCCCTAAGTTAGATTTCAGTCATGGCCTGTTTTTTCTCAAACAGAAAAACAAAACAAGTGAAAACCTAACTGTAAAATCCTGAGTCTGAGGCTTCAGATAGGAAATATTCTTAAAAAAGCAAAGTCTTTCAGTATACTTTAGTTTTTAGACAAAATGTCATTCAGAAGAAATCAGAAGCCAGAGTATACCATACCTGCTCAAATAAAAAAATAGCTTCAAACTGGTTACCATCTCGTTTCAGAATGAAATAACTGATTTCTGACGCTGTTTTCCCAATAGCCCAGAGCCATCTGAGAGAAAAATGTGATCAGTTCTCCAGAGATTTTTGTCAAAGAAAAAGTTGTACTCTTTCATTTTGCAAGAATTGTTGCATTGAGATGATTTTCAAAGAAATTCCCAAGAAAGGAAAATTATAGCATTCTGTCCTCAGGGTGATAAAGACCTGCCTTGCCAGCCTGTACCCTGGCTTTGCAAGCAGGTTCTCAGAAAGCAGTTTTTATCACAAACCTATTTCTCTTATCAGGTTAGGGTATGTGAACGTTCTATTCCTCCCTGCTCTTAGTTTCTTCATCTTTAAAATGGGAGTGCTGATAACAACACAGGACAGAGGAAGAATACTTACGCCACTCACTCTTGTCAGGGGCAAAAATGCATCATGAAAATATTGATTGGAATGGCAAAAGCACAGGCACACCATACCCAGCCAGGTTCAACTGTGTGCCCCCCACCGGGCTGTGGCTGTAGCCTGCTTAAGAGCTCTCAGAAGGCCTATTAGAGTAAATACAACTGGAGATTTTACAATGCAAAGCCTTGGATTCTGAAACAGGAAAGTCAGAGACCTCGGAGGCAGGCTCCAGTAGCAGAGTGACTGGAATAAAGCAGTGTGGTTTTCCAATAATGGTGCAGGACGGAGGATGTTCCCTTCATTCCACAGTTTTGCTACTCAAAAGTAAGAGAAAACACACTCTAGTGTGGATTCCCACATGCATGATTCCAGCTCATACATTCTTAACACTACCCACTACCTCCCTATTGAGGGACAGAGGTAGTGATGTGCTCTTCCTGTACATGCCTGTAACATTGCACAGCAAAGAAAGACTGTTGTACTGGTCTGCAGTCCTAATCCAGCAGTTCCTTAAGGGAAGGAGCTATAGTCCTCCCGTCCTTCCTTCCTACTTTCCTTCCCTTCTTCCAGACTCTCGGATTTCCACTGATGCCCAGGGCATACAAAGCAATCAAAAAGTTGCAGTGGAGAGAAGAAAGAGTGGAAATGGAAAAAGTACAATGTATTTCTATGAAAATTCTCAAAGAAGATGTACAAATTTAGGAAAAGAAGATGAGGAGAGGGCAGGAAGAAGAGGAGGAGGAAGAAGACAGAGGAAAAGAAGGGAGAAGGATAAGAAAGAGGAGAACGAGGAGAACGAGGAGGAGGAGGAGGAGGAGGAGGAGGAGGAGGAGGAAATCATAGAGCCCCCTAAGAAGATGTTGAAGCACAATACAATTTTAGAGCCCTCTCCTGGTGTACATAGACTAAGACAAGGCAGGGGCCCCTGGCTGACACAGATGAAGAGGTTATAGACTTCATGGTTAATATTTCTTTGCCATCTTCTAGTTCTCAGAAAGCCACATCTGCATCTCAGCCAAGCAGCCATTCTGTTTGATGGAGTCAGGGGCAATTGCATCCCATTTTGTCTTTGAACTTGTTCACTTTCTTCATGTCCCCAATAGGGATTCCCAGTAAAATGTCCAAGAGAGTCCAGGGGTTACCAGGGCTGGACTCTCTTGGACACTTTACTGGGAATCCTGAAACATTTAGTTCTGGTATTGGTGTCCATTAAAGAATCTCTGCAGTTTCTAAGGTTCTGAATATCTAGCTGAGGTAGTAAGGAAAATTCTGCCTTTTTCTTCTATTTCTGAGACTAGTATCATTTCCTAGTAGGAACATAATGTAGCAAAGAAAATGTCCCTAATAGAGATGAATGAGGTTTGCCTAAGCCTGTTATAAGAAGGGACTGTCTAGTATTTGAGGACATCTAACAAAAGAGGTAATGTACTAGCCTGTTGTGTGGTAACAGGGGTATATAAAGTCTCCTAAAAAAATAAAAAAATAAAGTCTCCTGGCCTTACACTTATAGATTGCTTATCTGTTGCTGGCCCTATGTGGCTCAGCCTCATTATTTCTTCATGCTTGCCATAGAACAGAGAGATGTAAGAATGATCTTCAAAGTTCATTTATGAAATGATCCGTGTCTCCTCTTTTTAAGCCCAAGGGTCTGGTTTACTTGTTGTCTCCTTGAAAGATATACTGAAGTCCTAGCATGCAATAGTACAGAACATGATCTTATTTGGAAATAGGGCCACTGCAGGCATATTTAGTCAACGTGAATGAAACACCCACAACTTTAAGAACTGGGAAGAGGCAAGGCTGTACCCTCCCCTCCAGCTTTTGAATAGAGCCTGGCCAGGTTGACATCTTGATTTCAGACTCCTACCATCCAAAGCTGCTTCTATGAGAGAATAACCTTCTGTTGTTCTGGGGCCACCTAGCTGGTGGTACTCAACTCTAGAAACCCTAGGAAAGGACTGCGCTGCATTTTAGGAACACACAGTGGGCCGGGGGGGGGGGTCAAAACAGAGGGACGCAGTAAGAAGGGGCATAAAATGCTTCGATAGCCAGGCATGGTGGTGGCGCCTTTAATCCTAGCACTTGGGAGGCAGAGGCAGGTGGATCTTTGTCAGTTCAAGGCCAGCCTGGTCTACAGAGTGAGTTCCAGGACAGCTGGGGCTACAGGGAGACCCTGTCTTGAAAAGACCAAAAAAAATTACTTTGGTAAAAGTATTATCCACCGAGGAAGCCTTATACAACTTCCAGCAGAGCCTGCATGACCAGAAAGGGTTTGGGTTCTGCTGCACAGGAGGGAAATTATAGTTTAACAATAACCTACTATGTGTTTTAAATAGCCAGAAGAAAGCATTTCAAGTGTTTCCCACATAAAGAAATGACCAACCTGAAATGATTGTGCTAATTATCCTGATAATATCTCAAATCACATTGTACCCCCATAAATATGAATGTTTTTGTACCAATTAACAATATTTCTTAAGAAGGGAAAAAGGAAAGATTTTCTGCAAAGGCAAATGGTTAGCCTGGTTAACCAGTTGTTGGCCAGGTCTATGCACTAAAAGCTCCAGGGACACTTTGAACACATCACATTTCAGGCCTCCTGGAGCTTCCCACAGGCTGTGTTTCTACTCTGACTGTATAGAAAGGAGGCAGAGCAAACCTGCCCCATGTACACTCAGCCTAGGCCACTGTGCCTGGTCTGTATTGTGAATGGGGAGACATAAAAAAAAGAAAATATCACATTTCAGATCCATACACAAAAATCACCTATGTTTGGTGATATTTAGTCATCAGACTTGAAGTGTATATAGAGTCTGTAAATTTTTTTTAGATTTTTAAGATTTTTTTTTAATTTTATTTTTTATGTGTATGAGTGTACTTTCTACATGTAGGTTTGTGCACCCATGTTGTGCAATGCCATGAGGTCAGAAGAGGGTATCAGATTCCCCTGGAACTGGAGTTAAAGACGGTTCTCAGCCACCATGTGGGTGCTGGGGATCAAACCGGGGTCCTCTGCAGAGTCGGAGCTCTCAACTGCTAGGCTATCTCTCCAGCCCCGAATCTTTAAGTTTTAAAAGAATCTCTAGTTAAGAGGCTCAGGAGCTAAAAGGAGCAAGGGTCTCCCATCCTTCTCTGCCCCCTCCAAAAAAAAAAAAAAAACCGAGAGACCCCTGAGGTCCAGATCCTCAACTGACCTTGAGAAAACAAAAGCTTGGTTAATCTGGGCTAACTGTGTGGCCTTAACCATCCAAAAGGGAAGTACAACCAGACACAAATCATCAGTAAGACCAGAGAAACTGTACTGCAGACACAGAACTTGAGATCTTAGAAAAAACACAAAAAGAATAAAGACAGAGCACTGTTGTTTGGCCTATCTCCAATTCTTACTGGCAAGTGCATCTACTCTGTGGCTGCCACCACTTTTGGCACTCCTCAAAGACAGGAGACACAGCTTTTTAACCTTCCAATATGGACTGAGGACTCATCTCTCTACAGGAATCATCCAAACCTTCAATGCTAGATGGGGACTACTGATACCAACTTATGGACTAACAGTTAAGGGGATGTCAGCCTCATCAGAGTGTAGACTGCCATTGTTGGACTACCTGGGCTGTATCATAGAGGCCAGTGCAGGGGGATCAAGACAGGGCAGGTGCTTACTGGACTTCATGTTTGGGGACCATGGGAGGGAAAGACCCCAATGTGGAGCAAAAGAGCAGGATTGATGGTTGGGGTTGCCAAGGAGGAACCTTCCAGCACTTCCTTAAGGAAAACATGGCATCTTTTAAGGAAGAAAAAAAACCCCTCCAATTCAAGTGATATGTGTATGCATGTATGTTCATATGTATGTATGTGTATATTTATATATATATATAACTATGTATATATATATAAAAGAATATAAAATTATACTTATTTTTACCTGCATGCAAGTTTACTGTTAAAATGTGAATCTCTAAATGTGTTTGGAATAAACCTATAGTTTATTTTCAGAATTTGTAATTTTGATTTATGTGTGGAGTATATATATATATATATATATATATATATATATGCATATTTTGGAATAATATAAAATTAATGAGAACAAAGAAAAAGAGAGAAAAACCTACTCAAAGAACTGACCAAAACAGTAAACTTGTGCATTGAAAGGGTTATAAAAGACTGAGAAAAAGATGCAAGACAGGACTTAACATGTATGACAGACTCCATGAGCTCTGGCGGGGAGTCGGGGTGTGTGAGGGGTGGGCATGGATGGGGGATGAGTCTAAACTTGATTAAGAAATGTTGTATGAAATGCACTCAATAAAAATTAAATTAAAAAAAAAAGAGGCTCAGGATGGAAGACAGGACCAGGGGATGAGGGGATGACTCAGGATGGAAGACGGGACCAGGGGCTGAGGGGATGACTCAGGATGGAAGACGGGACCAGGGGCTGAGGGGATGACTCAGGATGGAAGACGGGACCAGGGGCTGAGGGGATGACTCAGGATGGAAGACGGGACCAGGGGATGAGGGGATGACTCAGGATGGAAGACGGGACCAGGGGATGAGTGGATGACTCAGGATGGAAGACAGGACCAGGGGATGAGTGGATGACTCAGGATGGAAGACGGGACCAGGGGATGAGGGGACGACTCAGGATGGAAGATGGGACCAGGGGATGAGGGGATGACTCAGGATGGAAGATGGGACCAGGGGCTGAGGAGATGACTCAGGATGGAAGACGGGACCAGGGGCTGAGGGGATGACTCAGCATGGAAGACGGGACCAGGGGATGAGGGGATGACTCAGGATGGAAGACGGGACCAGGGGATGAGTGGATGACTCATGATGGAAGACAGGACCAGGGGATGAGGGGATGACTCAGGATGGAAGACGGGACCAGGGGATGAGAGGATGACTCAGGATGGAAGATGGGACCAGGGGCTGAGGGGATGACTCAGGATGGAAGACGGGACCAGGGGATGAGGGGATGACTCAGGATGAAAGACGGGACCAGGGGATGAGGGGATGACTCAGCATGGAAGACGGGACCAGGGGATGAGGGGATGACTCAGGTAGTGAAGTACCACACTTGTGCACCCACAAACCCACAGACACAGACACACAGACACACACACACACACACACACACACACACACACACACGGGAATGTAGCTTCAGAATTTATTCCTTGCTCCCTCCCCCACCCCCACCCCACCACCAGGCTTGTAATAGTGACTTTGGTCAGAGGGGAAGCCAGGTACTGTTCTTGTTCTTTTGGATTTATTTATTTATTTATTCATTCATTCATTCATTCATTCATTCGTTCACACAGAATCTTTCTATGAAGCCCAAAGCCCAGGTTATCTTTGAATTTTCAGTTCTCCTGCCCCAGCTTTCCAAGTGCTAGAATAATAAGCTTCTACCACCATGCCATCTCGATAAGCTTGTTCCTTATGTTTGCTTTTAAGCACAATGAGAGATATCTAATTCTTCTAGTTCCTTCCATTATATAATATAGTTTAAGTGATACATCTTTTTTTTTCTTTTCTTGTCACAACACCGATTGAAGTAAAACAACACAAGTTGCCACTTCACCCAAAAGCAGTGTTTTTACTCTGCCCCTTCTTGACGGCTCAATTAAGTGATACATCTTAAACCTCTTTTAAAATATTTTGTTATTTTTTTAATTATTTTTTATTTTAACTGTATGGGTGTACTGTCTGCATGCAAGTAGGTGCACCGGTGTTGTGTAATACTGCAGAAGTCAGAAGACGGTGCTGGATTCCCCTGGAACTGGAGTTAAGATGGTCCTTAGCTACCACGTGGATGCTGGGAATTGAACCCGGGTCCTCTGCAAGAGCAGTCAGTGCTCTTAACCACTGAGTTATCTCTCCAGCCCCTATTTTTATAAGTATGAATGTATTGCCTGCATGTTTGTAAGTGTACCCATATCATGCATTGCCTGAGGAGGTCAGAAGAGGGCATGGAATTCCCTGGAACCAGTTACAAATGGTTTTTAGCCTCCATATGTGTGCTGGGAATCAAACCTGGGTCCTCTACAAGAAGAGTCAGTGCTCTTAACCACTGAGCCATCTATCCAACCCCTAAACCTCTTCTTTATTCATGGTTTCTGCCCGTGTATAAAAGCCAAAGCAGATGTTTGCAAATGCATCCTGGGGGAAGTCCCATGTCTTTCTTTCTGCCTCAAGGCACTGAGTAAGTCTCTCCCGTTCCTTAAATTTTGGATCATTCAGGTATGAAGTAAAGTCCTGCCCAATGCTGTCAAGGCTCTGTCTAGGTACCAACTCCAAGAACAACCTTGTGAATTAGACAGCTCACAAGATACCAAATTAACATTCAGCAGTCTAATTTTATTAGCTGAATGTCTTAATTTTTGTGACCATGACAACACACCTGATGGAAACGGGCTAAAAGAGGGAGGATGTGGTGGGGCAGCTTACATCATGGCGGAGAGAAAGTAGAGACAGGAAGAATGTTGGTCCTCAGCTGGCTTTCTCTATTTTCTCCCTTTATTCTATTGCTCCCTGGCCCCCACCCATGGATGGATGGAGTTGCTCACATTCAAGAAAAGTCCTCTTCCCTCAAGTAATCATCCCTGGAAATGCCGTCAGAGACACGCCCGACCGAAGGTGTCCCACCCCATCTCCGAAGTGATTCTAAGTCTGGTCATGTTGACAATGAAAGTTAACCATCATACTGAATTTTCATAAGATTATTCTTTCTTTTGGTCAGAGACAAAGCTGAGTATAGAGAGACCAAGGAGCCAGAGCATTAGACTCAGAAGCAGGACACATGGACAAGAGAACTGGAGACAGTGCAGGTGATTCACTCACTTTGAATTCAGTTATTCACAGGGATTTCTCACAGACTACAGCAGTGTGCTACTTACTGTTCTGCCCTAGTGACAGGCTTGCCTCTGTATTTATGTTTCTGTTCCTTCTCGACTTGTTATACTTTATAAATATTACATTTTACTAAATTAAATTTTTGTGATTTCTTCTATGATATGTCTCTCCAATAACTAAATGATTTGAAAATTGGAAAATGTACGTAGCAGAATAGGTTACTAGCATTTTAGAGACCTATAATATTCATACAGTGAATTTCGACTATGATTAAATCCATCGACTTCTCTCATTTACCCATTTTAATAAGTAGAAGATTCCACCATAAGTCAATTAAATTGGTTTTACGTTTGTTTTATCACCTGACCTAGGTTTGCCCACTTCCCCAATTATTTTAACTTTTGTGAGACACTCTTGTATTGGAACTGACCTGGTTAGAGTAACAGTGGAGGTGGTTGGTATTCCTTAAGCAAGTACCAGGCCTCATCACTCTGTATTACATTTCCTATTTATAGCTTGGGTGGTTCTTTTCCAAATCCATCCTTCTCTCCCATGCACACATAGCTAATTTGCATGGTTTACCCTGAACCTAGGGGACATGAAGCTTATGCTCCGTTTGTCCTTAGGGTTATATGAGTAGCCCCTCCCTCCTGACACCCTGTGTCCTCTCCTGTTAACTTCTGTACAGCTTCTCATCACCTTCTAATACAGAAATACTTTAATTAATTTTTATCTCTTTAATCTATCTTTCTCCCCTAATTAAAATATAATTCTGCCTATATTTTTACAGTTAGGAAAAAAGAAAGAATACTGATACTTGAGGGTGCTCAGTTACTGACACATGAAGGTGCTCAGGAAAGTGTTAAATGAACAAACGAAGCAATCGGTTCTTTAATCAATGGTATGTAGTAGACAGTAGGCCTCCAGTGTGTACCCATAGTCTCATTTTCAATTTTGAGGAAAAGCAGGTGTATAAGTACAGTGAGACGATCTTGACTAGGTCTGCATGGTGGTGTAGTACATAATACAGTGGGAGCCATCAAGTTTACAAAAGGAATAAACCTTTATCTTTAAAAAGGCCCTGAAAATATGCTACTGCCCAATTCCAGGGGAGATCTTGAGAGATATAAACAAATATAAAATATAGCTCTTCAGGGCTGGAGAGATGGCTAGCAGTTAAAAGCGCTGACTGCTCTTGCAGAGGACCCGGGTTCGATCCCCAGCACCCACATGGCGGCTGAGAACCGTCTTTAACTCCACTTCCAGGGGAATCTAACACCCTTTTCTGACCTCCAAGGCATTGCGCAACATGGCTGCACAAACCTACATGCAGACAGTACATTCATACACATTAAAAAAAAAAATATATATATATATGTATACACATACAGATATATCTTCTCTCAAGGCATATCATCTTAGTTAGAAGAACTCTTGTGTGAAGTGATTAGAGAATTAAAATGTGCCTACTTGTATGGACTGTGGTTTTACCTGCAGCAGCAGTCGAGGGGCAGGAAAAGAAGTCGATGTCAGATTCCTAAGTGCAGTTCTGGCACTCAGGTGACCTTTGGCAACCAGATTTACCTTTTCCTCACCCAGCCCTCCACTATGAAGTTGGGATAACCTCCTAGAGATTGCTAAGTGGATTAAAGGTTGCGAGGCAAGCACACTGCTTCCCACTATGGAATTGCTTCATGAATAGAATTACAATTATAGGCCTGAATTATTATACTTCTTAAGAAGCCACATAAGGCTATTTCCATAGAAATCATAGAACTTGAAGAATTTATAGGACTTGGAGAGAGCTGAGGAAGTAGAGGTAGAGGGAATGATGGAATAAAAAAATCCAGGGGCAGGGACAGGTATGCACACAGTAGGCCAGGGACACACGGTGGGCCAGGGACACATGGTGGGCCAGGGTATGTGCCCCAGTAAGCTGGGAGGGAGAGAAAGCAAAGGAAGAGAAGGATCCAGGTCTTAAAGCTTGGCCGTTAAGCAAAGCTCTCATCCCTGGGTTCTAAAATCTTGAGACTGGGGTAAAGAAAGGAAGGAAGCTAGATAGAATAAAGGGAGGGGGAAGGAAAGACAGGAGGGAAGTTGAAGAGCAAAAGTGAAGCCTGGTTCCTGGCCATAAATAGCCTTCTCATGTGTAATATTCTCTTAGAATTTATTTAAAGCATTAAGATGAGAGGACAGTTCAGAGCACTGGATTAATTCCCCTTTCTCTCTCTCCCTCTCTTTCTCTCGCCCTTTTATTAAGAAAATAAAAGAGACTTTGAAATATTAAGAGATAGTGGGATTAGAACCTTCTTCTTCCAGCCCCAGTCTTTCCTCCCTATTAATTTCCGCTTGATTAGAATTCTTTTTGAAGTATTTAAATATGGACAATGGGATATAGAAGAGTGAGTTATTGAATATCAGTTGCACAGTATTAATATAATCATGGCTCCCATTTTTATATAGACACTCCATCTATATGTATAGTTTCCATTAGGGATAAAGTAGACACTCCCTCTCCTCTACCTTAAGTAATTATGATTTTTTAAAACTATAATGAAACTCTTAAAAGTTAATAGCTGATTTGTAAATCCTCAGCTTAAAAATTTTAATTTAAAAATTAAGTTTTAGAACTCTAGAAAATTGAAAGGGTTTTTTTTTTTTTTCTTTTCATCACTTGCCTTAAAAAAAAAAAGACACCTGAGACTTCCCTAACACTAAACTCTTGAATTGGAGAGGGCTTTAACCACATGTACACTTTTGAAAAGAGGCCTCACTCTCTGGATGGGAGGTACGGAACTCTGGGAAACCCTCTTCACTTCGGGGCTATGTGGAGAGGGAGGATATTGCTGTTCAAAAGTTCTTCAGGAACACACAGAGAACGTTTCCATGGGGAAAGAGCTACTTTCTCTTCTTTAATAACACAGGGCTCACAGCTGTCCAACCCTGACTCTGGCTTTCATTCTGAAGGCCTGGTCTAAAGGTACTTAAGGAACAAAATACGGGTCTCCGAGTTTTCATGGAGCTGGGGTTCAGGGAAATGATTCTCAGGCCATTCTTGGTATTTTCTAACATGAAGAACGCATGGCTTTTAAAAGATAAAATTTTGAGGTATAAGAATTCATTTTTATCTTTGTCAAGGTTTTAAAATGTTTTATTTCTGTGTGTTTCTGCCTTTGTGTGTGTGCACACGTGTGTACTGGTACCTCTGAAGGCCAAAAGAGGGACTTGGATCTTCAGGGAACAGAGCCATTCGTTAACGACCTGACGTTGGGATGGGCAGCCGTGCTCCTCTCCTCTGAAAAAAAGCAGCAAGTGCTCCTCACCCCTGAGTGCTCCTCACCCACGAGTGCTCCTCACCCCCGAGTGCTCCTCACCCACGAGTGCTCCTCACCCCCGAGTGCTCCTCACCCACAAGTGCTCCTCACCCAAGTGCTCCTCACCCACGAGTGCTCCTCATCCACGAGTGCTCCTCACCCCAAGTGCTCCTCACCCACGAGTGCTCCTCATCCACGAGTGCTCCTCACCCCAAGTGCTCCTCACCCCCGAGTGCTCCTCACCCCCGAGTGCTCCTCACCCCTGAGTGCTCCTCACCCCCGAGTGCTCCTCACCCAAGTGCTCCTCACCCCCGAGTGCTCCTCACCCCAAGTGCTCCTCACCCCCAAGCAAACTCTCCTACACAAATTTGTTGCTAGATGTCTTTATTTGCATATCTCCTTACCACATATGAAAACTGAGTTCTTGACAGCAACATGGGACAAGACACAGACGTGGCACTTACGCTGGCAGAGTTAAGATCCCTTACAAACGTTTAAATGATGAAGGGACCTAGGGAGATACAGAATGGGAAATTCAGCAAAAGCTTTCTGTGTTAAACCAGTTAGGAGAATGCCGGTTTGAATGAGTGGAAAATCTGGTTCACGTTTAAACCTTAGCATTTGAGAGGGGAAAGTCCAAGTCCTCCATGAATCTTTTGCTTTCTCAATTGTGCTTCACCCTGGAATCAGCCCTGTCAGGAGATGGATGACGTGAGCACAAAGCTCTAAGGCCGCAATAAAAAGTGGATGTGATCTAGAGGCCGGAGTGAGTGCCCACACCTCTGCCTCGGCCGGTAGCCGCTGATTCAAATGTGGGCCTCAGCGGAATTGTTCAGCAAGAGCACTATGTCTCATACATAAGGCTGTACCTGCCAACAGCTGACAACTCCAGAGCGGTGCTTCTGGGCCTGCCTTGATGAATAGATGAGCATGGCCATTCTTTGAAGGCCAGGACAACATCCTCGGTGCTCATCACATCTCCCAGTACAGCACAGACCATCAATCTGGCACATACTTTTTGTATGGAAATAAAGAACCCAAAATTTATGAAGATTTTATGTATTTGATACTCATGTTTTCTGAATATCACAAATATCAAACTAGTGAAACCTCATCAGACAATGGGCAACAGTACTAGCCTTAAATTAGAATTGCCTAGAAACTTCAGTCTTCTGTTCACACTGTGTCTAGATCCTGCTTAGTTGGATGCTATGTTGGGCTCAATGCACAAAAACCCCTCTGAACCAGTCATCAGCATCTCCATCTCTCTTAGAGGGTGTTAAGCATGATTGATTGGTTGATTGATTGATTGATTGATGATTGATTGATGATTGATTGATTGATTGATTTCATGGACAGTCAACCTATATGCTAACACAAGGCCCTGTATTTATAAAGACTCAATGCTTGGTTGTCCTAGAGTCCTAAGTTTAATCTACATAAATTCTATTCTTGGGTTCTCTTTCCATATTTTCTCTTTAAGTAATGCTATGTATCAGGACACACGCATTGGAATGATTTCTAAGACTCTACCTTATGACCATTTTGCTCATTTACATGACTAGAAATTCCCAGTCCTAGGTGCTTGCTTGCCTGTTACCTACTCTCTCTACTGGAAATGAGTGTTTGAAATTTCTACAAACTCTTTGTGCAATGCAAGAGAGGATGTTTGTAATTGTCACCTACTCAATTCCATGAGCTGTCTTTGGGCAAGAATGCAAGGCTGGCTGCCTGGAGGTGGCCTTTAGCATCATTGTACAGCAGGCACAAAGGAATTTAGGCACCAGATAATCAAATAGTCAGACAAGATGGGAGAATATAAGCCCTGGGTTAGGAAAGGAGAGTCCAAGGACGACACTACTGATGTGCAATCAAGAAGACTGTCCTGGGTCTCTTATGATTTCTTGAGCTTCTTTATCAGCATGTTGGAGTCTTAGTTGTAAGAAACTGCTTTATCATGACTCTCTGTCTAATAAGGAACAAGTCAGAGACTATTGTTATTGGAGCTAATGTCAATCCAGTGTTCTCTGGGCTGGGCTAGCATTTATGAAGATACAAAATAAGACCTGGAAGCTCCAATCGATGTCTTTGCTTTCACTGTACTTCTGGGAGAGCATGCAGGAGGCTCCAGGCACCTGCTGCTCCCACTGAGCAATTCTCGAGGGCATGCCAGATCTAGATGACTTCTCTTTGATTGCTTATAAATATGAACACATCTTTTATTAATTTTAAAATTTATTTTATGTGTTATGAGTGTTTTTCCTGCATGAGTGTAAGTGATTGTAACACCCACAGAGGCCAGAAAAGGGTGTCTGGCATCCTGGAAGTGGAGTTTCAGATAACTGTTAGTTGCCATGTAGGTTTTAGGGAAGGGAATCTGGGTCCTATACAAGAGTAGCCAGTGCTCTTAACCCCTGATCCATCTCTCCAGCCTTGAACAGAGCTCTTCATACATTTGGGACTCAAATGAACTCATCTTGTTCCCCGGTCTTGCCTTGAAGGAGGCCCTCACTAACCACGCCATCACCATTTTCCTGTTACTGGCTTCCCCAGCCCTCAACATCCATAGTACATGACTTACAATGTGATCCTTACATCTTCTGTGTTATTAATCTAACATTGACCCACTTGGGCTAATTTTGGCACAAGATTATGTTCTCAGACATGAGCAACCAGCTCTTTGTACACCTTCTGGTCTGAGTAGGTATTCTTAGTTTGATTCATCACAGAGAAAACACCCTGGAGTTAGACCTCTGCATATGCTGTCCTGGTCCTTCCCTTACCAAGCAGAAAATCTAGGCTTCCTGACACACGGAGTAAAGCAAACCAATAAAATTGCTCTTAGAGCCCTGTTCATTGTTTCTGAATTGCTTTAGGGTAAGCTGTCTCTGGAGTAAATTAATAAGTTTTATCTTAAATTGTGTTTACACATAATTTGCACAAATTAATCTTCTCCCCTGAATTTGTCTAACACTGGGAAAAAAATTCTTTCATCAGATCCTAACAAAAAGAAAAAAGGGAAAGAGGGAAGGTGGGAAGATAAGATAGGAGGGATAAGAGTGAGAGGCAGAGATCTCAACCAGAAGAGATGACGGACAGTAAAATGAAAAGAGAAGAGAAAGTCCATAAAAGAATGGCCTTGAATTTCTCTTTTGTTATTATCTGGTTTTGTAAAAGGTTTTTTAAAGTCAAAGAATAAAGTACTGTGGCAAATTATACAACTGGATAAAGAAAGGGGCCAAAATACAATTGTTCCAGCCCTGGATTTCCAATATAGAACAGAAAGGAGAAATCTGAATGAGAAAAACAGAATTATTCTTAAGACCTCTCACAGTATAAAATCGGTTGGTGAGCAGTATTACTAGCTTGGAGCTATGAAAAAAATCATTTCTGAAGTGTATGTTTAGAGTGGTTTTTTTTTAATGCAATAAAAATGGAAAAGAATTCAAGGTAGGGTGGGGGGTCTCTGTCGCATGGGGGGCTCTGTCGCAGCTGCTGTTTCTGTCTTCAGGCTCTGGGCGAAGACGCTTCGGCCCATCCTTTCGGCAACCCATTATCGGGCCTCTCTCCTTCGTATTATTCTCAAGCAACCTTATCAGACACAAGCATCGGCCTCAGATGCTGCGACTGGAGTCTTGTAATTGTCCCTGTTAGAGCTCAATAGCACCTTGAACCATCGGAGCAATCTCAGCTTTTAAGAAAAGATCTCCACAAGGAGAAGCTGTAAGAGAATTTGCCTGTGGCTATGTGAGCTCTTTAATAGCTAACTCTCTTCTGCAGGCCCTCATTGAGAGAGAGAGAGAGAGAGAGAGAGAGAGAGAGAGAGAGAGAGAGAGAGAGAAGAATTCTCTCTATTTATCACCCAGCTCTTCCTAGTGCCTGTTAGGCAATGATCATATTATTTATTACCAGGTGTACAGGTGCTGGTGGGGGTGGGGTGGAAAGTGATTTCTTTTAATGGGCCTTTCACAGATAGAAGAATTTGGGAGATCAGGGTAGCAAAAAATCTGAAGATACCACAGCCATCATGGAAAGTATTGGTGGCACTGCTTAAAGGTGATACGTGAGAATTTGCATAGAAAAATATTTATAGCAAACGTGGGATTATAATTAATTATGTTAATTGAGGAGTAAGAAGAAGGGGAGCTGTTCTCCAAGTTTGTAGCTATTTGAAAAAAGGCTCCCAGTGTGTTTGCAGACAGCTCAGCTAAGGCTTGTGGTTTTTAGCACCCTCTGTGCTTCCTGCCTCAAAAGTATGCCTTTTCTTGTAATGGAAGTAACTGAAGTTAGATTCAGAGTGAGAGAACTAAGTTTTCCCCAAAGGGAAAAAAGTTCCAGATCTAGGAAATTGGTCAGGAAGTATTAGGCCTTCGGAATGTTTATTCTTAGATCCAGAATTCTTCATTTAAATAAATCAGCCATCTCCCCTCCCCCGATAAAATACTATATTATCAAGAGACGGCAGACTTTGGACTGCTAAGGAGAAGACTTTGTCAGAACCATTCCTGTACCCTGTTCTAAATTGTGAGGCACCCAAGGATGGTGGGAAAGCTTTAATGGGGGCTCAGGCTGTCAGGAGCCCAGGCTCTGCTGTCCTCTCTAAAACAGTTGGAGCACTGCGCAGAGCTACTGGGCTACTGGGCCAATGTGTGTGCTGTTTGTTCAACACTGGTGTGTGGGTCTTCTAAACACTGCTTCCTCAAATGTCTACAAGCTGGAGATGACAACTGAGGCAGGGAATTCCTCACTGAAACTCATGCTATCCACCCATGAGGATAAAGTGAGCAGGTCTCCTAAGTGGAAGAAACTCTTCGCCTCTCCCTGGACCCCTCTCTACTCCTGCCTATGTCCAGCCAGCAAATATGTGCATGTTCAGGATTAGATTCAGCTGAAATATACAGATGCTGGATTGCAGTGACTTCAATGGGATGTACTCTCTCATGAGCTGTCTGGGGGTTGGGATCCATTTGCTGAAGGTCTATAATCCTTAGAGCATGATGTAGAGCCTCAAAGGGAATCTGGGTCCTATACAAGAGTAAGCCAAGTGCTCTTAATCCCTGATCCATCTCTCCAGCCCTTGAACAGAGCTTTCATACATTTGGGACTCAAATGAACTCATCTTGTCCCCCGGTCTTGCCTTGAAGGAGGCCCTCATCACCCACGAGTGCTCCTCATCCACGAGTGCTCCTCACCCCCGAGTGCTCCTCACCCCGAGTGCTCCTCACCCCCGAGTGCTCCTCACCCCTGAGTGCTCCTCACCCCCGAGTGCTCCTCACCCCAGTGCTCCTCACCCCGAGTGCTCCTCACCCCAAGTGCTCCTCACCCCCGAGTGCTCCTCACCCCGAGTGCTCCTCACCCCGAGTGCTCCTCACCCCTGAGTGCTCCTCACCCCCGAGTGCTCCTCACCCCTGAGTGCTCCTCACCCCCGAGTGCTCCTCACCCCTGAGTGCTCCTCACCCCCGAGTGCTCCTCACCCCTGAGTGCTCCTCACCCCCGAGTGCTCCTCACCCCTGAGTGCTCCTCACCCCGAGTGCTCCTCACCCCGAGTGCTCCTCACCCCCGAGTGCTCCTCACCCCTGAGTGCTCCTCACCCCCGAGTGCTCCTCACCCCGAGTGCTCCTCACCCCCGAGTGCTCCTCACCCCAAGTGCTCCTCACCCCCAAGCAAACTCTCCTACACAAATTTGTTGCTAGATGTCTTTATTTGCATATCTCCTTACATGGGACAAGACACAGACGTGGCACTTACGCTGGCAGAGTTAAGATCCCTTACAAACGTTTAAATGATGAAGGGACCTAGGGAGATACAGAATGGGAAATTCAGCAAAAGCTTTCTGTGTTAAACCAGTTAGGAGAATGCCGGTTTGAATGAGTGGAAAATCTGGTTCACGTTTAAACCTTAGCATTTGAGAGGGGAAAGTCCAAGTCCTCCATGAATCTTTTGCTTTCTCAATTGTGCTTCACCCTGGAATCAGCCCTGTCAGGAGATGGATGACGTGAGCACAAAGCTCTAAGGCCGCAATAAAAAGTGGATGTGATCTAGAGGCCGGAGTGAGTGCCCGCACCTCTGCCTCGGCCGGTAGCCGCTGATTCAAATGTGGGCCTCAGCGGAATTGTTCAGCAAGAGCACTATGTCTCATACATAAGGCTGTACCTGCCAACAGCTGACAACTCCAGAGCGGTGCTTCTGGGCCTGCCTTGATGAATAGATGAGCATGGCCATTCTTTGAAGGCCAGGACAACATCCTCGGTGCTCATCACATCTCCCAGTACAGCACAGACCATCAATCTGGCACATACTTTTTGTATGGAAATAAAGAACCCAAAATTTATGAAGATTTTATGTATTTGATACTCATGTTTTCTGAATATCACAAATATCAAACTAGTGAAACCTCATCAGACAATGGGCAACAGTACTAGCCTTAAATTAGAATTGCCTAGAAACTTCAGTCTTCTGTTCACACTGTGTCTAGATCCTGCTTAGTTGGATGCTATGTTGGGCTCAATGCACAAAAACCCCTCTGAACCAGTCATCAGCATCTCCATCTCTCTTAGAGGGTGTTAAGCTGATTGATTGGTTGATTGATTGATTGATTGATGATTGATGATGATTGATTGATTGATTTCATGGACAGTCAACCTATATGCTAACACAAGGCCCTGTATTTATAAAGACTCAATGCTTGGTTGTCCTAGAGTCCTAAGTTTAATCTACATAAATTCTATTCTTGGGTTCTCTTTCCATATTTTCTCTTTAAGTAATGCTATGTATCAGGACACACGCATTGGAATGATTTCTAAGACTCTACCTTATGACCATTTTGCTCATTTACATGACTAGAAATTCCCAGTCCTAGGTGCTTGCTTGCCTGTTACCTACTCTCTCTACTGGAAATGAGTGTTTGAAATTTCTACCTACTCTTTGTGCAATGCAAGAGAGGATGTTTGTAATTGTCACCTACTCAATTCCATGAGCTGTCTTTGGGCAAGAATGCACGGCTGGCTGCCTGGAGGTGGCCTTTAGCATCATTGTACAGCAGGCACAAAGGAATTTAGGCACCAGATAATCAAATAGTCAGACAAGATGGGAGAATATAAGCCCTGGGTTTGGAAAGGAGAGTCCAAGGACGACACTACTGATGTGCAATCAAGAAGACTGTCCTGGGTCTCTTCTGATTTCTTGAGCTTCTTTATCAGCATGTTGGAGTCTTAGTTGTAAGAAACTGCTTTATCATGACTCTCTGTCTAATAAGGAACAAGTCAGAGACTATTGTTATTGGAGCTAATGTCAATCCAGTGTTCTCTGGGCTGGGCTAGCATTTATGAAGATACAAAATAAGACCTGGAAGCTCCAATCGATGTCTTTGCTTTCACTGTACTTCTGGGAGAGCATGCAGGGGGGCTCCAGGCACCTGCGGCTCCACTGAGCAATTCTCGAGGGCAGGCCAGATCTAGATGACTTCTTCTCTTTGATTGCTTATAAATATGAACACATCTTTTATTAATTTTAAATTTTTTTATGGTGTATGGAGTGTTTTTTCCTGCATGAGTGTAATGTTGTAACACCCACAGAGGTCCAGAAAATGAGTGTCTGCATCCTGGAATGGAGTTCAGATAATGTTAGTTGCCATGTAGGTTTTAGGGAAGGGAATCTGGGTCCTATACAAGAGTAACCAGTGCTCTTAACCCCTGATACCATCTCTCCAGCCTTGAACAGAGCTCTTCATACATTTGGGACTCAAATGAACTCATCTTGTTCCCCCGGTCTTGCCTTGAAGGAGGCCCTCACTAAACCACGCCATCACCATTTTCCTGTTACTGGCTTCCCCAGCCCTCAACATCCATAGTACATGACTTACAATGTGATCCTTACATCTTCTGTGTTATTAATCTAACATTGACCCACTTGGGCTAATTTTGGCACAAGATTATGTTCTCAGACATGAGCAACCAGCTCTTTGTACACCTTCTGGTCTGAGTAGGTATTCTTAGTTTGATTCATCACAGAGAAAACACCCTGGAGTTAGACCTCTGCATATGCTGTCCTGGTCCTTCCCTTACCAAGCAGAAAATCTAGGCTTCCTGACACACGGAGTAAAGCAAACCAATAAAATTGCTCTTAGAGCCCTGTTCATTGTTTCTGAATTGCTTTAGGGTAAGCTGTCTCTGGAGTAAATTAATAAGTTTTATCTTAAATTGTGTTTACACATATATTTGCACAAATTAACTTCTCCCCTGAATTTGTCTAACACTGGGAAAAAAATTTTTCATCAGACTCCTAACAAAAAGAAAAAAGGGAAAGAGGGAAGGTGGGAAGATAAGATAGGAGGGATAGAGTGAGAGGCAGAGATCTCAACCAGAAGAGATGACGGACAGTAAAATGAAAAGAAAAGAGAAGTCCATAAAAGAATGGCCTTGAATTTCTCTTTTGTTATTATCTGGTTTTGTAAAAGGTTTTTTAAAGTCAAAGAATAAAGTACTGTGGCAAATTATACAACTGGATAAAGAAAGGGGCCAAAATACAATTGTTCCAGCCCTGGATTTCCAATATAGAACAGAAAGGAGAACTGAATGAGAAAAACGGAATTATTCTTAAGACCTCTCACAGTATAAAATCGGTTGGTGAGCAGTATTACTAGCTTGGAGCTATGAAAAAAATCATTTCTGAAGTGTATGTTTAGAGTGGTTTTTTTTTTAATGCAATAAAAATGAAAAGAATCATTCAAGGTAGGGTGGGGGGTCTCTGTCGCATGGGGGGCTCTGTCGCAGCTGCTGTTCTGTCTTCAGGCTCTGGGCGAAGACGCTTCGGCCCATCCTTTCGGCAACCCATTATCGGGCCTCTCTCCTTCGTATTATTCTCAAGCAACCTTATCAGACACAAGCATCGGCCTCAGATGCTGCGACTGGAGTCTTGTAATTGTCCCTGTTAGAGCTCAATAGCACCTTGAACCATCGGAGCAATCTCAGCTTTTAAGAAAAGGTCTCCACAAGGAGAAGCTGTAAGAGAATTTGCCTGTGGCTATGTGAGCTCTTTAATAGCTAACTCTCTTCTGCAGGCCCTCATTGAGAGAGGAGAGAGAGAGAGAGAGAGAGAGAGAGAAGAGAGAAGAGGAGAGAGAAGAATTCTCTCTATTTATCACCCAGCTCTTCCTAGTGCCTGTTAGGCAATGATCATATTATTTATTACCAGGTGTACAGGTGCTGGTGGGGGTGGGGTGGAAAGTGATTTCTTTTAATGGGCCTTTCACAGATAGGAGAATTTGGGAGATCAGGGTAGCAGAAAATCTGAAGATACCACAGCCATCATGGAAAGTATTGGTGGCACTGCTTAAAGGTGATACGTGAGAATTTGCATAGAAAAATATTTATAGCAAACGTGGGATTATAATTAATTATGTTAATTGCGGAGTAAGAAGAAGGGGAGCTGTTCTCCAGTTTGAGCTATTTGAAAAAAGGCTCCCAGTGTGTTTGCAGACAGCTCAGCTAAGGCTTGTGGTTTTTAGCACCCTCTGTGCTTCCTGCCTCAAAAGTACGCCTTTTCTTGTAATGGAAGTAACTGAAGTTAGATTCAGAGTGAAGGAACTAAGTTTTCCCCAAAGGGAAAAAAGTTCCAGATCTAGGAAATTGGTCAGGAAGTATTAGGCCTTCGGAATGTTTATTCTTAGATCCAGAATTCTTCATTTAAATAAATCAGCCATCTCCCCTCCCCCGATAAAATACTATATTATCAAGAGACGGCAGACTTTGGACTGCTAAGGAGAAGACTTTGTTAGAACCATTCCTGTACCCTGTTCTAAATTGTGAGGCACCCAAGGATGGTGGGAAAGCTTTGATGGGGGCTCAGGCTGTCAGGAGCCCAGGCTCTGCTGTCCTCTCTAAAACAGTTGGAGCACTGCGCAGAGCTACTGGGCTACTGGGCCAATGTGTGTGCTGTTTGTTCAACACTGGTGTGTGGGTCTTCTAAACACTGCTTCCTCAAATGTCTACAAGCTGGAGATGACAACTGAGGCAGGGAATTCCTCACTGAAACTCATGCTATCCACCCATGAGGATAAAGTGAGCAGGTCTCCTAAGTGGAAGAAACTCTTCGCCTCTCCCTGGACCCCTCTCTACTCCTGCCTATGTCCAGCCAGCAAATATGTGCATGTTCAGGATTAGATTCAGCTGAAATATACAGATGCTGGATTGCAGTGACTTCAATGGGATGTACTCTCTCATGAGCTGTCTGGGGGTTGGGATCCATTTGCTGAAGGTCTATAATCCTTAGAGCATGATGTAGAGCCTCATAGCTGCTTCCTGGTTATAATAACATTACTGTAGTGCTGAAATCACATCAGAGTTCCAGGATGGGCTCAAGGAATAGGAAAAAGGAAAAGGAAAAAAAAAAGAGGAGATAAAGCACAAGACAAGGGGAAAAGAGGGGCCTTTACACAGGACCATGCCTGGAGATCCCTCTCCAGTCTTCCACCACACATTTATATACCTTTCCTAGAAACCCACTGCTCAACAAATTCCATTGCTCAGAGACTCTTTCCCCGGTCAACCTCAGCTTGGCTGCCCTGTACCTCATCAGCGTGTGGCCACCCCTATCCATTAAGGAAACTTGGTGATGTGTTGTACTGGGCATACTATCAGTTCCCAGTCAGATCAGAGTTTACTATTAAGGAAAGAAGAATGAGTATTAGACAAGAACTAGCCCTTAACATTGAGACAAGCAAGCCTAGGACTATGGGTCCTGAAAACTGAAGATTCTGCCTATCCTAAGAGGATGCTCTCTCCCATGAGGCTTGGACCTTCAGCTCTCTGCAAGGTTTCCAGATGGAAAAGGCCAGAATTACAGGGCAAGAACAGAACCTCCTCAGATCTCTGGGATACGCACCGTGCCCTCCCTGAGGCCTATGTCTGTAGTAATTCTAATTCAGCTAAACTTGTCCAGACTTAGGTTGCCTGGTTACCCCTGTGCTGACCATCTGGCCACTATGGGGCCACCCCAGGCTCACACTATGTGGCCATTTCTTCAGAAATGATTGATGCTTGAAAGCCAATGCTTGGCCCAATTATCCTCTCACATTTCTTTCAATGATGAGCAACCAAGGCTTAGGCTTGTCGGTGCTCTACATCTGGTCCTCTGTATCCACCAGGCTTCCTGTAGTTTCTGATTTTGCAGTTGGTTGGCTAGGAGTTGTTTCTGCATACATTCCAGCCTGGGACCATCCCTCTGTCCTTATTATCTGTACCTGAACCTTCACTGTGGACCGTGATCTCGTTCCACAGTGCGAAGGTATTTGGACTCCCTTTCCACAACCTACCCACACCAATCCAGTCCTGCTCAGTCCCTGAGGTGAGATCGTCCTAGCTGCGGAGCATGAATCGACAGGTCCAGTCTTTCTGTTGCTTCCTGCTGGTTTCTGGATTCTATCTACGCCTTCCCAGTGGTCCTGCTTGGAACATACCTACCATAGCCTGGCTTGTCCACTGCTGTCTTCCCTCATACTTCACGCTGTCACATGCTTTTATAGTGCTCATTGGGTGCCCATCTGCCACCCGCAGTACATGTAGTAAATGTAGATTCTCCAGGGTCTGGTCCATCCCATCCACAGCCTGGGAACTTGTTTCTGATGGTAAATCAACCCTGATGACTTCAGCTTTAATGGAAAATAGGACAGTAGCTGCTGATGTAGGCCAAGCTTGGCTGCGCCCATCTATAGCCAGCTGTGTGTATCTTGGTGCACGAACCACCTCAGTGTCTCTAAGACCCTGTTAACTAAGTACCCTTGACCCTGAATTCTACTGTATAGATAGTTCTACAAGAGAAAAAAAGATCTTTAAGGTTGATCTTTTGTTGCAATCTTACCAATTTCCCTGTAACATTCTGGAGCTGAAAATCCTTCCTTATTTTCAGAGGATGAAATATATTCAGCAGCAGAGGCTTTTTGGTACTTAGAAGTTACCATAGTAATGTGATAACAATAATGTCCTAATAACATTACAGGCACTGGCCTTAGAGAGGACAGGTCCCCAGGGCGCTGGTACTGGTACCAACAATTTATTTTATATTATAATGTTAAATATTATTGCCCATGTATCATCCCCATAATATCCTGGTTTATGCTGTTGCCACTTTTCATATGATCTATTAATACTTGATTTCCAGAAGGAGTTAACAAATCTGTGTGACATCTTCCAGACACTAGGTTTCAATCTCAAAGGTCACTGCTAAAACCTGCCCACGCATCCTCCAGCCTCTAACTTGGAGTTGTTCTGAACCATCCTTGTCAGGAAAGGAGCTGTTGGTTTGGGACTCCAAAGAAAGACGTCCATTCTGATCTGATAGGCATCTTGTGTGGTGTCTAGATAAAAGCAAACTAGTTGAGAACCACTTAATCAAGTCAAAGCTTAATAAATGGGCAGGTGTAAATATGGATGCAAAATGCACTTAGAAGGCTGACGTCATATATTCTAACTATATTTCTATCAATAATAGCAGAGGTTATCACTTCCCAAGTCTACCACTTCTACGTTGCAAATTGAGAAAAAGCCCTAAGCATAACTGAGATTTCCTGTCTGTACCTGATTTAAGCTCTCTATAAGAAGCTAATACTTTAGATAAGTCTTTGAACTTGAAATATCCAAATTATGCCTTTATATCTTGTTTTGCTGTTCATTAAATTTCTTGAGGATATCAGGATTTTCTTTTTGGCTGACAAAGTTGATAACACAGAATTGAGATTAACTTGTCTAACCCAAAAATCTGGAAAATTCCAAATAAATGGACTTTCAATAGCCTAATATAATTATCTCAATGTAAAATTAGTTATGAAGCACTTAACATATGATATTTCCATGTTAGTAAACATGCTTTCAATATACTGTCAACTTGATCCTCAGTGACATCCTGATGAATGTGGCCACCCAAACTACTGGAGAGGTCTAGAGTGGATGTGGAAGCCTGCAAACAGACCCACGGCTTCTTGTGTCCTGATCTGCCACTTCTTTGACAGATGTCCAATCAACCCAAGTGTTTCAATGTGCCAAGGTTCAAACAATGGGCCCTGAGAGTAAAATCTCATGACCACAGGGAGAAAAGAATCTCTGAAGTCATCTTTCAGTACTGAGAGCCTAAGAATACATGTTTCAGCAGAAGTGGGAAGAGATCCTTAGATTAGGCTCCATCATCAGCTCAAACCCTGTCCCCCATGCCCTAACCTCCCCATCAGAACTCACACATTACAACATTCAAGCTAAGCCCTATCCAGTCAAGCTCCCAAACTCAGACATCCTTCTCTGCAAATTGTTCCCCTGGAATCTAGTCAGCATATCTGGGAATCCTAGGTAAGTCATACTCTGTCCCACCTAACAGTACTTGTAGTTCACAGTCCAGCTCCACTCTGAGACCGTGTCCAAGTTGTCATAGGTTCCGTGCCTGATGCCAACATTGCCACAAGTTCACATTTGAGAAAGCATACAGTCAACTGTAAGCCACTGTCTCTCTATGTTCATGCACCAGCCTTGGCTCTTATAATCTTTTATTCATCTATCTTTTATGTGTATGAATGTTTTACCAGCACATATGTAGGTAAACCTGTGCATGTAATGCCCATGGAGGCCAGAAGGGGACATCAGATCCTTTGGGACTTGAGTTACACAGTTGTCAGCCACCATATGGGTGCTGGGAACTGAACGTGGGTCCTCTGCAAAAACAGCCAGTCCTCTTAACCACTCAGCTATCTCTCTGGCCCCCAACATGTACATATTTAAATGGCGAGAACAGATTTGAATTCTTACAAGTTCCAAACAGTGTGCTAGACACACCCATTATAGTTCATCATTTATATTGATAACCAGCCTTTGGCTTTAGACAGTATTTCGTTTTCTGAATGTTAGGACTAGGGACCAGAAACTTAACAAACTTGCACAAGTTCACTAAGCCCGGAACTGGCATGGCCAGTATTCAAACCTCATGTGCCTAGCATAAAATCCATGTCCAGTCCTAGACTCTGTACTCCATGATGCCTAATATCAAGTGCAGGTCCAGCCTAGGACCAGAGCTTGCCTACCTAACCTGTCTGAGACATTCATGAGCAAGGCACTTTGCCTTTTGAAACATAATGACCCTAGTGTACCTATGGTAGCTAACAAAATACTTCTGATCTTTGTACTAAATTCATGAAAGGAAAAATCTGATAATAGTCTAGAGTTGCTTTTCAGATTTCCGGATCTAGACAGATCTCCATTTGCTTCAAGCACATGAATATTTTGAATCTTTTCACTTTCCCATAAAAGATAATTCTTGTGTCCCAACTGGGAAACTGAGATTTGGCTTTCATCTTGGCCTCCTGGATAAAGAGTCTGCTTTCCTAGAATAACGTCACCCTACTGAAAGTTTTGGATGTCGCTACTCCTGTTTCTTGGATGTGAAGATATTTTGCCCTGAGGAAAAATGCAATTACTAGCATTGGTGCTTAATAACTAGTCCTCTGGTTTGCTTCATCTCTTCCACTGTTATTTGTTAAAATTTTATTTTTAAATTTATTTATAGTTTTATGTGTGTTGCTTGTATATATGTCTATGCAGCATGTAGATGCAATACCCATTGAGGCCAGAAGAGGTCATCAGATCACCTTCAACTGGAGTTAAGTATGGTTGTGGGTGCAGGGAACCTAACTCAATGGGGTTCTCTTTGAGATCAGTCAGTGCTTTTCACCAAACCATCTCTCCAGCCCCTCTCTCTACTGTTCTTAACAGAGGGCTCTGCTCATGCTGTAGATTTAATAAACAGATAATTAACTCGGGCAACTCGGACCTCCAGAAAATAGGTGCCAGGTCTGTGAATTTGCATATCACAGTCTCTAAGCCAGGTACAAAGCTGACACCATCCTATGGTCCATAGAATTCAAGTGAGTTAAGGCAGGTCGTGGTCTTCCTCGAACCTAGAAGTGCTTGGCACACACAAGGCTTGAATATTTAGAAATCAAAGTTACAAACAAATGAGAAGTCAGGTTTGTAAGACGTTTTCTTGAATGAAATTGACTTCCATCTTTTTCTTTTTTTTCAGGGCTCTGTCATCATCTCTGTCACCATCAGCTCCTAGCCAGCCACAACCAGCCTAAACTGTGGGTCAGCCAACAAGAGCAGCATCTGGCCCAAAGCCTGACTTCCACAGCCTGTAACCTATGAATAGATTTAAAATTTTAAACGAACAAAATATAAGCTAGCAGAGTTCACACTGTGTGGAAATCACATGATATTCTAAATGTCAGTGTCTCGTCCATTCACTGGAGTGTTTTTGTACTTCAATGCCATAGGTGAGCAGTTGAGACAGAGTGCACCTAAAATGTCTCTTCAGGTAAAAAATAAAAGCACATGAGCCCCTGTTCTACACTAAGCATTTTCTGGAGAAATTGTAATCAATGTAATTTTCTGCATTCACAAAATTCAATCCAAAACTGAAGTTGGGGAGCTGGAGAGATGGCTAAGCAGTTAAGACCCGTGGCTGTTATTGCAGTGGACCTGGATTCAGTTCCCAGCACTCACAAAGCTCCAAGGATCTTGCACCCTCTTCTGTTCTCCACAGACATTGCACAGCACAGATGCACTTACATGCATGCAGGCAAACACTCAAACACATTTAAAATTTTAAGGAAAAAAAAAACTTAGTTGGAGCCTAGCGATCATGTCTTATATTCTTCTGAGGGATTCTGGGACACCAAGAATTTGAGAACCACTGCTCTGGAATCTCTGAAAAAACTTTTTATCTTCTAGGATAAAAGCAGGAACAGATCTTTGTTAACGGATTATCAAACATTGGTTAAAATGTATTATCGCCCCTCAGCTTTTTGGCTAAGATCGAGCGTAAACATTCATTAAGTGCCTGCTGTGTTCAGAGGTTATGATTTGCAAGAATCAAAAGAGCCATCTTATTGGGAAAACTTTTTCAGTGGGTGTGGCTTTCAGCTCCAAGTATCCCCACCCCCACCCCCACCCCGGTCGTTTTTATTTTTTTAAGTAGCGTGCTGTGGTCCCAAATTTGACAAGCAAGCATCTTGGGGAGTTAAAGCAAAATGAGTTCTTAAATATTTGATTTTCTTTCCAGTCACTAGCCACCTTTTTATTTGGTTTGAGGCGAAATAAGACAGCTTGTAAGTAACTGGAGAGGGTGTTTACCCAGTGAATTAGTTCAGCTTCCATTGTGCAAGGGATTAGCGCCAAGCAGTGGATGAGGCTCGGTTTCAGGTTAGAGGGGCTCCCCGTTTGCTAGCTCCGGGCCAGGACTAATTATCATAGGATGGGGGCTATTAAAGGGCTTAACTACCAGTGCCCCCTTCCAGGACTGGATTAGCCATTCGCCTGCAGCTCTCGGCCAATAACCATTCTCAGGTCTGTCTGCCCAGGGCGGTGATGTGAGCCTGAGTACACAGCTACTCAGAGTTCCCACTGCTCTCCACCTGGGCGTGGGCACCAGGGGCCGCAGATGCTGCGCGTACCACACTGGGACAGACCCAGCCCTGCAGGACTGAGCAGAGGGCGCAGGGGCGCGGCTGCCTCTAGCCAGGAGGCAGGGTTGTGGGAACTGCAGCCTCTTTCCTTCTTCGGTATGAGGCAAATAAATTGCTTCACTTTCCCAAATCTCCATGTATGAAACCGAAATAAAGTGGTCCTTAGTTAAAGGGCTGTTGTGGCTTGAAGTTTGGTTCCATTCAAGACACAGATGCAAGAGTTCTCCTGAGGCAGAGAGCAGGAAACAGACCCTCTGTGGACCACCCTGCAGGAAGAAAGGAGCCTGGGGAGTCAGGTTCCTCGCCTGCTTCCTGGAGTTTCCCACAGGAGGGCTATTAGTAGTATTTGTGACTTTCATTGACGGAGAGAATAAAAATAAACTCAGATTTGAAGAACCTTCCAATCACTGTATGAACCCCAGGACTCCAAGGTAAAATATTTGTCACTATGCACAGTCTGGCCTCAAACTCCCTTTGTAGCCCAGGATGATCTGGACCGCTTCATACTCTGGGCTCCACCTCCCAAGTACTAGAAACAGAAGCATACAGAACCATGCCCGGCTCTCAAGGTTACTAATGAGAGAAAATTCTTTTTTTTTTTTTTTTCCAAAGAGTACTATGTGACAATCACTAAAATAATAGAGCTAATTTGGGGTTGATGGGATTATGAAAGACTTTTCATATTTCCATATGACTATAGTCAGTGGTAATTAAAGATTTTGTAAAATAAAAGACGAACACCATGCCAGTCTGATTCTTGTTTTAATCCTTAGTCTCATATTCCCCTTAAGGCATGTGAAGTCATGAGCCAGGCAGAAGCATCACAGAAAAGGTGCTGTAAAACAACAACAACAACAACAACAACTGGATGAGAGGTGACCAAGTTCTTCAGGGATGTGTTATTGCTTCATTGTTTTTATGGGACCAAGTAGATTCTGAGGATGGTTTAAGAAATCACAGCCAAACCACTCATGCCACTGGGCCACAGTCATTCCAATTACATTGGTTAGTTTTAAAAAAAATCAATTTTAATAAGTATTTGAAAATATACCAAGAATGTTCTCAGTTGCTAACTTTTATTTTTTAAATATTTGAAAATAATTCAAGGAATTCCCAGTATGAGGAAATGTGGAATTCCCATAGAGCAGAACAGAATCGTAGCAGCAGGTTTAATTAGTGAAAGACCTTCCAAAGTCTACTCTGGCACTTGGTAGGTCACACAATAGAGGCCTTCTTTGGGTATTGCTAAGCGATTAGGCTTTTGTCCTAAGCTGTCTAGGACATGCCAGTTTGGATTCTGGTATATGAAACCAGGAGCTAAGAATAATTCAACTCAACTCATTAAACATTAATTGAGTGCCTACCATGTGGCACCCACTATGCCAAGGGCTGATAAGGCAAGGAATTGCCAAAAACCCAATGAGCAAGAGACAACACATCACAGAAGATTTGGAGCAATTAGACATCAGTGTCGTCCATGACCTCACCAGTCTGTTCTCTTCTCACTGCCCGGCTTTGCAGAGGATTCAGTTGATTGAATTCAATACAACTAGAAAGGTCAACACAGCCACTGGTGTCCTTGAAAAGACGCCAGGCTCTGAGGTTTGTTTTAATTCTCTGAGTATTGTTAAGCAAACAAATAAGCAATAGAAAATAGCATGTCTTTGGGCTAGTATTTTAAAAAATCAAACTATAGGGACTGGAAAGATAGCTCAACAGTTAACAGCACTGGCTGCCCTCTCAGAGGAACCCAAGTTCAGTTCCCTGCACCCACATGGCTGCTAACAGTCATCAGTAGCTCCAGTTCCAAGGGATTTGACGTCCTCTTCTGCCTCGGCTGTGCACATAGATACATGCTGTCAAAACATGCATTCGTATAAAAGTAAATCAGTCAAAAAATTAAATAATGGCTGGAGAGATGGCTCGGTGGTTAAGAGCACTAGATGCTCTTGCAAAGGATGCAGATTCAATTCCCAGCATCCACATGGCAGGTAACAACCATCTGTAACTCCGGTTCCAGGGAATCTGAAGCTCTCTTCTGACCTCCTAGGACATTGCACAACATGGGTGCACTTACATACATATAGGTGATACACACATACACAGAAATTAAAAATAATAAAATATTTTTAAATATACCTACAGTATCTTAATATCACTGCATATACCTGGGGACTGTTTGGCAAGGAACAGTGTCAGAGAGAAGAGACTTCCTTTGGAGTGGTAGGTGCAAGTAGTCTAAGAGATTACCAAAATAACACAGGCTATTGCCAAAGCTCTTGGTTATCTTCCAGAACTGCTAAGACAGGACATACTTTGGATACAGGATCTAGAGCGATGGAGTAGGAACTGACCTGGAAGCCTTCTACCTGGCGTTTAGCTCTCATAATCCTAGATGATAATATGCAAACTGCTAAGGAAGAAGATCAATCAGTGGTCCAACCCAGGCCTCAAGGCTAATAACCATTCCAACCAGCACTGCAAGCTACCCCTACTGGTGCAGTAGAGGGTAATCAACAGCTGCCTAATTGGCCTTAAAGGTCTGTCAGTGGGAGCAGCACTGTAACCGTGCACAAATACACATGGCTGGAGAGGACACAGATCCTAGAAAAAGCCCAAGCTCTGCCATATCTCTAGAAAACGACATTTCTCACCATAAGCTAAACATGGATCCTTAATTTACAGACCAGCATACCATGTACCAGTCATCAAGGAAGTTTTTTTTTTTACTGTTTATTGTTCATATTTTATTGATGAAATACTTGGGTCACAGTATTTTGAGTCACATATACAAGATCAAATACTGAAGCAAATATTTTAAATCATGTAATGTTACTCCCAAGTTCAACTCTTTTTTTTAGGAGTTCACATTTTTCCCTTTAATTTTATATTATTCTAAAATATGAATACATACCCTCTATCCATATACCACAATTACAAAGTCTGAAAATAAATGGCAAGTTAATTCTAGAGCCTCTTAAGGGATTCACATTATAACAGCACAGTTGCTTTCAGATAAAAAGAAATATAACATTAACTTTGCTCAGCTTGCCTTTCAACTAGGGATTTAGTGCTAGCATCCACAAATGAGGGATACCATTCACCTTTTGTTTTTCTGGAGCTGTGTTACTTCACTTAGCATAATGGCTTCAAGTTCCATCCATTTACCTGCAAAGTTCATGATGTCATCTTTCTTTACCACTGCATAGAATTCCATTGTGTAGATGTACCACATTTTCTTTATCCACTTGTCAGTTGAGGGACACTTGGGTTGCTTCCAGCTCTTTGCTATTGTGAAGAGAGCTGCAATAAACATAGATGTGCATGTATCTCTGCAACAGGATGAGTCTTGTGGGTATGTACACAGGAGTGGTATGACTGGGTCAGGTGGTAGGTTCATTTTCAGTTTCATGGGAGTTCTCCACACTGCTTTCCATAGGGGTTGCACAAGTTTGCATTCCCACCAGCAATGGATGAGTGTTCCCCTTTCCACACAACCTCTCCAGCATTTGGTATCCTTTGTTTTCTGGATCAAAGCTAGTTTTACCTGAAAGGATGAAACCTTAAGGTGGTTTTAATTTGCATTTCCTTAATTATTAGCAATATTGAACACTTTTTAAGATGTTTCTCAGCCATCTTATTCATTTGTGAAGTCTCTGTTCAGCTCTTTACTTCATCTTTTGGGTGGGTCATTTGTTTTCTTCTTTGTTGTTATTTATTTATTTATTTATTTATTTATTTATTTTTGTCTTTTTGAGACAGGGGTTCTATGTAGTTCCAGCTATCCTGGAACTCTTTGTGTAGATCAGGCTGGCATGAAACTCACAGAGATCCACCTGCCTCTGCCTCCCACGTGCTAGGATTAAAGGTGTGTGTGTGTGTGAGTGCATGTGTGTGTGTGCCACCATGCCTGGCTTCTTTGTTTTGTTTTGTTTTGTTTTGAGTAGTTTATAGACTCTGGATGTTACTTAATGCTCTATCAGATGTGTCACTGGTGAAGGTTTCCTCCCACCCTGTGGGTTTTCTCTTCACTTCTTTTTTTTTCTTTCACTGTACAAGTCTTTGGTTTAATAAGGTCCCATTTGTCAATTGTTGACCTTATATTTTGTGCAGCTGCTGTCTGATTTAGAAAGTCTTTTCCTATGCCTATGTCTTGTACCAACATTTTCTTCTATCATTTTCAGAGTTTCAGGTTTCACATTGAGGTCTTTGATCCATTTGGAGTTTATTTTTGTGCATGGTAAGAGGTATGGGTTTAGTTTTATTCTTCTAAAAGTGGTGATCCAGTTATGCCAACACCATTTGCTGAAGATGCTGTCTTTCCTCCATTGAGTCTTCTTGGCCCCTTTGTTGAATATGAGGTGGCTGAAATTGGATGTGCTCAGGTTTGGATCTGCAATTTTGTTCCATTCATCTATGGGTCTGTTTGATGCCAATACCAGGCTGTTTTAATTACTATAGTCCTGTAATATTGTTTGAAGTTTGGTATGGAAATCTCCCCTGTATTGCTCTTCTTGATCAAGGTTGCTTTGGCTATCTGGGATCTTTTGTTTCTCCATATGAACTTTAGGACTTTTTTTCTAGGTCTATGAAGAAGCTCGTGAGGATTTTAAGTAGGATTGCATTGAATATGTATACTACTTTGGGCAGGATGGTCATTTTTACTATATTGATTCTTCCAATCAATGTGCACGGGAGATTCTTCCTTCTTCTAGTATCTTCCTCAATCTCCTTTATGAGGCATTTAAAATTTTTATTATAGAGAATTTTAGTGTGTTTGGTCAGGTTTGTTCCTGATAATTTATGTTTTTGGAGGATATTGTAAGTGGGAAAGTCTCCTTGTATTCCTTCTCCAATTGCTTGTTTTTGGCATAAATAAAGGCTACCAATTTTTCTAAGTTAATTTTGTATCCCACCACTTTACTGAACCTGTTGATGGTTTCTAGAAGTTTTCTGGTGGAGTTTCTGGCATCCCTTAGGGAAACTATCATGTCATTTGCAAAAAGGGATAGTTTGACTTCTTTTCCAATTAGTACTCCTCTAATTTCCCTTTCTTGTCTTACTGCTCTTGTGATCATTTCAAGCACTATATTGAAAAGGAGTGGGGATAGGGGGCAGCCTTGCTGGGTTCCTGACTTTAAGGGGAGCACTTCTAGATTTTCCCCATTTAGGAGAATGCTGGCTGTGGGTTTGTTGTATATGGCTTTAATTGTGTTAGGAATGCTCCCTCCAGTCTAGTTCCCTCCAGGACTTTAAACATGAAGGCATGTTGAATTTTGTCAAAGGCCTTTTCTTCATCAATTGAGATGACCATGAGATTTTTGTCTTTCAGTCCATTTATGTGCTTTGTGACATTTATTGATTTACACATGTTGAACCATCCCTTCATCTCTGGTATGAATCCAGCTTGGTCATGGTGGGTGATCATTTTGATATGTGCCTGTATGTGGTTTGCAAATATTTTGTTGAGAATTTTTCATCTATGTTCATTAATTAAATGGGTCTACAGTTGTTTTTTGGTTACATCTTTGCTGGTTTGGGTATTAGAGTGATGTTGGCTTCATAGAAGGAATTTGGGAGATTTCCTTCTGTTTCTATCCTCTTGAATAATTTGAGTAGTAGTGGCTGTAGGTCTTCTTTAAATGTCTTATAGAATTCTGCCATGAATCCATCTGGACCTGGGCTTTTTTTAGTTGGGAGGTTTTTTTTATCACAGTTTGAACTTCCTCCTTTATTATGGGTCTATTTAAGCTGTCGATCTCTTCTTGGTTAAGTCTTGGTGGATTCCATGATATCAGATATCCATCCATTTCTCTTAGGTTTTCAAATTTAGTAGAGTATATATTTTTGATATAGTCCCATATGATTGTCTGAATAGTTTCACTATCTATTGTGGTGTTTCCTTTTTCATCTCTTATTTGATTGAGTTGGAGTTGCTCTTTCTTTCTTTCTTTTAGTCAATTGGGCTAGAGGTTAACTATCTTGTTTATCCTTTCAAAGAACCAGCTCTTGGATTCATTGACTTTTTTGTATTATTTTCTTTGTTTCTATTTCATTGATTTCTGCTCTGACTTTTGTTATTTCTTCCTGTCTGCCGGGTTTAGGATTCATTTGTTGCTGCCTCTCAAGCGTTTTTAGTTGCAGTATTAAGTCATTTATTTGTGCTCTTTCTGTTTTCTTAATGTAGGCACTTAGGGCTATGAATTTCCCTCTCAGGACTACTTTTAAGGGGTCCCATAGGTTTTACTGTGTTGTATCATCCCTTTCATTTAGTGCCAGGAATGCTTTTATTTCACTCTTTATTTCTCCTTTGACCCATTCATTATTCAGTAGGGTGTTGTTTAGTCTCCTTGTGTTCTTGTAGCTAGTAGGGCCCGTTCTGGTGTTGACATTAAGCTTTCTTGCACTGTGATTTGATAAGATGCATGAAATTAGTTCAGACTTTTTGTATTTGCTGAGATTTTCTCTGTGTCCCAGTCAGTATATGGTCGATATTAAATAATGTTCCACAGGGTGCTGTGTAGAAAGTATATTTTTTGGTGTTTGGGTGGAATATTTGGTAGATGTCTGTGAGGTCCATTTGGTGTATCATATTGTTCAGTTCAGATGTCTTTCTGTTTATTCTTTGTCCAGTTGACCTGTCCAATGGGCTCAGTGGGGTAGTAAAGTCTCCCAATATTAGTGTGCTGGGATTGATCTGTGCCTTGAAGTCCTTCAGGATTGTGTTTATGAAGTTTAGTGCACCAGAGTTTGATGCATATATGTTTATAATTGTGAGATCTTCATGGTTGATTGATCCTTTGATAAGAATGTAGTGACCCTTCATCTTTTCTGATTAGTTTTACTTTGAAATCTATTTTGTCTGATATTAAAATAGTGATTCCTGCTTGCCTTTTTATACCATTTGCTTGAAATATTTTTCCCATCCTTTCACCTTAAGATGGTGCCTGTCCTCCTTGAAGGTGAGGTGTGTTTCTTGTAGACAGCAGAAAGATGGATTCAGTTTCTTAATTCATTTTCTCAGCCTGTGTCTCTTGATTGGGGAGTTTAGATCATTAATATTTAGGGTTCATATTGAGAGATGCACATTGCTTCCCTTCAGTTTATTTTCTGTTTGCATTTTTGGTCTGTTTGTATTTCTGTGTTTATATCTTCATGAATTTTAATCTCTCTCTTGCTACTTGGGGATAGCTGCTCCTTTCCTCTGTCCTCTGAACTGCTTCAAGCATTTTCTGGAGGATTGGTTTTCTAGACATGTATTCTTTCATCTTGTTTATGTCATGGAATATTTTCCTTTCTCCTTCAATTATAATTGACATGTTTGCTGGGTAGAGTAACCTGGGTTGACATCTGTAGTCATTTAGTACTGGAAATACTTTGGTCCAAGCTCTTCTGGCTTTCATCGTTTGCATTGAAAAGTCAGCTGTAATTCTGATGGGTTTTCCTTTATATGTAACTTGCTCTTGTGGCTTTCAGTATTCTGTCTTTGTTTAGAGCATCTAGAAATTTGATTATGATATGGCGTGGGGAGTTTCTATTCTGATCTTGTCTATTTGGTGTTCTATGTGCTTCTTGTATTTGTATGGGCATGTCTTTTTTTTTCAATTTGGGGAAAATTTCTTCTATAATTCTGTTGAAGATCTGGTCCATACCATTATTCTGGGATTCTTCTCCTTCTTCTATACCTATGATGTGGAGGTTTGGTCTCTTCATGGTGTCCCACATTTCCTGGTTATTCCACTCTTGTGGTTTTTTTTTTTTTTTTTTTTTTGATTTTCATAG